>CM017803.1:27265030-27793726 GCA_008086715.1 Sitobion miscanthi
TAGCGTAGGTAAAACTGATGAATGGAAAATTAGCGAACCCCCCCCCCCCCTCACCCGAGTTAGTTTGTAAGTGAGTACTGATTTTGGAGACACAGTCGAATTTTAAATGTCGAACTTATATAGAAGGTGATTTTAGTAATCGGAGATCATTGGTGATAAGAATTTCTGATAATTTGGCAGTCCATTTCGAAGGCAGAACGTTTGAAAAGTCGAGTTTCAGTCTAGAAATCTCCTAATGCCCACGAAAACCGGCAATTTAATGATACTGTCCCCCAGAGTATGTCCGGTGCTTTTTGTATGTGTAAGAAAATGTAAATTCGAAAACCTGCACTTTAGAGTGTCTAGCAAGTCAGTCATCACCCGTCTAAGACGGAACCAAATAAGCATTCGGTGTCCGGTACTTTTTCTTATGTATAAAGTGTAAAGTCAACATATGAATTTCAAATGCTCATAAAAATTTAATTTGGCTTTCTTGTGGACATTTTTTTTTGGTAAGGTAGACAAACTAATGAGGATTTTTATTACATTTTCAGATCTTAGAAGTAATAAGTAAATTTTTTATGAATTTCTAACTCATAACAATTTGTAAATTTTCGTCATATTCACGTACTTTTTCAATATTTGAACTATAAATGCTTATAAAAAAAATTGTGACTATAGATTTTTAATTTTTTTTATCTGCATTTGAAACAAAACACTAGGAGCATTCTATTAATTTTCAAGCTTTTTTGATTGATATTTATAGAAAAAAAAATAAAATATGAAATCTGAAAATATCCGTAAACAGCTCAAAAGAAGTCAAAAATATTTGAAGATATAATGGTGTATAGAAACTAATACAATTATTCAGTCAACATTTTATGTGTAGGTACATGAATGTCATGTACCTACAGTCATTTGTTTAAGAGTTGCACCAAAAATCCAAACCGATTTTCTCGAAAACTGATTTTGCGTAAAAATTCCCGGTTTTCCTTAATTCTTCTTTTGTTTTTCACGGCACTTTATTCACACTTCAAAGTACCAATTAGATTCACTTTCCTACCAGAAAAGATACTGTTGAAGAAAATCTACGCACTTTTACTGTCCTAAAAGATGATGACAGACACAAAAAAAAATTTTAAAAAAGTTTGTTTGATACACTTAAAACTTTAAAAGTAATTTCATATTGAGAAATACAGAAAATTAGAAAACTTAACTTTACAAATAAAAGGTGAAGGGGGATCTATACACCACTGTTTTAAATGTTTACCCATTAGCAACTCTGGCAGATGAGGTAAAAGGATCCGTCAAATCGTCGCACGCTTTATAGTTTTGAATAAAGAAAATATATATTTAAAACAAAGATGAGAGTTGAATGTATATATGAACTATGTAACTACTATATAGGTTCTCAAAAACTATTAGAAAAATTTTGTGAAAATTCACAAATTGTTTTTTGAGATATCTGGAAAGTATAAATAATAGTCTGAACTACGTCGATTTATACCAAGTTGCTATACCCAATCCACCACAAATAAATTGTCCACCTAGGTCGATTTAGTTCACAAAGTGATGTACCTAGGTAGGTACTCCAAAACCAAGATACACTTATAAATCTCTAAATTTTGTATTTTTTCATTTTTTTTGGTGATGAAACCGAGTTATAGGTGCAACTAAAATTGGGTGTTGGTTCACTCCGATTTAATAGTCACAAAAAAATGACCATATTCAATAAAAGTTATTTCAATAGATTATTATTTGAAACTTAGAGGGTGTATATAGCTTTTTTTTCAACTCATATATAGGCTGTAAAGGTAAAGGGTATGGGTAAAGGGTAGCTAACACACTAATTTTTTTTAGAATACGAAAAAGAAATGTTTTTTTGTTAATCTAATGTTAACAAATTGATATAGGCTTAGTGCTCTAGATTTTTAAATGCACTCAGTATATAGGTACTCGCCACATACACGGCGTTCCATGGCGTACTTACTCGTACAGGTAGGTAGTATCAGAGTTAACCGGTGACTGCTGTTCAAATAAGATTGCAACCGGGTGTCGTCAGAATTTCCACTCCGTACAAAACCAAAGGCTGATATAGAAAACTATATTTTGAAATAAAAAGAGTTTCGAGCAACCTTGATAATACAATCCATACTTTTAACGTTGTAAAAATATGAATTTCAAACGCTCTAAAACAATGAGTGTACGTACATGAAATTTTTGACTGAATGTTAATATTAGCATTTTCTATACACCATAACATTTTTAAAATGTGTGAACTTGTTTTGGAAGTTTAGGAACATTTTCAGTTTCCAATTTCATTAGTATTTTTTCTATGGATGTCAATAAAACTTTATTTGTTTGGTAAAAAGAGTTAAATTTAATA
The DNA here is from genome assembly GCA_008086715.1 of Sitobion miscanthi. NCBI lineage: Eukaryota > Metazoa > Arthropoda > Insecta > Hemiptera > Aphididae > Sitobion > Sitobion miscanthi. The sequence goes on from CM017803.1 coordinate 27,267,396, forward strand.
CAGGGCTCCTACTATATTTGTTACTATGGTTTTTGAAAAATAATAATAAAAATCCTAGTCACAGTTTTAGTGCCTGTAGTAAAACCAAAAGCTATGTATTGTTTTAAATAAATAAATATATAGAATAAATAAATTATACATACAGTATAATTATTTGTAGTAATGTAGGTATTAATACGGAATATAAAGTAAGCCTAAAACGTAGGCCAAAGGCGAAAACAACAAGTTGTTATAGCTAGTCACACATTAATGAAATTCAGCAATATTAGGGATTTATTAATACCCATAGCTATATATAGATATTAAACAATATCATGTAGAATAAATTATACATTTAGTATAATTTATAATAGGTAATGTAGGCATATAACAGGAAGCATAGATCAGAGGTGAAAACAACAAGTTGTTTTACCTATTTCCACAATAATGCAATTCGACATTACTAGGGAAGTAATATTAGAATATATCTATCACGCCACTAGTACGTAATTGTTAGAACCCGCATAAATACGGGTAGAGCGCCTACCATTACTTAGAAGATAGTCAGCCCTCGTCGTAGGTCTAACAAGCTTACGACAGTGCTTATAATTATTGTGTATTTGAATTTGTAATAATAAAGTGTTATATTATTGTTATATTTAAAAAGTCTAAAAGTGTTTATAATTATCACCTATCTTTCTCATCCACGACTCAAGACAACGACGAACGTGCGACGTCGTTAAATAATTATTGTATTAGTGTTCAACGTGTCCTGCACGGCGATCACTACAGGCCCCAAGTTTTTGGGGTTAGGTTAGAGATTTCATATACGATATTCCTACTATAATGTGTAATATACAAAAACTCATAAAAATTTAATTTGACTTTCTTGTAGACATTTTTTTTTTTTTATAAAGGTAGACAAACTAATAAGGAATCTTGTATTACATTTTCAAATGTTAGATTTAAAAAGAAAATATTTTATGAATTTCAAACTCGTTATAATTTGAAAATTTTCATCATTTTCACGTATTTTGTTAATATTTTTTAACTTTAATAGCTTATAAAAAAAAAAAAAATAAGGATAAAATAAGGACAGCTACTATAATTACAAATTATATTACAAATTTTACTATAAATTTGTTTTGGAAAAAGGTTTTAATTATTAATTTATAAATAAAATAAATTCTTGCAAAGTTAATAAATTTTTGAGATAGAATACATTTATTTTTAATTAGCGCGTCACAGCCGACACCTTTGTTCGCTCGGCCACTCCGTCCTCTTTATAGGTATATTGGATATATTTTTATTTTTATTAATTTTATTGGAAAGGCTTTTTTCATAATATTATCTGTACAGTAGGTTACAAGTGGGATACTGTAATGGATGGTATTACCACTCTTAGGTCCAATTGATTTCAATGATAGCATGGTATACGAAAAACAATTTTGAGCGGAGATGGTTTGTCAGTCAAGAATATTTTATTTTATATTTATATTGTTATCACTTATTATTAATACATTAGCCGGTTACACGAATTAATATTATTAAATTACAAAAGCATAACCAACTAAAATCGTTAATATTGGTTATTAGTATATAATTTCGTCCAAATTTGAACTTGAAATAACTATAAAAAAAACTCTGTTTATTCTTTTTTTAAATTTTTTGTTACACAATTCGCTACTTGTGTGGAATCTTGTTTTAGATTTTCAACCCTTAGTTATATGGAAGTATGAGAGGTGAAAATGTCATACATTTTTTAACTACAAAATCATTTTAAAATTTGATAAATGTTGTCAAAAATCGAACTTTAAATACTAATTAAAATAATATTGTGCTTATATATTTTAATATTTATCAACTGCTGTTGTATCAATATATAAGGATCCTTGTATTTTATTTTAAAGCTTTTTGACACAACAAATACAATTTCATGGCCATTTGTAGAAAAAAAATTTAAAAAATTTAAAATTTAAAATGTCTATAAATAACAAGAATTGAGTCAAAATATTTAAGAAATCAAGTATATGAACTTATAAAATAAACATATGGTGTACATTTCAAGTATCTACTTTTATTCGTTTAAGAATTATAAGAAAATAATAAAATTGCTACATGTGAAATCGAGAGAATATTCAATGTTGTTAACATTTTAACTTCAAACGTATATAAAAATGTAATTTTACTTTCTGGAAGACATTTTTTATTGATAAAAGTAGATGAAATTATGAGTTATGAAGTTATCAGTAATCTTGTATTCATTTTTGAATTATTACAACATTGGATATTCACTTGATTTATCATGTAACAATTTCCTTATTTTGTTGTAATTCAAAAATATATTATTGTAGATGCATGAAAATTTCACTGAATGTTTATTTTATAAATTCGGCTTTCAATAATTGTGTTAATTTAATCAATATATTAGCACCTCCACACGGCACACCTCAAATATTTATGAATTTCAATAAAAAAATAATTCTTCAAATGATTTTTTAAAACATTAGGTATTATTTATTTTATGAAATCGATTCCTTATAACATCATACTAAGGTAGTAAATTGAATAACCGACTTTAAAGATTATCATTATCACTCATCTAAAATATGATCATTTTATTATTTTAATAAGGTACCTAATTATTTATTAATTAACAAAAAAATGAGTATAGTTATAACACCAGAATATATTATATTGTAAATAAATGTTATTATCTTATATGTATATTTTTTTTTTTTTTTTTGATGCCTCATCTAAATATCGTATATTTGAATAAATTAAATAGTATAAATGGAACGATTTATATGTGTTATATAATTAACTATATAGCAGAAATGAGTTCCTTGGGTTTTTTTTAAATATTATACATTTTTAAATTACAGTGAAAGATAATAAATTAAATAATATTTCAATAAACTTCAATAACTTGTTGTTATTATGTAATAATAGAATCAATAGGTAGTTTGGTGACAAGTAATATGCTGTCTTGAGTTTCTTTCTGGCTGTGTTCTGTCTGGCACCATCTTAATATAGTAACATGAAGATGAGCTACAAATAATATTATAACTTCGATTAAACATTTTTTTTTTTTGTTAGGTCAAGTTAAATTAATCAAATAGTTTACAAAACGCTTGTACAGATTTAAATTATTAGATTAATTTGCAAGTTAGAAGGAAGTAACAAGGCAGAATAACAGAATATTCTCGGAACATTTTCGGTGCTTTTTTAAAAGATTACTATTTACTGGGTGCTTAGTGTTGCAACCAAGTAAGCAACAGTGTTGCTTATTGTACTAACCAGCACAATTAAACAAATTGTATTCAGTCCAGTGCTAATATTATAGTTAATACAAAAATACAAAAATAATAATTGGTTTGCCTCTAGATTTTATTAAAAGTGAAAGAGGAAAAAATATGGTCACCTGTATGATGGTTATTTGTATCGTTTTGAAAGTTAAAATAATGATATAACCCATATGGAAATATTGTGTTGAAAATTAAAAAAAAATGTAAAGGGTTTTTTATAATCTTAGGTTTTTGCTTTTCTAGGAATGTACAAACTTTATCCTATTAAAGCTATGTAGTTTTGGGTGGACTTTGTGTGTAAATGTGTTATAATATAACTTATATCTAATCACTAATCAGTACCGCACCATTTAGGATTTTTATGACCCAGGATAAAAGATATTATTATGTTTTTAAAATCAATTCAGTAAGTATATAATAGGTACAGTAAGTTTAAGTTGTGCCGCTAAAAGTAATGCATAATGCCAATTTGGAAAGATGTCGATCAGTTCGTCCCACTGCAGCTGACATCGGCGCAGGTCATATAAATGGGTGTGTGTCACATAAATTACTATGGATACGAACATAAAACTATAATAATTTATAAGTAATAAAATTCAATAACGGTTCGATTTTATAAAGTTATTATTATATGGTGATAATTAGGGCAAACATATATTTTAGGCATTTTCATATTGTTATTGGTCGGTCAAAACAATAAGTACCTAGATTATACCGAAATGTCTTTCATAACCGAACGACTCAGTAAACAAAAGTTTACTTTGTATATTTTTGCATTTTTAGTACCTACATATTTTAGGATTTTAAAAGATGTTTAGAGCATATTTATAATTCTGACATATTCAACTCTTTGAATCGATGATCAAAAAATTATAGTAATAATAAATATTAATTTTGTTGTACCTATCGAAGTCATCAGTCCTGGTTTCTAGTTTGGTATACCGTCAATAGATAATGGTCAATTTATCGTATACGACAGTTGATAGTGAAAAACGTTTTTGACAACATTTTCTTTTTATAAAAATTAAAAAAAATTATTATAAAATTTGAAATTAAATTATTAAAATTATAATTTACTTAATAATATAAGTTTAAAATATATAAAGAGTGAAAGAGGCACTAACATTAGTGAATACATGTATCAGCGTGAATGTAATAAGCCCGAAAAAAGCACTACCTAAAAAATCTAAAAAAGCAACTACTCAATGTTGCCTCATTGAAAAGAACTGTACAACGTGTTCGTCAAACTGAGCTATCAGCTCCGTCAAATCTAGTCGACTTTTATTTTAATATTCCGGAAAAATTAAAATTAACAACTGATGGGGAACTTTTTCTTCAGTACGATAGTGGGTCCAATGATTCTTAACGTATTTTAATATTTACAACAAGCAGAAATTTTGAATTAATAGAAAATAGTAAAATCTGGTTTTGTGATGGATTTTTTTCTAGTGCTCCTTTAATATTTTCCCAATTATATACGATTCATGGAATACATTATTCAAACGTAATTCCTTCTGTTTATGCTTTACTGCCTGACAAAAAAGAGGAAACTTACAAATGATTTTTTCGAGCTGTTAAATCGATTAATCCAAATGTTAAGCTAATTAGTGTTATGATGGATTATGAAAAAGCAGCAATGAATGCAGTAAAATGTGAATTTCCGAATGTGGTTATAAATGGTTGTTTATTTCACATATCTCAGTGTAGATGGCGACATGTCCAAGGAATTGGCTTATCAAAACAATATAAAGAGGACTCAGAATTTGATCTGCATGTCCGCATGTTACCAGCTTTAGCATTCGTACCTCAAGAAGACGTTATTGAATTGTTTAGAATTCAAATTTGGAACTATTTTTTTCTTGTGGAAGCCTCAAACAAATAATTCAGTGGAGGGCTGGCATAACTGCTTTTCATCAATGTTGAATTCATCGATTCATCCATCTATATGGAAATTTATTACTGCACTACAAAAAGAAGAACGTGTCGATCGATTGAAAGTTGAACAATTAGTTGCAGGAAATCAACTACCATCAAAAAAAAAAAAATACAATGATCGAGCAAAACAACTTTAAAATATATACAGTGATTATAATAATAGAATTATAGAAGATTACTTACGAGGGGTTGCGCATAATTTTCAACTGCAAGTTTAGTTTATTTATTAGGCACTATTATATTATATTTTTAACTATTGAGAACTTTGTTAAATTTAATTTCTGAAAACCTATTATTATTATTATTTTAATTATCGAGATAAATTATTTGTGAATTATTTATTAGGTCTTATATTTAATCAGAATTAATAAAATTAAAAAAACATTAAAAATCATGACACTATCAATTGTTTATACTATCAATTGTCACACTATCAATTGACCACTATCTATTGACAGTATAGTAAACTAGAAACCAGGACTGATGACTTCGAAAGGTACAACAAAATCATATATTGACATGGATCCTTCTAGTTTATACTCATGTGGTGCATAATAAATCAATCGATTGTATCATTCAATATTTATAAATCAATATTTGTAGTATAATATACAACAATATAAGATTAAAATATTATGATTAATAATTGTTTTTTTTTTTTTAGAGCATATTTTTGGAAATATAATTGTCAGCCCTAGTGATTGTACCTTTTGATGACTACCTACAATTACTTATTGTCAATATGTTATTTGATAAGACGTAATTGGACCATTACTGTCACTTGTCACGTGTATTCATCGCTGGGTATAACCTACACCTGATTAGGCTGATCCACAATCAGATAAAACATAATAATTTCGGTTGACATAATAATTTATTTGAAGATAAAAATCAATCGTTATTCCAGACTTGTGAGTTGATAATAAAATATATGTTATTTATATTATACAACTTTAAATGTTTAAATTGTAATGACAAGTTTCTAATTAATAATTGTTAATATAATACAGATAGGTAATATTAAAATAATATTGGATGTTCATCTTAACCTTAGTTAATGGGTAGTAAGTACGCTCCTAATAAGCCAAAATCTCTACCATCTATCAGTCTCCCAAATACCATATAAACCACATATTATTATAGCTTTTACTACCCCTAAATTATAGTAAAATTAATAAATTTACATATAAATAATACAATAGTTTCTTTAAATTAAGTTGTACATATCAATAAGTTATAGAAATATGATGATTTTGTTGGTGTTGTCTTGGATTGGGCTGAGGTCTTCGAAGAAATTATAATGCATTTCTAGGCCTATTCTGGTATGCTTGAGTGTGAGAGGTTCTCCGCAGGTTTGGCACATTTAAGGTTATGGACATTATATAACAAAATGATCAGAATTTTTACCATTTGTTCAATTCGCAAAAAACACTGACTATCATCAAGGAATAAAACAGACGCCGTATGAGGCAATATTTGTTAATATTGCTAAAAGGGGCTTGCCAACAAGTCCGTTGCCACAAGAACAGATAAAAAACATTGAGACAGCAGAACAGCTTGAACAAATTATACAGTTAATTGGTGAGTCCCTACGAATTTAATTGAAAAATTATAATGATATGAATAATGAATTTAATTATTATTATTAGATGATGATAACACTGATCAAGGTGGAACAAAATGACAATGATATACAACCAGATAGTGTATTAGGTAAACTATATTTATAATAAATAAATAATTATATACAATAATAATAATGAAATATATTTTATCATAATATCTGGTTTAATAAGTTGCTAAAATTATCCGTTAGGTGTCAGAACTATTCAAAATAGAAAAAATATCTTATAAACAGTAAAAATTATAAATTATATTCAATTCTATTCAGAAAAATCTTGTGCTTCAAATTATTAATAAATTATTTAATCATCTTCCAGCTAATGACATGCAAGAAAATAACACTGAGAACATAATGACGATGACATTGAGCAAAGTGAACTAGATCATGAATTAAAAAAAAAAAAAAAACACAATTCAAAATAGAGCAGCAGCAGCAAAAATGGGACTTGAATTACATGCTGAAAGAATGCTACTTTCATCAAGATAAAAGTTTACTCCAGCCAAACCTGGTGATACCACTGATACTGTTCATATCCGAGTCCCCGATGTTGACCGAGAGCGTATGGATCCACAGAAAATGTTGGGATTTGTCGTAGCTGTCGATAATTAATATTATACATTAGGCACGATAGAGGGTGTAATAAATCAATTATACACCCGTTATCAATTTGCTGTAAGTGAAGAACAAATATTATCTCCTGAAGAAGTTGCTACTGACCAATTCGTGTCCTTAAGGAAAGGTTTCAATAGAATTTCTCAAACAGTTGGAGTTGAGATGTTAGGCAAAGTGTCTATTGAAGAAGTGTAGTTGTAGATCCTCAGGACTTGTATGTAACTCAAAATGTCATAATAGTTTATCTTGTCGCAACAAATAATCTATAATATAAAATAAAATAATTTATCGTTAATTTATTAACATTTTGAGTGGCGAATTAATTTGTAAAAATTATTTTATTATAATTCATCTTTTTTACAAAATATCAAGATTCACCAAAAACAGAAAGTGCATGTCAACATTAACCAGCGAATGTCTACATCTAAGAAAAAATTGACATTCACCAGAAATTTCGGTGAATGTGACATTCCCCTTAACACACACACATATATATATATATAGCGCTCTACTGCAAGAATAGTGACACAACTGTTGGTAATCACTTAAGGTTTAAGACAGACACAACAATTCAAATTTGTGTTAGATTGTTATTCTGTTTTGATAGAAATATGTTGAATAACATTGTTCCTAATAATACTTGGTAAATTACAATTTAAGTTTATTATTATTGATGTTATTAACAAATGTTTGAAAACATTTTGACTTGTGTCACTATTCGTGACTGAAATAATAATTTTTTTTCTTTATGTGTCTTTCTTTCAAGTAGTAAATAAACATGTAAATTACAATTGTAAACTATATTATTAACTAAAATAAGGCAATTTGTAATACTAAACCATGCATTTATGTTAGGTAGTTAAAAAATAAATTAACAACTACAATACAATTAACATAATATTATTTTATTTTAGCAGTATTATTAAATAAAATAAAAACTAATAAACTCAAAATTAAATTAAATAAAAATTAAATTAAATTAAATGGCAACTTGCAATAAAAAAATTTTTTTCCGGTTAAAAAATGATTATTATGAATTAATATAGTTAAGAGTTAAGACTGTAAACTGCGGCGGAAAGACTGTGTCGGCGATGCTGGGATTTTTGATCCGGAACGTGGGGTCGTCGGTATTGTGTTTTGTAATGTTGGCAGCAATGGTTTGGCGGTAATTTTTGAACGCGCAAGAGTGTCTAGTCGTAAGCCACGGCCGGCGATTCAAGTCGATCGTACGACAAAGCCAGCCAGGTAGGCAACGACGCCCCGGGCGTGTATGTCCGGTTCTCGAGTGTGTGTGTCGTAAATCGGAAATTCGGATTCTGAGTTTGAGTGTCTAGGTATCAGTCATCTCGGGTGAAAGTCGATTCCCGAACGGACAATCCGCTTGCGTCGGATCCAATGCAGTGGGAGTGTAATTCGGTCGTAAGCAAGTAGCTAGTCAAGTAGGCAATCCGACTACGTCGAATCGCAGACGACGCCCCGGGCGTGTATGTCCGGATCTCGAGTGTGTGTTGAAATCGGAAATTCGGATTCTGAGTTTGAGTGTCTAGCTATCAGTCATCTGGGGTGAAAGTCGATTCCCGAACGGACAATCCGCCTACAGCGAAAAGTGCTCGAAACAGCCGTTCAAATCTAAAAAAGCATACAGGGGGTAACAAAATTGTATTTTTGTATTTTAAACGCCAAAGCAAGAAGAAAAATACAAACATTTTGGACGGTCGAACTAATTAAATAGCCGACTCGATTTTTTTGGGGTCTAACAGGTCACTCACCTACCTCGACGTTGGACGTAATCGCCTTGGTAGGTAATGCGAATTCGTCGGATAGCGGACGACGTGTGACTTTATGTCGCGGCAACAGGTATACAACGTTCATTACTGCTGCAGAAAACGCAAATTAAGTAATAAATTACGTGAAAAAAAGGTAAAACATTTCGGGGCGTCAATGCAAATCATATATTCTTCGTCTTTTTTTGGGTGTCTAGCAGGTCAGTCACCTCGAATGACGATCGCCGAAGTATTAAGGTTAGGCTATCGGACTTCGTCGGATAGTGGACAATGTGCGGCGGCCAGGTCACGTCATCAGGTATGCAATCCGACTGCGTCGAATCGCGGACAGCGTTCATTACTGTCACCACAACGCAAAATTAAGATATAAATTACGTGAAAAAAAATAAAAAAATTTCGAGCGTTCATGCAAATCATATACTCGCTGTCTTTTTTTGGGTGTTCAGCAGGTCAGTCACTTCAAATGACGTTTGCTGTAGTAATAAGGGTAGGCTTATTGACTGCTTCGAATCGCCGTCAGCGTTCATAACTGTCACCGAGTACCCTAAAATTAAGTAATAAAGAACGTGAAAAAGAATTTAAAACATTTCGGGCGTCCGTGCAAATCATATAGTCGTGTTTTTTCGGGTGTCTAGCAGGTCAGTCACCTCGAATGACGTTCACCGAAGTAATAAGGGTAGGCAATCCGACTTTGTCGGATAGCGGACTATGTACGACGGCCGGGTTATATCATCAGTTATGCAATCCGACTGCGTCGAATCGCGGACAACGTTCATAACTGTCACCGAAAACACAAAATTAAGGTATAAATTCAAAACGTTTCGGACGCATATATTCAAGCCTGAATATAGTATTAGCGACACGACAGCGGCACTCTCCGCGATGTCAATCGGCCCCCGGGCTGCACGCGACCAATACATTTAGCTGCAGGGAAGGCGATTTAGGTTTCAACAGCACCGTACGGAGTCCGTAAAGACGGTAAAACTCGAATTTTGAAAAAAATCGTAAAATTTACTTTAAATACGAATAATATGATAAAGCAGACGTGATAGCGAAAGGTAAATAATAAAAAAAAAACACGAAAAAGAAAACGGAATTATCACGGCCGCCGCAAATTTACGACAATCTCGGCAGCACGACCCGCAAGTCATCCACACCTATGCCTAAACTTACCTACCTACCTATCGAGTTGAAAACTGCAGTCAAATCTATGACTCTTAAACCGTGATACGCGAAAAAAATCTAACACTCCGACGCATATATTCAAGCCTGTATATAGTTATAACGACGCGACGCTGCTAAACTAATAATATTGTTGTTTATCAATTACTTACTTAAAAACGATATTTATTAAATACTCATAACTACACGTACCTACATAAGCAATATCAAACAGTATAGGCATATCATTATACAATTTAACTACCAGACTATATTGATATACATGAAGATCTATTAGTTTTTATAAATATTAGTATCTACAGCATTAAAATGTATAATTTCCTCAACCAATCAAGTCACTTAAAAACTGTAATGAATTAAGAGGGTACTTAATATTATACATGTAGGTTAGTTTTATTGTACTATTGTCTATTCAAGTATAAATTAACCATATAATTCAGCCCTTGTTTAATAATATAGGTGGGTTGCTTAAAAAATGTGTAGATAATAAAATAAATTCATTAAATATTAATTATTAAATAGTTTAATAGTATAGTTATACCATTGTACAATTTAACTGCCAGAATTAAATACATAAAAAGTTATATTTTGTCTATGAATATAGGTACATAATTTGACTCACCTAAAAACTGTCATATTTAAAGTACCTACTACATAGTATATTATATATTTATTATTTAACCACATAATCGAGCCCATGTCAAACGATCAAACATACCTATATAAGTAATATCAAGTAGTATAGTCATATACATTATCTCAACCAATTAATTCACCTAAACTGTAGTATGATAAGCACTACATAGTATACATGCATGTTAGTTATATTACTTTTGTCTATTCAAGTATAAAAGACCCATCCCATACAATCCAGCTCGTGTTAAATGAGATAGTTGCGTTGCACATACACTGTAAATAATAAAAATTGTAGATAATAAAATCAAGTATTAATTTATTATGTTATAAATAGTTTATTTCATATATTACTCTCAATTAAACTTACCTATATAAGTTGTTGCAAGTGGTATATAGTCGTATAATCATACAATGTAATTGCCAGACTTTAATTTTATACATACACTTTTATTTTGTTTAATAATATTGCTTTATTTAAAATCTGTAGCATCATTTGTATGCTATACCAAATTTGACTCACCTAAAAACTGTAGTACCCACTACATAGTATATCATATATTTAATATTTAACAACATAATCGAGCCCATGTCAAACGATCGAACTTACCTATGTAAGTAATATCAAGTAGTATAGTCATATCATTATACATTACCTCAACCAATTAACTCACCAAAACTGTAATATAAGAAGCACTACACAGTATGCACGCATGTTAGTTATATTACTATTGTCTATTCAAGTATAAAAGAACCATCCCATATAATCCAGCCCATGTCAAACGATTTAGGTGCGTTGCTTTATAAACTTAGATAATAAAAGCCATATTATAGCTGTGTATATCGATTAATAATTGTTATTTATTAATTTGATTTTATGCTTATGATTAAAGCTTTCAAACGATGCTTAAGGGGATTGGATACCGATGCAAAATTATAGTAATGGAGACCAAAAAGCGAGACAACAGCATGGGACTTCGGGTGGTGGGATTTTATTTCTGAAAACTGCTCTGAAATCGTCGGTTATTCTACTAGTGATCGATCGAGGCATTTTTTTTTAAAGTCATTAAAGGTCGGGATATTTAACATTGAAATCTTTCTTTTTTAAACATTTCTAATAATAATAATTTTGATACTAGAAACAAATCCCTCGATCGATCACTTGTAGACAAATCAAGTAAATATTATCTTTTTTCAGAATTAAAATCCGTCCGTTCAAAGCCGTGCAATTTTGTCTAGCTTATAAGCATTTTAGACATTAACGTTACCGTCAATATCTAAAAGACCTCGTCTGCCAACGCCTATTGACGTTGCGGACAATATTAGAACTATTATTTACTCCCACCTAATACCAAAGCGGCAAAGCTATTTTTATAAACGCATCACGATAAACGACCGCACCGGCGCGGCGACCCGCACCCAAACACGGATGACGATAATATTTGATATTTATACACTATAAATATAGAAATTGATTAGGTACGAATATAATTGTTGTGTTTATTATTTACATGTGTTATCGACTATCTGCTACTTATTATTATATTAATTTGTAGTAATCAGTAATCACACAACGAGTCTGGCGTTTGTCGTCTGTCGTCTGTGTGTTGATATTTTTTTAACAATTTAAATCTATACTTCTTACAAACTGTATATAATGGACAAGATTACGAATTGGCGCAAAGGTAAAAAATCTTACACTCTCCTGTCGAAACGTAAAAAACACAAAGGAAATATTGCAGCTTTGAATGCATTAAGAAAGGTATAATACACATTAATAAATTATTGTGTTTAATTTGATTCAATGATAAATCATTCTACTTATATGCATAGCTGCAATTAGGGTTTAATTTTTAAGGGTGCTATTTTTAAAATAAATGACTTATTTTTAATTTGTATCTGTACCTTTTATGTGAAGGTTCCATAAATATTCGAGGCGGCTAGACAAATCTTTGGGAGGCTAAGCCCCTCTAGCCCCGACCTAATTGCGACTATGCCTATATATGATAAATATCGATTGTGAGCGGAGACAGTCTGTCAGTCTAGATTTTTCAGTAATAATAGCTTTATATTAATCTAAATATTGGTGAAATAGTATAATGTTAAAACTTTAAAGCACAGTAGAACACTAGAACCTACTATAGTACTAACTTACTGATTATCCAAACTAATTGGGACTGCACCTATAGTTCGGGAACGTGAAAAATCGGATATTGGAATAATTGTAGAAATAAAAATAAAACAACCTTCATTGTAAAATCTACAATAAATTCAACACTCCGCTCAGAATCTAAAATTCTTTTATCATCTATCAGAAAAAAATTTGAATTATATACATTGTGCATTTCCACTTAGGATAATGCTTTTGTTGATCGTATGAATGAACTTCAAACAGTTGAAACTGGAGCAGCGTAAGTACTTATTTTATGTTTAAAACTATCATTTTAATGTTCAAAAAAAATCAATTTGAGTCATGTTCAACCTATATCTACCTAGAAATAATTATGAATTATAATATCTATGAATTCGAGATTCATATACGAGCTTATTTGTAAGAATTATTTATTTAAAAATTATTTCAATCTTTATTCATATAATTTACCTAAAATAATATTCTCTGAAATTACAATCCTACGAAAACACCTAATTAGGTATGATATTGGTTTTATATAGTAGCTGACTTACTAATTACTTATATATCACAGTAGCAGTTTTGAACTGGGGCGTCGGTATTATACTTATAAATTATAATTTGGGCTGGGATTTGAATACACTTTGCACTGTTTTCCAATGCTTACATACAGTAAATTCATACATACCTACATGCTCGTATTTTCACGAATTCATTTTATGTAATATTGAATGAAAAAATTTAAAATTTTGATGTTATTTTTTTAATTTTTAATAACATTTTATAATTTTTGGAGTTTTTGGATATAAAATATGAATTTGAAATTTTATTTTAAGATTTTTATATAAATATAACAAATTATAAAGTACCTACCTACATACCTGCCTTCTCGTAATTCGTTTTATATTATCGAATTATTGATTTAAATAATTTATGAAAATAATTTAAAAGTAGTCCAACTCTATGAGATGTAAAATTTTTTATATAACTATATATTAAAATACTAATGTTATTACTAAAAGTGTTAGTCTTAGTCTAAAACAATAAAACTTTACGCGTAAAATACTATTCAAACACTTGTAAAATATTTTTTTAATTTTTAAGCTCAGTTAAATAAATATTTTAAAGTTATTTTGTTTTTTTTTTATAGTTCATTTTTTGATATTTTTTAGGGCATTAAAATGTCAGCTTTAATTATAATATATTATAAAATCAAAGCTTTATTTTTTTATTTGATATAGTTTATTGAATAAGAATGAAGTAAACGTTCGTGGGAGAGTTATTTATTCATTAACTACAGATGACATTGAATTAGCGGTACCTCTCAATACCACAGTAAATACTATAGAAAACTCAAGTTCAGAATTAGAAAACAATTTCCAAGTTCCAAGTACTTCGTCGCCTAATCATATAGGCATTTCTTCAACGAGTCTTTCCTCAGCTATGCAACTATCACCTATTGAAAACCTATCACGAGATACAAATTATACAGGCAATGAATATGACAATCTACATACTTCAAATTCGCCTTTAAAAAATAATGTGCAATCAATTGAAATATCAGGTAGACGAATAGTAAATATGTTTCATTTGTTTGAAGAAATTAAAAATATTGATGATCATTCGCAACCTTTTGATTGTGGGTTTAAAAATATGTATGTTATCGGAGAAAAAAAATTGGGTTTTAAATCGATTTTCACATTTCAATGTGCAATGTGTAATATTAAAAAACTGTGTCTACAGAAAATAACTTTTGCATGCCAATTAATACGTCTGCAGTTCTTGGAGTGATAAGCATAGGTGGAGGTTTTAGACAGCTCGAAGAATTCACATGCGCTATGGAAATACCAACAATTAACCAAAAAACATACAAAATTGAGCATGATCGTATTTGTGACGGATTTGAGGAAGCCGCGGTTAAAAGTATGTATGAAGCAGCTAAGACTGAAGCAGAGTTGGCTATTGCGGCAGGAGATGTAGATGTAGATGGAACGCCTCTAGTGACAGTTGTAGCTGACGGTAGCTGGTGTAAACGGTCATATAAGACAATGTACAATTCACCATCTGGAATGGTAACTATAGCAAATTTTCATTCAATAGTTTCAATAGTGTGTTGTTAGTTTTGATATTAGAGTGATTCGACATACAATCAATTTTTTAGATAATAACATTATCTGTGCTTAAGCATTGGCTTTTATACGATATTTAGGTACATTTCAAGCGAGATATGAGCATTTTTAACTTTTGATATTTCCCATACCCATATCTTGCTTTAAAATGGAAATTTAATTTACGCTTAAGCACAGATAATGCCTAAAAGTTTTATAATAGGTCAGTTTACTCTAGTATCAAAACTAACAGCACACTATTGAAACTAGTGAACGACAATGTGCTATGTCGTGCGTGTGACGGAGACAACAAGTGTATGGGTAGCGTGCTATCAAATATATATAAAAACAATAAATAATAGTTATTAAATGTATTGTATGATTAGATTTTAATAATTACCCTTACAGGGAATAGTAATAAGGAAGCCTTAACATTTTATATATAAATTATTTAAGATTCGCATTTAATACATTTCCAGGCTGCATTAGTCGGATATCGTACTAGAAAAGTATTGTTTATGGGTGTCAGAAATAAGTTTTGTGCAATTTGTGCCAGAACAAAGAGTGAAGATGGCCAAAAGAACACGTTTGTTTTAAAATTGGAAAAATTCAGATGGGTCGTCGGCAATGGAAGCATCAATCGTTGTAGAAGGGTTTAAACAGAGTGAATCAACTTATGGAATAAGGTATCACAAATTAATCGCAGATGGAGATAGCAGTGTGTACAAGAAAATTTTAGACGCCCGTCCTTATAAGAATTTAACAGTAGAAAAAGTAGAGTGTAGGAACCACCTATTGAGGAACTTTTGTAAAAAATTAAGGGACTTGTGTACCAAAAAAGATGCAGGAAAACTTGAGCATAGAAGAATATTGCAAAAAAATATTTTACGTTTAAGAAAAGGTATAGTTTCAGCAATTCAATATAGAAAAAAAATAAACACACAGAGAAAGATCTTCAAAACGATATTTTAAATTCTTTAAACCACGTCCTAGGTGAACATAGTAAATGTGCAGATTATTTTGTGATACGGTCGATGATATAAATTTCGCTGAAAAAATAAAAGCTACAGACCCCCTATTGTACTCGACTATTATGCATCATGTTCGTTATTTGGCTAGGCATAGTCGGAGCTTACTTCAAAACGTTGATAGTAATGTTGTCGAATCGTTGAATGGGATTATTGCAAAATTAATCGGCGGTAAAAGAATTAATTTTGCAATGTCAAGATCTTATCAAGGCCGTTGTTCCGCCGCCACGCTCATGAAAAATACAAAACGTCCTTCCTATAATTTACACAAACTTTACTTAAACGAAGTCCAGGTACGAAAAACCCATCATCAATTCTTGAAACGCGTCGACTGAAGGAACGTATTCGTCAAAATGAATTAAGATCAAATTCTTATAGAAAAAAAATAAAATTTCAAAATTTTGATCTTGATTCAGAATATGGTGACAAATCTCAAAAACCTGATATGAATGACGAACAATATAATGAAGAAAAAGAAAGAATATTAAAATCAATACAGGAAATGGCTGATAATCGAGATCAAATACAGAAAGAAACTATAGAACAAAGTGCATCTAGAAAATGGTTTGAATACAGAAGAAATATTATAACGGCGTCAAATTTTGGTCGTATAATTTGTTTACGTATAGATACTGGATGTGAAGGAGTTTTGAAAAGTATGTTGTATTCATCTGACGTTGACACAAAATGTATGGAATATGGCCGAGAACACGAGCAGACGGCAAGATTAGCACTAGAAAAATTGTTGGATGTTAAAATTTATGAAAGTGGTTTATTTATCGATAAAGAAAATTACTTTTTAGGGGCAACTCCTGACGGTCTAATAGGAAGTGATACATTGGTTGAGTTGAAATGTCCTTTTCCAGCTGCTAATTTAACACCCGAGGACGAAATTCGGCAAAGAAAAATCACATTTTGGAAAATAAATAAAAGTAAAGACATATTTGAAATAAATACCAACCACAAATACTACTACCAACTTCAAGGTCAATTACACATAACTGGCAGAAAATTTGGTATAATTGCATATTGGACGAAAATGGGTATTAAATATGAAACAATCGAACGTGATGATAATTTTTGGAAAACTAAAATGTTCCCTAAATTAGAAAAGTTTTTTTTCAATTGTCTTTTACCCGAATTAGTTGACCCTAGACATCCAAGAAGCATGCCCATTCGAAATCCGTCTTACATATTGGAAGCAAAAGCAAACAAAAAAATCAAGTAACAATTGTATGTGTTATGTGTGTAAAAATTTTTTTGTAATTATTACTAAATAAAAGCAATAAATTAGTTTATCTTTTAGTGCATTTTTAAAACATCTAAAGATTATAGATAATACAATAAATTCAATTTAGTTGAATTACTAATTAGTATTAGTATAGGAATTGATATTATAATATAATTTTTCATAAATCAATATAATATAACTTATGTAGGTAATTGAATAAGAATATTTTTTACATTTGATTTTCCTAAGTGAATAATCGCAAATTTAGTTTTGTGTAAATTAAGTCAATTCTTTTATACATCGATTTATGTCATCGATATCAACACATAAGGTACCTATAAAATTTAGGATTTTTGTATATAACTTAAAAGGGATTTTCGATTTTTTTCGTGTTTATTTATAGTTAGAAAAAATCTTATTAATGAAAATTTTCAACTCTTATAGCTCTTTTTACTATAGAAAAAATTAATTTTAATTTTTAATGTATTACTTTTTGTATAAATTGTAAAATAATAATATTATTTAAATCTTTATAAATATGAAGTACTTAGGTATTTACTATTATGTAATCAATACAGCTGATCGTATTATAACTACGCATGTTATGTGAAAAAGTAATATTAGGTACAAACTATATAATTATTATATTTATAATAATATATGATTTTCATATAAGAGAAGAAACCGAATATTATGGATTAGCCTCTTAGGCCTCTTTCACACAGTCCGTTTCTTTAACGGCAACGGAAACGGACTGTGTGAAAGAGGCCTTAGTCCTTTATACCTATTTTAGTAGTACATTATAATTTGTACGTGACTACTAATCTATTTACCAACTTCTATCATATCGCGATGGTCAAATGCATTGACGCGAAACGTTCAACATGACTGTCGGTGGAATAATAATGTGCCTCTCCTCACTCTTGAAACCACGACGCGGCCGACACAGTCGCGGAGATAATGGGCGTGTTTACCGACTGCCGCGAAGGCGACGATACGGAAAACAACGCCATCTCTCGAGTATTAGGTCTGTTTTACATTCAGTATCGAATCCCCTTAATAAATGTAGCTAATTGTTTATCAAATAGTTTAATTGATCACTTAAAACTCATCATGAAAACTAACTATATAAGTTGTTTCAAATGGTATATAGTCATATAATCATACAATTTAATTGCCAGACTCTAATTTTATTCATACATTTTTATTTTGTTTTTTAATATTTATTATTTAAAATCTGTAGCATCATTTGTATGCTAAACCAAATTTGACTCACCTGAAAACTGTAGTACCCACTACTTTAGGGTGGCCAGATTTAATTTTTAGAAATCCGGGACACCAAAATTCATAAAAAATAGGTTAATATCTAGTAAGTATATACTATATAATTACATAGGTAGCTGTATATAACTTTTAGGTATAAATAATATTCAAATTAATCAATTAGATAGATAGGCTATCTTTATTTTATGAACACTTAAAATTCAAATAAAAACAATAATACAATTTCCAGCCGTTAAGATAAGTATACTAATCTAGGTAGATTTTACTGATTTATTATTTTTCTTTATTTTTGTCGTCCAAAGAGACCTTATATTTTTCAGTGCTGTGTACTTTCTTCAGTAGTGTAGAATTTTTTATTATTTCATTGTAAAATTCAATGCAACTCAATCCATAAGTTTTTGTTATCAGACAACATTCTATTGTTTTAGTATCCATTTGACTTCGAACGTCAGTCCAAGTAGTTGTCATTAAAGAAAATACTCGCTCTATTGACGCGTTTGACCCCGGTAAACAAAATGCAAACTCTACAACCATTGTCAGATTTGATACATTTACATTTTTTTCTTTAAATATATTAAATATTTGTACCCATTTTTGTTCTACTAAAACAACATTTTTTGTCCAGTCATCAAATTTGTCTTGAAAAATGTTTATAAAAGCCATAAACTCATACATTCCGACGTTCGTTATCGAAATAATATACGATTAGGATTTGTTCAAAATAAAATCGATAACCGAGTAAGTAAAAGAATACCAATTTAAAAACGGTTTTAATTTCCGGGACATAACTATGCAAAAGTCCAAAACCGGTACAACGGTGTCCCGAGAACTAATTTGATTTTATGCTTAATAAATGTAGCTACTTGTTTATCAAACAGTTTAATTGATCACTTAATACTCATAACTAAACATACCTACATTTGTAATATCAAATAGTATAGCCATATCATTATACAATTTAACTGCCAGAATTTAATTAAATAGGTACATAAAGATCTATTAATTTATAATAAATTATTGTATTAGGTTAGGTAAAGTACGGCCGCGCGAGGCCTCTAATTTTGACGCAGAACGCGAATAAAGTCCGAACGGGGCCACCCAGACCTCCGTAGGGGTGTAAGACTCGAAAATATTTGAAAAATTTGAAAAAAACCGCGTAAAGTGATAAGGATCGTTGATAATGTAAATGACGAAAAAAAAATTTAATTAATCACGGCCGCCGCAAATTATCGCCATTTCCGGTCGCCGGCATCGAACCCACGACCCCGGATCAACCGCACCGACGCCTTACTCACCTGCCTACCTACCGAGTTAAATTCCGGTGTCAAATCAATGACTCTTAAGGCGTTTTGCCGTCCCGGCGAATTTCGAACGGGATTTCGACGTCCGCTCGGGGCTTTAGAGCGGGCGATCCCACCGCGTCGGCGAGCGGACGACCGGCTCCGCCGCCCTCGGACGTGTAAACCGCGAAATTCGCGTAAAAAAATAGAACCTTCCGACGCATGTATTTATGCCTGTATATAGTAATACCCACTCGACGGCGGCGATATCGTCACTCGACTGTCGTCGTCGTCCCGGGTCCCCGGGACTCGTCTCGGACAAAATGCGGCCTATAAATTTAGCGGGGAACGCGAATACGTCTTCGTCCCGGAGGTCGGGCGTCTCAAAGGGGAGTTTTAGGCGACCCGCGGCGAAAATTTTCGAAAAACGTGACGAAGCCGCGCTCGCGGCTATCGATTTCTCCGCAAAGGCTCCGGCCGCGAACAAAGTGGAGCCGCGCTCGAACTACGAATTTAGCGGGGAACGCGAATAACGGGAGAACGGGGCTCAGAGACGCGTCGAAGACGGCTAAAACTCGAATTTTCGAAAAAAAACGGCAAAAAACGTGAGCGACGGCGGCGCTCGGTTCGCACGTCTTCTCGGCCGCGGCGGGCTTGCCGGGAAAAAAGTACCGCCGCGCGCGACTCGTAAACGTTGCGGGGAAGGCGAATAAGGTCCGAACGGGGCAAAACTCAAAAAGGTTTGAAAAATTTGAAAAATCTGAAAAAAATCACGAAAAGTGATAAGGAGCGTTGTTAACGCGGCGACGGCCGGGACGCCGGCTGCCGAAAAAATCTTATTTTTTCATTGGTGGGTTGACTATAGGATTCGAAAAATCGTCAAGGGCTGCGCCCTCGGGTTAGTATAAGATGTTACTTCTATTTATATAATTTGATGCTAACTGTTTATCATTTTCTTTTTCTATTCTGCTTAGATTTTTTTCTGATAAATGTAACTGATATACTTCATCTTTAAGTACATTTTCAATATCATCAGCATTTTTGTATAATAATAGTATATTTTCTGATTCTATTTATAGGATTTTAAAATTAAATTCACGTAATTGAAGATAAAGTAATATACATCTTATACTACGTCATAATATCATAATAATATGTTTAAGTCACTACTCACTAACCACCATTAACAAGCTTCCACACTAGTGCTGAATACAATTTATTGTAAAACAGTAATACAATAATGTGTCGTTTTGCTGCACATAATATTGTGTCAAGTGAATCAGGAACAGTCTCACAACTCAAAAAAAAAATAAACAATTTTGAGTTGTGACACTATTCTTGCACGAAATTAATGAAAACGTTCAGCAAGAATAATGACATATTACAGTTTTTAAGTCAGTTCGAGTGAAATAACATATTTTAATCACATAAACTAAAATAATAAACAAAGCACAGTCTATTAGAATTTTGAGTTGTGCCACTATTCTTGCAGTAGTGCGATATATACACTTGCCTATATTAGCCCCATTCACTCAACACCCATTAAATCATGGCATATGCTTCGATTAATGATTAATAATTCCTAAAATTATATTATGTTTAGAACTATTTTTTTATTGATTGCTTGTAGCGTCATACTAAGTTGGTAAACTGAATAACTGTTTTTACACTATTTTATATAAACTCTGTTTATTTTGTTAATTTGATTATTAATTTATTAGTTAGCAAAACAACGAGTAATGTTAATATGTTATACACTATAACACTATTTTTTTTAATAGTATATTTTTTGTAAATTCATAAAAGTTATTATCATATGCATTAATGTTAATACATTTTGATACTTTATAAGTACTTATTCTAAATATCATATATTTAAATAAATAAAATAATAATTTAAATGGACTGATTTACATTTGTCATATATAATATTAATATATAGCATAAATTCCTTGGTTTTTGTAAATATAATACATTTTTATTAAATTAAATAACCTTTCTATAAAACTAACTATTTTTTATTTCTCCGAAGGTGGATTGGTTCCAGATGTGCTACCTTGAATCGGTTCCTGATTATAATATTGCATGCACCACTTTTGTTTCAACAAGTATTTCTCAGCTACAAATAATAATAATTTTAATTAAAAATTAAAAGTAAAAGTAGTGTTACCAACTTTCTTCTTTTTTTTCTTTTGTTTCAAAATAATTTTTAAAACAGGAAAATTTTGTAAAAATATACAGGGTAGTTTCTGGTATAAATTATATGAATTGCCATCAGACTATATGCGAGTATCTTCCGAACGCACCCTAAATTGTATGGGAACGAAAAGAGTAGATACCTATTACAACTATACTAGCTACCTATTAACAGGTAGGTAGCAATCTAGTAAATGTATAAGTGGTTCGAAACATGTTCAAACATAATGTTAAAATAAGTTTGCAATTTAATAGTTGTAATTAATATTATATTTTGTGCAATTATAAGTAGTTTAGTATAGTTATAGTATAACATATATATAATGTTATATTTGATATTTGATACGAATATATTATCTATACGCATAAACATCAAGGGCGCCCATTAAGGGGAGCAAAGAGGTGGCATGTCACCCTCCTAGACAAAAGCAAAATGATTCGTATTTTTTTGTTATTAAAAATAATAAACTATTTTTACTGATGATATTATAATATTTGACATATTACATAAGGTTCATCGTTTATTTATGTTGTGTATTTATCTTCTGTTATTAAATAAAATCAATTTGGTTGGTTCTTAGTTATGTTTTTATGATATTGTCAACCCCCTAGGTTTTGATTGGTGGACGCCCTTGCTTAACATTAAGATGATATGCTCTATTGTGTAATTATATGATAAACATAATCAGTGGTGTAGTTGGGCGTATACGCGGGTATACGGCGTATGACGACTTCTCCAGTTTTTGGTTGATCCGTATACGTCTTATAATACAATTTGTGATACGCAGGTATACGGCCATACAGGTATACTATATAGCTATGAATCTATAATATAAACAGTATTAACGAATAACCGATAATACCAAACATATTTCCTTGTTATCGCGTTCATTAGGAACGGTTATTATTTTAACATTTTACACATTTATTTTTAACTTCATTGCATGGATCTATATTTATTATATAAATTATACGTCTAAAATAATAAGCTTATCGATAACGATCGCCAACGCCGAGATGCACAGTCACATGCATTACTGGAAATAATTTTGTCTAAAAATATTATTTCGTGTACACTGTGTCACACAATTACATAAATATATCAATTGATCTAAAAAAAATGAAGTTTTTATTTATTTTTAATAATTCAAAGTTGTGATACCTTATTTATGTACTACCGAGTATACTTTTAAGACTATAAATGTTAATAAATATTTAGGTTTTTTTACTTAAAAAGAAGTGGGAGAGGGGGGTTAAGAAATTAACATTGGTAATCATAACAAATTTAAATGTATAATAATATATATTTAAGGACTATGATTGTAAACTATAGAGGCTCAATTGTGGTAATGTAGTAATAATGTGTATGTAATAATATATATAAAAAAATTAATAATAACGTTGTGTATATGAGCGGTGTGTGGGGCAAAGCCTCCCACGTATACATATCAAGCACACTAAATCGTATACTCAGTAAAAAAAAAACGACTATATCACTGTACATAATATAATGCCAACCAGACCTAAGCCATAAATAATTTACGTGATCGAGTAACGTATAGTTGATTTTCAACACTCGTTCTCCTTGTACGATATTATTTTTATAAATATTCTTTTAAAAACCTTTTTAGAATGGATCAATGTGAAGTGCGAAACATGATTAGTGAAAAGGGCAAATGTATTAAAATAATTAAAGGCTTCAAATTTAGAATTCAAAAAAAGTTAGCCTTCAACTAAGAAAGGCGGAACTGTACGTCAAAAATATGTAAGGCTTTTATAAAACTAATCTTTGACGAAAATAAGTTAAACCGTAATAATCATGTTATCTATATTACCTATACTGTTTGAAATTATTATAGAGTTCGCGCAAATGTATTCACTTTGTCGTTCAAATTACGGATCGGTTCGTTTTATCGGCAGTTTTTATTTTCAGTGCATACTATAGTTGACACCCAAAATAAACGAATTGCCTCCCATCCTTATCGCAAATAAATAGGTTAATTTACAATAGTTGCCTCCGATGACCGGGTAGTTCATAATTATATACGAGTGGCCTCCCAAGAATTTTCGGACTAGTTGCCTCCCGCATAGAATTAAGTAAAGAGTGGTTCATAAATTTCACTAAACAGTTCCAAATAAATAGATTAATTTATAAAACTAACATACTATACTTAATAATATGAAATAATATTGTGTATTGAATAATAAACTATTTTAAGTTTGCCTGTTTAACTATTCAATTATATGTTATTCCTTTTCCTTTTGGTTATACTTTGTAAAGGACTCTGGTCCGTTAAAATAAGCTAAATAACGTTTATTCATTGTTGCTATTAAATAAATAAATATAAATATCAGTTTATATTAGTTTTTGTTCGTGGTTTTTCCGTGGCATTTACTATTGAGTAAATAGAAAATTACCTTTTTAAAGTACCATCTCTATCCAATATGCTAAATTTAATTTAGAGGTTCCTAAACTTTTTCTACTCGTAGCAACCCTTAGAAATATTTATGAACTTTTTTTAAATAAAATAGATAAAATAACAAACGTATAATTTTCAATATATAACATATATTTTATATAATTATACACTGAAATAGCTTTTGAAAGTACCATCATTATCCTGTATGCTAAAATATAAGATATATTATAATATATAACGTTTTTTGCACACATAATATAAATAATAGAATTCAAATTTACAGTCACCCACTTATAGCCTACTGTACAGCAGAGCGACTTCCACTGACCCACTTTTTTTTGTTTATTTAAAAAAAAAATGTTGTCCCCCCATTTTAAATTTCTGGGTACGCCACTGATGTCGAATGGTATTTATTACAATATCACCACAAAACCATTCTGAGTTGTATTTATGTGTAAATTAATCTTTTTATTTGCTATAAGGATATGAGGCAATTCGTATATTTTGGGTGGTAACTACTATCCACTGAAAATAGAAACAGATAAAAATCAAGAATTTAAAAATGTATCATTATTTTACTAATTAATTGAATATAAATAAATATTATAATTCATTATTGGTTTGTTCAATCATACGAACATTTATTCTGTATTTCCAACACTTCTATTAGCTTAAAGAGGTAGCCTCGTTTCGACCCTATAACAAAGAAAGCAATTTTGAATATAATATAATTTATATAATAATATATTATATACTATTATATATTATTATTTACTATAATATAATTTAACTTTAGGTGAACGACAATATATTACATTATTTAAAATAGGTATTATTTATGAACAGAGCAAGGATCATCTAATATTAAAAGAACCAAATTATTTAAATATATTAAATAAAAAAAGGAAAATACAGTGGTGGAAATTTCATATTTTCAATGTCCAAACGGTTGAGATCTGTCTGGAAAAACTTCCCATTTATTCCACAATGGATATCTCCGATTGAATGTAGGCAGTTTAAATCAGTAATTGTATTTAATACACTATACATTTTATCTTTAACTGCCACTCCCAATGGTACTACCCCGATGTACCATCCTAAACGCCCGGGTATGGATAATTATTTCAAATTATCATTACCATGGACTAATATTGACAATCGTTTTTCTGGGTCATAAAACTCGATAATCTAACTTATGTTTGGGGAGATAGCGTCATGGGTCTATGCGTTCGGGTATCTCAGTGGTAGAGCAATCGCCGCAAGAGACTCCAGTTCGATTCCTGGTCCGGCGGCTAGATTTTTGACGTTATTTCCCCTGGAGAAGTTAACATCTATCAGAAGTGGGATATCGGAAAAAGGAAAAGACGTAATGCTTTATACTACACGTTGTCCGATGACGATTAAAGTAAATCGATTAATCGAGTGTTTCGGAAACGAGTTCTGGTTCAGTTCGTGAAAGAGTTCCGTAATGCGTTTAATTCGTAAGTTGTTATTTCTTTAAAAAAAATTCGAAAAAAATAAAGTGTTTCGAGTTGTGACATAACCTTGATCTTTGTTGCGTCGGGGAAGTTGGCGTATCTGCAAGTGGTTAAGTACAGTTGCCGCGGTTAGAGTGAACCGTGTTGTTTTATCTGGTCGGTTATCAGTCACTTTGTTTATCATTATTTGTTACCATCGTTGTGGTTGTTATTTGTTTACGTTGTGCCGATAACGCGATGAGTGACAACGGTGAACACTCTCAGCTAGTTACGGCGCCAACATATAATGAATTATTCAATCTCGTTCAACAACTCCGCGAACAAGTCGAGTTAGCGAACGCTCGACAAATCACGTCACAAGTTGAGCACAGTGCGTTGCAGAACACGACGTCGGTTACGAGATCGGAAGTTGCCGGGTTTCGGGTTGTTCCCGATTTGAACAAAACCATAAGTCAATTTACGAGCCGAGAGTCGTCTCATGAGGCCAAGAACTGGCCTGACAGTGTGAACGGTATTGCTTCGGCAAACGGTTTGCCGTTTGGGTACCGTTTACAATTCGTATGGGCGAATATACAAGGAGCTGCTCGGGATTGGTTCGTGGGCAGGACATTTAGTGACTGGCCCAGCTTTGAGTCGTGATTCAGGTCGACTTTTATTCGTTCGCTGAATACGTTTGATTGCTATGACCTGCTTAAGGCACGAGTCCAGAAAAAGGATGCACATCTATTTTCAACCTAAGGTAAGGCTGTGCCGAAACCTATCTCTGCCGTTCCTTGAAGTCCGAGATCACGTACTAAAAGGTTTGTACTCGCGCGAGATGGAGTTGTACCCACTCGGATGTACGCATCTAATCGAGAAAGATCTGCTCGGAGACCTGCTAGAATGGGCTAGAATGGATGCCATTCACTCATTCGAAACTAAGTCCAACGAATCGAAACCGACCACCAAGAAAATGATTTCAAGGTGTCGAAACCTGGTGTTTACGCGTGGACTCGGTTCAAACCAGTCAAAGAGAAAACGACGGAAGGCGTTTCGATCGGAAATACTTCAAGTTTTTGATTTGCAAGAAAACATCAGTCGAGTGATTGCCTCAGTAAACGTAAAAACACGTGCTATGGTTGTGGGGTTGAAGGGCACATACGGCCAAATTGTCCCGGGCGTGACCAATCTAGTGTAGTTGTGCCGGGTCGAGCAGTTGCCTCGCATCCGTACCACTGCATTGGACATATAAACAGCCGTGAAGTTGACGTATTGCTCGACACGGGCTGTCATCATATATTAATCAAGGCGAGGGTCGCCTTAAGTTATGGGATTTCCATTAAGACCGTGGAGAAGCCGCTCTATAGACTTGGCAGCACAACAGTGCCGTCGGTGCAAACGGTCGGCATGATGCGAGCGTCCGTCGCTGTCGAGTTAGTGGTGAGTTAGTGATGAGCGACACGGTGTAGATCCCGGACGTAATCGTCAGACGTGCTTGGCTAGACTTACCGGAAGTCGCTTACCACAAGTCCGGCGGGAGACTGAATTTATATGAAGCCAAACCTTGTGATGGTAAACGGAAGTTGCGGCTGATGTGTTTGTGAGCGAGGCCGACTACCTGCATGCGGTTAAGGTGGACGCCCTCCCAGTAAAGGAGCCTTTGTGTGTCGCAGACTTCAGGTACGTAGACCCAGAGTTTACAGTTGATGACGAGAAAGGATTACTAGAATTGGTCAATGAATATCGGGAATGTTTCGCGAAAAATTTAAATGAGCTCGGATGTACGCCGCTTATGAGGGTAGGCATTAATGAAATGCCGAATAGTCGGCTGGTGGTTTGCAGACCATACAAGATGACACGCGCTGACCGGGAGGAGATCTGTTGAGCTGAGCGGAGTGGTCGTCGACCTAGTTTCGCCCTATGCAAGCCCATTGTTTCTCGTGAAGCAAAACGGTAAAAGCGGTCTGTACGTGGGTTATTGGTGACTAAACAAGCAGACTCTTCGTCAGCACTATCCGCCGCCAGATATGACAGAACAGCTCAAGGCGTTGGTTACCAAGAAATTGTTCGGTCAGTTGGATTTGGCGAGTGGATACCTACAAATACCACTAACGCCGTAAGCCGCGGAAAAGACCGCATTTATCACCGCTGATACGACGGGCAAGTTCGCTCGTATGCCATTCGGGCTGACAAGCGCTGTTGCCGAATTTACAAGGCTGATGCAGGGAAAGATAGTGCATAACTACCTCGACGACATGGTAACCAACGGTGCGGATTAGGCCGAACTGTTGAGCAAGCTGAAGTCTGTGCTGGGACGTCTTAAAGGTGTAAAGTTGACACTAAAGCCGTCGAAATGCCTTTTTGGAACGAAAAGTATCGAGTTTCTCGGGTTCGTAGTTGGTGGAAGTGAAAAAAGGCCATGACCGAGGAAGACGCGTTCGATCAATGAGTACCCTGTTCTGAAGACGTTCATTCGATGAGGAGGTTCCTGGAATTGGCAACCTTTTTCAGGTGGCTTATTCCAAAGTTTGCACTTATTGCCGCACCTCTCACTGGATTAACTCGGAAAGGAGAAAAGTTCAGTTAGGATGAAGAGTACGAAGATGTCATCAAATGTCAGGTCAAAGAAGTAATTTTGTCAGAACTTGATTAGACTGTTATGTCATTACTAAACTGTTTAATTATTATAAATTGTAATATTCAATAAAATGTTTAAGAAAATATAAGTGTATTTTAATTATAAATGTTAAAAGGCCAATTTGTAACTGTTGAGGACAACAGTCCTTGATTAGAAAGGACGAGTGTAAACTCCTCCAGATGGCAGGTCGGTCCTTCCGAAGACGCCCCCCCCCTGCTGTAAATGGTTAGGTTCAGGCGACTGCGCGTTGCGGGGAGTGTAGTACGAGGAGAGCGTGACGGTACGTTTACCGTACGCGTTGAAACGCATTCGATCAATTATATTGTATCGTTGTTAAAGTGTCAATTAAACAAATGGATTGTATATTGTGCCTTTTTACTTATTAGCCTAATCCAAAAGTTAACAATAGTTAAAAATAGCTGCCTATTATTTTTATGTTCTGAATACATTATTCAAATTTTTACTTCGGAAAAATGATGTAAAAAATATCTACCTGGCCACAGCTTTATAGTTTCTGTAACAACACCAAAAAAATATGTTACTAAATACTGATTTACGTTAAATGAGGTAGATTTTTTTTTAAATCATCACAGTCTACATAGTACAATATAATTAACATACCTTCAATTGCTTGTATGGTATCTTGTGCATAATTGTGAAACACTACACCATAAAATAAAAAAGTGAAATTATAAATATTGTTAGGATTGTAAAATATTATTTTTGTTGCCAAGTGAAAATTAAAAACTGGCTTTGTTTCTGTATAGAAATTTGTAGAAATTTGATCTGTATTAATATTTATTAGTAAAGCATAATTAATTTAAGTAAACCAATTGAAGTTGTATACAGTGGCGGCTCGTGAGGTTCACGTAAAGTGGTGCACAGTTCTACAGTTACCATGTTTGATTGGTAGTTTTAAACACAAAATTAAAACTACAGGTACCCACGAAAAATAATTAATAAAAGTATAAAATTAATAATATTAATATTCGTACAAAGAAACTATTAAACGCAAACCGTACACGACACGCTGTTTGACGAAACTAATGGCAAATAATAGCTAATCATAACAATATGATTTTAATCTGTTTTTATAATTTATATTATGAACGTTGATATTATCATAGACATATCATTATAATAAAAATAATAATAATAAGTCTATGGATATTATAGTAGTTATTAGTTGATTTGACAGCTGCACACTGGCGGCAGTTGATGGATACTGTACAATGATGCGTTATCGTTTCGACGAATGACACAATATAGCGATAGCGTGACAATAAAATAGGATCGGTGCACACATTAAATGTGCTCCAAATTGCCATGTATTACTAACCGGCGTGTCGAGGCATGTAGCTAATTTTTATACGGCCGCCCGGAGCACAAACAACTTGTGCTCCGCGATATTATTTAATCGTTTATAAATATATTTCTTAACATAAAAGCTGCAAAAACTTGTTTTTATTAATATAAATATAAATATTTTTTTTAATTACAGACCATTTGTATAATCATCAATTATATTATGTTATTATGGCATATAATAATTGTTTATGTAATTTTTTTGGGTGGTTCACGTGCTCCTGTGCACCATACCACGAGCCGCCACTGGTTGTATAGGACATTTTATTCTATATTAATGTTCTTACTTAAGTTATATGATATAAGGAGATTATCGTACTTATGTTCTAAAATTTAATAGATACATACTCATATTAATATTTAATATTTTATTACATTTTATTTGTACTTAAATTATTTTAAGATTAAAATTCTATATATTTTTTTCTTTATTATACAAACGCCAATCAGTTTTTACATATGAATAGTATGAAATAATACATATAAAGGTAATTATTATAACATTATAATGACATAAGTGTTATAGACAAAAAAATGTTAATACGTTTAAAAATAAACAAAACATATTCAAATTATAGCAATTTATGGCCTTTATATAAACATTATTATTATTTAAGCTACGGATTGTTCTAACAAAAGGATCATTCGATAAAAAGTTAGAATGGAAAGATATGACGTGAAAGGTCTCGAGGGATCTAGTATGGACGGCTGGGGCTCTATGGCTTATATGTTCAAGGAGATGTGGTGCATCGAAATTTCTCTGAATTAATTTTAATAAAAAATTGTGATCAGCCCTTAGACGCCTGTCCTCGAGAGAATAAAGATTTAGCGTATTCATGACTGGTAGATTAAAAATTCGGGATGATCAATTTTTAGTAAGAAGCGATTCTGCACTAATACAACAAATTTTTTTCTCATTCGGAAATCAGGATTCCAAATGATCGAGTCATAGTCAAGAATTTAAGAACGTAAAAAAGAGTTATTAAACAAGATGCTGAAGTCAAATTATAAGTCTAAGGACTTTCAAGTGATATAGTCAATATGAGGTCTAAAGGAAAGTGAAAAAGTATATATTATACCTAGATTCTTTATCTGGGAGACTCGATTTAAGGGTAAATCATTATGGGTATAACTGTAATCAGCAAGGTTGCATGATCTAGAAACTGTATTACTTTACACTTGTCATAGTTTATTAGTTTGTGGTAATTGATTTATAATAATTTAATACCAATAGCGTGACACCAGTTGACAAGACTATTGAACGATGACTGAAGGAATACACAAACAGTATTGGAAGATATACGGGAAAACAGTTTCGAATCATTTTTGAAATTTTTGTGTATTAATGGTTAGGTTGCTATGGGCTAATTGAGAATAGTATTTATTTATTACTAGATGTGTCTCGCGTGCTCAACCCCTGTGGATAGTTGTTTGCAAATAGTGGGACTGTTACCCGTGTAGTCGTGCATAAGATTTGTTTATTTTAAAATTACCTTGGAATTAAACTTATAGCGTGGTCCGCGATGTACTCTTTCGTTTAAAAAAAAAATCAAGAAAAGCGGATGAGTTGTTTCAGAGTACAATCGACACAAAGATTCCATTTTCACATATGTATATGGCGTATATTTAGCACATAAATATATGAATATAGAAGTAGAGATATATTTAGATTGTTGAATTTAACTTCTCAAAACAATTCATTTCTACATGCCGATAAAACCACACAAAAGAAAAAAGTCAGGTTGCAGGTAGATTCATTCGTTTCTATCAGTCTGAGTTATGATCAGACGAGTACACCCACTTACTTGACGCCATCGCAACTGAGAGAGGCGCGGCCAACATTGGTCGCTGACTATTTTCTCAGCTTGTTGGAAGACTAATGAGGCATTCAATCACGAATTGCAACGAGAATAAGAATATGATCTAGACGAGCTGGCTGAAAAAGTCCTGACAAATGTGCCGAAATAAAGAAACTTACACCATATTGCTCTTTTGTTTAACATGGTCACAAATCAGTGGAAAACTATACCAATAATTATATCAATGAATAGTTATGGTGAAACTTATTTACTCAATAATTTTCGCATATTTGATCTTGGTGGTATTAAGAGTAATTCTCAATATTTTCTTCATCTCGTCATATTTTTAACTCAAACAATCGAGTAAATAAGTTCACCATAACTATTTAGTGGTATAATTATTGGTATAGTTTTCCACTGATTGTGATTATGTTAAACATAAGAGGAAGATGGTGCTTGACTCTTTTATTCATAATTAAAACATACTGCAACATGTAAAATTTGGTGTTTCTAACTCAGTACTAAGGACTGTGTAAACAGCAAAAGCTTCGTCTAAATATTTTCTACCTTCAATCATAATATATTTTGAAAAAATAAGAAAATCAAATATAAAAAGCGGGTAAGTGGTTTTTACTCTGCTGGACTGTAGGTTACAAGTGGTCACTGTATAATGGATTGCTTTAAACTTGAATTCAATGATATAGTATCATTGTATAAGAAAAACGATTCTGAGCGGAGACGGTTTGTCAGTCTGGAATTTTTATATTGTTATTATTTATTTATTATAGCATGTTAGCTGAATTATTATAATAATATTATTATATTTTATTCGTTCCTATGGTGTTAAAACAAAACAAAATTAAAAGATTATTATTGTTGGGAAAATTTTACTTTTGATCCATCAAAATAACAATTATATATAACTATAGTCACTATCACAAAAGATGCTATTAAAAAAAAATCTAAGGATTTTTACTGTCCCAAAAGGTTTTTCGGTTTTCAAATTAAAAACACATTGTAAAACCAATACATTCATCATTTCGCAGGCCGCGCAGAATATAAAAATGTCGAAACATGATTAAATATTCATTATTGATTAATCATATATCCAATACTTAAAAAAAAGCGGGTCAAGTGGATTTCGCTCTTCTGTACAGTAGATTACAAGTGGGTCACTGTATAATGGATTGTATTAAATTTGAATTCAATAATATCATATCATTGTATACAAAAAACGATTCCAAGCGGAGACAGTTTTTCAGCCTAGATGTTTTATATTATTATTATATTTTATTATAGCCTGTAAGTTGAATTAATATTATAAATTACAACAAAATAACTAAAATTGTTATTTTTATTTTTATTCGTTTCTATGGTGAAATCGAAGTACTCCTTCTGGTAGGAATTTTGTATACAGGATAAAAAAAAAAAATAAAAAAATAAACACCATGATAAACCACTAGCTTCACACAGATATGTTATCGAAAAACCCATCAAGTTTCTTGATACAATTTTAGCGATTTTTGGTTGGTCTTGCCAAGCATTTAACCTGAAAGGCACTATTGGTGTGCTTTTAATAAACGATTTTAGTGTTTGATTGCCTAAAAGCATAGAACAGTATAGAAGCGAAACTCGATCAGCTGATGCCTGATTGGGGTCTTGGTTACCTATGATCTGAAGTCTGAACCTACAAAAAACATGAAAAAGGTTCCACGCACTAACATGATGTTAGACCCATGGTTACCAATATTATGAAAACGGTTCCAAGACTATTGCGGGGTATTCTACGCGGGGTCAGTTTGTTTACCATTCCCCATTTCACGTATGCCAACCCCCTCCCCCAACCCCTGACAACCGTGTTCAAGGCCACATTTGCCCGATTTGACCAATTCATAGAGATTCCTACCCCTGCTAAAAATTTAGTCAATGAATCTTCTTCACTTGCTTCACACTATGAACGGTAAAATACGCAATTTCAAATGACGGGAACCAATTAATAATAAACGAACTACATGAAATATAACAACATTCAAACGTATAGCGCTAATTATTCACTAATTTTACATTGTAGTAATGTAGTTAATAATTAATAATTATTAGTTATTATTATAACCAGAAATATTATAATGAATATAAGAAAAATATATTATACTAATATTATTTTAAGCTTATATAATATTTAATATTATATGGTTCGCTTCCCACGCTGCTCATGGCCCATAATTAGGCCCCGGCCGATGGGTTGGGAACCACTGACCTAACCTATCCAGTGTGTAGATGAGATAGGTATGATCAACAGAATCAAACGCTTTCGAAAAGTCAGTAAAAATAGCATCAACTTGACTTCTATCTTTAAGAGTATCACGAATAAAACCTGAGAAATCTAAAAACTAATCATTGTAGAACGCCCAAGGAAAAAACCATGTTGATAAATTTACAATATAGAGTGAAGAGCATGTCAAACTTTTGTAAGTACTAAAAGTTCAAAAAGTTTACCAAGAAAAAGATGATTTTATACTGGTCTATAATTTGTAATTACCAATTTCAAAAAAATTAAAGATTTTATCTCATATCTTGATTCAGATAATGCAATTTCTATTGCAAAAGCAAAAGATATTATGCAAAATGACGGGCTGAAAAATAATTTAACATATATTTTAGAAGAATTTTTGTTTTTTGGTTGAAGTCAAAAAAAATTAGAAACATCAAATCTCACTAAATTTGAAAGCCTAGTAATAGTGGAAAATGCAGCAAATACACTAAATGAAGTTCAAGGACAATCTGGAGTGATAATAAAAAAATAAATCAAATGACGTACTAGCTAAAAATGTAGGTTTACAAAACATAAAAACTATTAGACATCTTCTTCTAAATACAAATGAAAACCCAGCAATGGATATTGAATTTGCACCATCTAGTATATCAAATATGATGTATACCTCAAAACCTCGATTGACGAAACGCTCTATCAACTGATACAAATCAATTTTAAGATCTAACTGCCACACATCTTAATTTTGAAATCTCAATATGTTTGTTGTTTCAAACTGTTTCCAAGACGACTGCAGTGAATATGAATAAATTAAATTACAAAAAAAGTGATGTGAAATTATATCAGCATTCTATATCTATATTACTTTTTTTTAATGATTACGAATTAATTAAAAATACACATTTTTTGTTGTTAAATATTTCATGATTTTTAATACATATTTTAGCAAAAATAACAACATAAATATTTACATATATTTACTTTTTTTTTACATAAAAATCTGCTCCCTGGTAATGAGAGTAAGATCACCTGATTTTAAGACAGGTGTAAGACGGCTAATTTTCCAAACAGATGGAAAATTCCCATCCGTGAGAGATTTGTTAAAACCATTGCAAAGTGGGTAACACAGTACCTCATGACATTTGAAGAGTAAAGAAGCTAGAATATCATCAGGTCCCAACCCACGGACATTAGACAGTGTTTTAAGAGGAGTAGATACTTCTTCAGAAGAGATAGGTAAAGGGGATGGCAAGAAGGAGAACTGCTGGATTTTAATATTCATAAGAGCAGGAATTGGAGCAGAAGATTGTGGTTTATTAGTGGAGGAGAAAAAAGAAGAAGATAGATCTGCTACCTACCTTAGAACTACAAATGGAAATATCATTTAAATATGCTTGATAAAGGATCAAGGAAGCGTTACGTCTATACTTTATGAATGACCAAAATTCACGGGAATTAGAAGTAAGTGGAGTCTGATTTATATTAATGTGAGCTCATAAACATTATTCGGATACAGCCTTACGTTGGGAATGTAAATAGGAGAAAGTTTTGTAATCATGTAATGAACTAGTTATTTTTAATTTTTACTAATACAATAAAATAATTGTCTAGTTTGGTTACTTAAAAGTTTAAATTTTTTTTTATTGATGTCGATAACAAATTGTCTATTCGTTCTAAAATGTTATAATGACGTCATAACAATTATAAAAAAAATGATTTTTGATGAGTGTTGTAACGTCACGTAATTTTCAGCCTTCTAAATTATAATAATAATCCCCGAACACACCTATTGCTAACGTTGTTGACAAGTCAACGTACCTTTATTCTTATAACCATTAGTAGTAATAAAGCCAGATATCGCACGCTAATGCACGAATGACCGCAGTGTTATGCAATAATTGTTCCCCGTTTCCCCCTTCATCATGAAGTACTAGTCGAAGACGCGCGCGACTGTCCACCGCCCGGCACCTCCAGCGATCATGTCGCGTCCGTCGGTACGGCCCGCAGGCAATACTGTTTTTCCAATCTAATGTATAAATCCCGCAACATTGACGACACTGATATCACCCCACTTCATCGAACAAAAGCTCCGACACCAGCAACGGCCGCACGGTTAGACCAGAGACGCGAGTCCCTTTAATATCCCCTCACTTCCCGGCTGTCGCAAGCTACTCACCCGAGCTTCATAAAAAGAAAAAAACTTAAGTTTTACCAAAGGACATTTTAACACGTGCAGATTTTCCCGGTAACCCTGTGAGGACACACCATGAGCAATATGGCGTGTAGCCTCCCGTGGGCCGGGAAGATACGTCAAAAAATATCAAGTATTCAGAACATGTACAAATTAAAATAATTGTCTTGCGACAGGCTCAAAAATATGTCACTCCTTTCCCCGTCAATCTTTTTCTTTTAAATAATGTAGATAGTTCCCGACATTGCTATGGGCCACCTTATATTTTTAATGTATTTGCCGTGCGCAAAAATTTATAATTTATTTAAATGAATTCATTATTAAACCTATGCAAAATACACCTACGTGATTACCTAAAAATTATTACTCTTATTATTATTCATTTATTAACTAACTTTTCTTTCCCCAACATAAATCTTGAGCTTTCACTAGCTCATGCGTGTATCAAAGCCTGTGAGTTCCACCGACTTGACCCACGAGTCTCACGCGGTGCGGCTCACAGGTCACGAGGAAAGTGTTCCCCTTTCCTCGTGGGTAGTTGTTGTGATATGCAAAAATCACAAACTCTTACAGTGTTTACATAATATAGACTTTTGTCAAAACCATTAACATTTGCAAATTATTTTGTAGTCAAAGATTCTTTAAAAATATACACACTTGATTTCATTTACACCAGTCTATATAATATTTCTTTCATGATAATTAGTTTTGTGTAA
Source organism: Sitobion miscanthi (assembly GCA_008086715.1). Classification (NCBI taxonomy): domain Eukaryota; kingdom Metazoa; phylum Arthropoda; class Insecta; order Hemiptera; family Aphididae; genus Sitobion; species Sitobion miscanthi. The sequence continues at coordinate 27,304,569 of CM017803.1, forward strand.
TTCATCTATTGTTAAACTATATGTTAAAACAATTCTAATTAGGTACATTGTGACTCTCAAAAATATTATTTTTAGGATATATCTTGAGGGAAAGTCACTTAAAAAATATGTTCAAAGAGTCTACGTATGTCAGGTTCCACGGGAACTTAATAAAATTACAATGATAATACGAACTACTGCTGCAAAATAGCTTTGACATTTTGTGTTGCGTATGCTTATATGTAAATTATATAATATGTATAACTAATAGGTAATTAAAAAATAACAGAGTATGGAATAAAAGGTTATCTCGCAGCAGAACAATTAATATAATAATATACCTGTACTATAACTTTGGTATACTGATTCTGTTTAAAAAATTAATATTTCACAAATTTATTATTTACACCACCATAATTATTAATGTTTCAATTTATCACTAATACTCTGTCCCAGATCTCTTAAAACATCTTTGGCAAGATCTATATTAGATTCTATGAACATTTAATAGAATTACAATGATCTTCAAAACTATTGCATTCTAATATAGGTAGATTTGTTGTATCGTACCTATGATTAAAACTCGCAGAATCAAATTTTAAAAAACTAAAATTTTAAAATTAATAAAGGATAGAATAATAGAAAAAACTTAAGTAAAACTTTAAAATTTTAAATTTTTATATAACGCAATAAATGTGGTAAAACTAAATGTTTGTATTGCGATGTTATCTAGGTACTTATAAATTTCTGAGGCAATCGCCTGCTGTTTATAAATGTTTTATTGAGTTATAAGTTATAAATGTGTCATTCATTATATTAATAATTATAATATACTTGCCTTCATGTTCGGGTATTTCTGTTTAAAAATTAAAAATTGAACAAATGTAATATTGACGGTTAAATAATTATTAATGAATCAATATAAAAGCGTGAAAACTATTATAAAACAGTTTGATCAATATAATGTTTATCTTTCACTCATAAACATTTAGCATATACCTATTGAACTTATATGTTTTATGTTTGAAAGCTCATAATTTTCATACAATACTTGCTAAATATTATAATTTTGGTTTTAAAATAGGTATAGTTTTTTTATTCGAGACCATAACTGCGTCAATTTGATGCATTCTTGTACCTGGTCTAAAACCATAGACAACCATTTGTAAACAAAAAAAAAGTTTCAATTTCCGTATTGAATCTTAAGATACCTTTTTGACTTTTAACCAACTCTTTAAAATGCGAATATCGGAAAATCCATTCTCATTGCACATCTAGATCATTTGAGGAACCATTATTCCAAAATTAAAGTTCGTACGTTTTGTAGTTTTAGATGTAAACACTGACCGTATATTGTGTGTACCTATGTGTATGTTCTTACAATAATTGAAAACTAAAAGAAGATGGGTTGATGGGAAATTTCTTAGTAGAACATTAATATTTAAAATGTAAAACATAAATATGTAGGAGAAAACGAAATTTATGAGTTACAATGTTAGCATCTTACAAAGTTCTGAGGCATTCCATAGTTATAACTATTTGATTCAGTTGTAAAAGATTTTAGATAATTTATAAATATACATAAATAAATAATAATAAAATATACTTGCCAACACCATTCTCATTTGTTGTCGCTACAATTTAAAAAAATATTTTTTTATTAATTTTATATTGACATCAACAACAACAAAAAAGTTGGGTAAGTGGATTTCACTCTTTCGTACAGTAGGTTACAAGTGGGTCACTGTAATATATAGTGTTAAATTTGAATTCAATGATATAATATCATTGTATAAGAAAAACGATTCTGAGCGAAAACAGTCAGTAAGCCTATGATATTACCAAAAATATTTGATGATATTATTGTGAATAAAGTAATTTATGTATAACTTATTTACGTGGAACTTTGTTTCAAATTTTTAACTACAAAATAATTATTAAATTTTAAATTTTAAATTTGATTAATTTTATCGAAATTCAAACTTTAAATGCTTTTAATAAAAAATTATGCCTATGTATTTTTAATATTGTTCAACTGATATTGTAACAATATATGGGAGCTTCGCATTAATTTTTCACACTTTTTTAACAAACAAAAAAAATTTTATTAATATTTATAGAAAAAAAAACTAAAAAAATAGAAAACTATCAATGTCCATAAACAGCTCAAAAAAAGTCAAACTATTTTCAAAACTGTATGGCTCATAGAAAATGCTAATATAAATATTTACTGCAGTTTTCTAGTATCCACAGTCATTCGTTTTTAATTACAATAAAATTAGAAAATCGTTACTAGAGAAATCTAGTGAATATCAAATATTGTAAAAATATGAATTTCAAACCCTCATAAAAATTTAATTTGATTTGCTTGTAGACATTTTTTTTTTTGATAAAGGTAGACAAACTCATGGGTAATCTTGTATTTTATTTTCAAATCTTAGATTTAAAAAGAAGAATTTTTTTGAATTTTCAACTAAAAATAATTTGCTTAATTTCGCGTACTATTGTTATGGTGTGGTAGAAAATGCTAATATAAACATTCAGTCAAAATGTCATGTACCTACGGTCATTTTTTTAGATTTGCACCAAATACCAAAATCGATTTTCTCGAAAACAGATTTTGCATAAAAATTCCCGTTTTTCCTTAATTTTTCTTTTGTTTTTCACGTCGCCTTTGAAAACTATAGTGAAATTTTTACTTTTGACCCCCCAAAGTACCAATTTGATTCACTTTCTTATCAGAAAATTTACTGTTGAAGATAATCCAAGCACTTCAACTACCCTAAAAGGTGATGACAGGCACAAAAAAAAATTTTTAAAAAAACACGCATCATTGAAAATCAATATATTCATTTCTTCGCTCAGAATCTAAAATATATTTAAAGTATAATAAATCACTTTCTACATTTAATGAAATCTTAAATATATGCCTTGCGAAAATCAATAAAAATAAAATAAAAGCCATGATAGTTAGTAAAGAAAGCTGTGCACCTACCGTTAACAACTTGATTATCAAAAAATTAATCAACTACAATTATACAAATATTAAAGAGTAGGTACATGAATCAATGACACCAGATGATCAGTAGAAATTAAATATCGTATAGTGAATGCAAAAAGAATGTCCGCCCAGACATGACAACTACTCACGAATAATAATCTTAGTTTAAGGATATGGAAAAACTTTGCAAAAGTTATCTAAGTATGGAGTATTCGGTTGTATAGTAGAAACAAAAAAACAGTTAGAGGCAATGGAAATATGGATCTGGAGAAGACTACTCCATACTAGCTGGATTGAAAAAAAAAGTAATGGACATTTTCCAAACAATAGGGGAAATTAGAATACTACTATCTAGTATTCGATCGAGGAGTGCTATTCTAATGGGACACCTAATAAAATGGGTGGATCCATTTTCCTCCACATTATTTTAGACTGATATTATGTCTATTTTCCTACAATATTTTAGCCAGTGTTGTATTATTACATTCCGTATTATAAAGATTGAGTAAGGCTAGGATCAAGAGCTTGCAAACGTTGTACTAACGTTATATTTTACAAATACGATTGAAATTTTTAAACGTAATTATAATGGAAAGCGATAATAAAAAATATTTAAATACCACAAAACAAAACATAACAATAAAATAACAAAATATATTATCTATACGACTTTATAAAATGAAATCGGATTTTTTAATTATTTGGGACGAAGCGACAATGTCCCAAAAAACTTCAATTGAAGCTTTAGATAGAACGATGTGAGACTTGCGTAATAATAATAGTCCCATGGGTGGCTGCACAGTGTTGTTCTCTGGAGACTTCCGTCAGATCTTGCCTGTGATTGCAAGAGAGACAAGAGCTGATGAAGTCAACGAGTCTTTGAAAATATCCTACTTAGTATAAAAATATAAGAGCTTAAAACTAATATGAGAGTGCTATGTACCGGTCAAGATAATATAAATTTTGTCAAAGATTTACTTTTAATAGGCAACGGCGAATTTTAAGCAACGAATGATAAATTAAATATTAAAAGTTTCTGTAATTCAGAACCCACTATAACAAAATTGATTCAAAACGTGTACCCGAATATTCAAATTATATCTTCTAAATCACTGAAATGGTTTCAAGAAAGGGCAATTTTGTCACCGATAAACAGTGTTCGGACTTATTTAGATCAATATCTAGATAATTATTTGTTCATCTTTTATCTTCTCTAGATAAATAGTTACAAGATATCTAAACGTTCATCTTAGATCATTTATTTACTAATCTAAATAAATTCATCTAGATACATTTATAGATTCTGAGCGAAGTGATGAATGAATTGATTTTACAATGATGTATTTTTTTTTTATATTTTTTTTGTGTCCGTCATCACCTTTTAGGATAGTAAAAGTGCTTGGATTTTCTTCAATAGTTACTTTTCTGATAAGAAGATGAATCTAGATGGTATTTTGGGGAAAAAACGGGAATTTTTACTGTTTTCGAACAATCGATTTCGGTTTTTGGTGCAACTCAAAAACAAATGAACGTATATACTTAATTTCACTGAATATTTATATTAGCATTTTCTATACACGATAAAATTTTGAAAATAATTTGACTCTTTTTGAGATGTTTACGGATATTTTCAGTTTACATTTCTTTTAGTTTTTTTTCTATAAATATCAATAAAATTTTATTTGTGAGTTAAAAAAACGTGAAAATTTAATATAGAGCTCCTGATATATCGTTACAATAGCAGTTGAAAAATATTAAAAATACATAGGCACAATTTTTTTTTTATAAGCATTTAAAGTTCAAATTTTGACAAAATTTATCAAATTTAGAATTTAATAATTATTTTTTAATTAAAATTCTGAAACAAGGTTCCACGTAAATAGGTTATATATAAATTAATTTATTCACAATAATATTATCAAATATACTTTGTAATATCATAGGCTGACAGACAGTTTTCACTCAGAATCGTTTTTCTAATACAATGATATAATATCATTGATTCAAATGTATTACCATCCATTACAGTAACCCACTTGTAACCTACTGTACAGCAGAGCGACATCCACTTACCCACCTTTTTTATTGATAAAAATCGTGAAATTGTAAAAACAAATTTCAAATATTTATACAGATTCTCAAACCAAGTTTATGGTTTATAAATAATGTTATTATTTTAATTTATGTCTTTATTATTATTATGTTCCTAGTGTCCAACTAACATATATCTAAATTTAAATTCCATTTAAAAAAAAATTGTATCTTTTTTACTGTAGGAAGAATCAATAGATTAAAGAAAGAGGAATACCGAAGACTTTCATAGGGTATACGGTTGAAATGGTTGAATTTAACGGGTACCTAGATAATATTATGAAGGCTGATGAATAAATTAAGAAGAATGGATGTTGATTAGATAAATAGATCATTTATTGATGAAAAAGAAAAAATGAAGCAGTACAAAAAGCGGGCAAGTAAGTAAAGGTGTCCATTATTTATTATCGACAATCGTTAAAAAAATACTAATAAATATCCAAATTTTCTTACGCCTATAAATAGCTCAACATTTGTAAACAAATAGGTATTTGTTAGTTTAGTAATAATCATAAACTTACGTATAACTTTTTTAATGTCTATTTAAAAAAATTTTATTTTACAAATTTAATATTGACATAAACACAGTTGGATTTTTAGTAACCAATAATAAACTAAACATTACAAATATTCATAATAGAACTTTTATAATAAAGGTTGTTCAATATTTTATTTATTTAAAGTTTAAACACCCCATAGGGGTAAAGAGTTCAATTATAGTTTTACAATAGATTAAACATCGTGGAGCTAAATATTGAATATTTAAACAAAGATAAAGTAGTTATAAAAAGCAACAAATATATAACATACAATAAAGACCAACATGTAGGTACTAATATTCATGTTCAATATAATATTTTTTTTAAATTTAAGTTGTGTATCAAAAGAAAAATCAAAGTTAGGTACATTATTACAAGCATCTAAATGGCGATACTTTTGACTATGGATGGACTACCAAAATCAATATATGCAGAAAACACATGACGTGTCCATTAAATTCTTTTCTAATTGCTATTTCAACTATCATCAATAAATACACAAGTCTATCAATTCTCTAAACCCATTTTACTATGTTTTAAAGAATAACTAAAGCTTCTTTATTGAATCCAGGGTAACAGTCAACACGTCATACTATTTTTGAATAGGTCATAGATAAAGAAGTGCATTATTAATTTTTTTCCTGTTTCCTAACATAACTATTAACTATATTAAAATTAATAAAAATGTAGTGTTGAAACTAAGTTCCCTAATTCTGGGGAGTGTGAATGATTCTTAACTTTTTCTTGTAAAATCTGACGAAATAATTTTTTTGTAGGCTCAGATATAGTTCTCTGTAGTTAAATAGATTATATTAATAAATATATTAACAATAATTTAAATTCATAAAAAAACATATATCATCACTCATCACAACAATTATGACTTTAGTTTACAGAAAAATATTAGAACTATTTTTAAAGTAGGGGAAATAAGTAATATATTAAATGATCTTAAAAGGTATAAATAACCGATTATAGGGCTCGAATAAATAAGATAGCTGAGAACAGGCACCATAAAATCAAATGATACAACACTATATAATAGCAGAGGATCAAGCGCTAGGCACAAATTTGAAGTAGGATTTATGATCAATGAGGCTCTTCTACCAAAGTTCGTTAGATTTGATGCGATAAATAAACGATTATGTTACATACGATTTTTGATTACATATATAATAATTTGTTTGTTTGTTTGAACATTATTTTATAACCATCCTAGACCAACCACCTTATTATTTTTTTTTTTAAATTGAATTAAGCCTCGGCAACTATGGCCAAACTCTAAATTGTTTAAATGTTATATAAGTTACAAATTAAATACCATTGATAAGGTTGGACTTAGTAGTAAAGGTTATCATGTGTCTTATGTTGTCTGGGTGGAGAGCTTCTGACAGATTGTTTGAGATGCCTGCTTCACGTCTATCCATTTCTTATGAAAGACATTCAGAGACTTAGTGAGATGTATACCAAATGCTACAACACTATATAATAGCAGAGGATCAGGTGCTGAAAAAGGGTATTCCGTTGTCGTATATTTAAGATTAGTTAACCACTCCAGACCTTCGTTAATTTTATTATTAGGTGCTAAGACCAAAATGGCTTCTCTCAAGGCGTCGACGATTCCTCGGTTGGAACTATGTGCGGCTGTTTTACTCGCCCGGTAGATGGTTCGGATTAAGACCGCATTTAATCTTAAAATCCGAACAGTAGAAATGTATGTGTACAGAGTCAATTACTGTTTGAGTTGATTGAAGGTACCACATGAAAAATGTAAGGTTTTTGTGTCGAACCGTATACACAAAATGACAATGTTGTTACCCGACTACCACTGGGACTATATACCGTCAGCTAACAACCCTGCAGATAGCGCTTCCTGGGATATTTTCCCTACTGAATTGGTAAATCACAAATTGTACTTGCACGGGCCTGATATTCTATATCGTGAGGTGCTCGATGGGCTAGTGATAGGTCCAGAAACTAACTGAAAACTCCACCGAACCGGAATGGTACGCGCGTTTTTCTTCATAATTTCATATGCTTCGTGTTGTCGCGTATATTTAACGTTTTATTCACATATGTATAAATCAGGCACACAGATCGTCATTTTTAATTCGTGCTGATTTGGGCAATGCCTCTTTGGCCGTTGCTAAGTACTCTCATTGTGTCTTGTTTGGCAAAATATTTCTTGAATATTTATATTAATTACATTAATATTTATATTATTTCAAAATATTCGTCTGATCTGATGGCAGATGCATTCCTCGCATTATTTCAACGGTTTGTTGCATGTCGGGGACTTCTCACGAATATTTACACCGACTGTGGAACACATTTTGTTGAGAGGTCTAATCAGCTGCGTGCGTTTGTCAGTGCACCAGGTTGTTAAGATGGTCTCAATTTCTGGTTTCACTGTACGTGGAACTTTAACTCACCTGGTGTGACCCATTTAGGGGGATTATTGGTGGTGGCCGTGCGTTCGGCCAAACATTTAGTAGTCCGATTTTTTTTTTTTTTTTTTTTTGGGAGGGGTATACCTTCTCCTTTAAAAAATTGTGCATGATACTGTGCCGTTGGAGGCCATTCTCAATTCTCGTCCCTTGGTAAAACTTTCACCTGACCTAGGTGAATATGATTGTCCTACCCAGGGACATTTTTCAATAGGTTAGGTTAACCTAATTACTCTCAATCCCAGAGATACCCGTGGAGAACACAACGTGTCTTTTAGTTCAATAGTGGAAACTGTTAAAACAATGTGCGTAAACATTTTAGTGCCGTTGGCGCGAAGAATATGAATACATTACAAACCCGAAATCGTTGAACCAACGACGCACCCTAAAATTTCGGTAAAAGACATGGTTATTATTAAAGAACCTATCTTTCCCCCGTTGCGATGACACATGGCGCGACTCGAAGAAGTGTTTCCCGAAGCAGACGCCGTAGTGCGCGTAGTTCGTTTGAGCACCGCAACCGGAACCTTGATACGCCCGGTGGTCAAGACTGTAAAATTACCAAACACTTAGGTCTAAGAACCACTCCAACGTGTGGGTTGCAATACGCCGCATTTTACTAGTTGTCAATCACCTTTCCAACATACTACAAAATACCACTTGAACCGTGAAATGTACTTAAGGTTCTACCACGATAGTACCGTAATTAAGAGGCGTATAGAGTGATGCAATATATTCCTATTTATTCTATTATTATTGTTAAAAAAAAAATGAATGTCTATAATATGTGTACATATACTGTGTAATTGCCATACATTGTATTCTACTTATACTACCTATGATTCTATTGTTCAAATTACTACACAACTATGCGCCCAATACTAAAAACGAAAAATACGTGGGAGGTCTAGTACTATGTGGTTACTTCATTATTATCTAATAGTCTCACGTTATTTTATTAATTTTATTTTTTTGTATTGTATTATACTCTGTTTCTTTTGATTATAAATTATTTCGTTTCTTTTTTTTTTAACGTTGTACTTCCCCAAATCACATATGTGAATATAAGCTGTGTATCAGAGTTTGTATCTGACGCTCAATGTTGATGTGTTAACATATTTTACGCCTTATTTTGGTCGGTTCAGATTTCTGGGATAAGTAATTTTTTTCAACAAAATTTAAAAATATGTGTAACTTTATTGTCATTTATAATGTTTCAGGCAATTAAGATGATACAGATTCGGGTAAAATGGCTAATTGAGGTACGGGTAGTTTTGGCAGGCTAGGAATAAGGAATTCGTGATAGGTGAAATATGTTACATAAACTTGTGTATTTAATGTATCCAACCCCCGTTGGAAAACAGCATCGATATGTAGTCACATGTTGTGTTGTATATTGAGTTCTGTTAGAGTTTATCTGTAGTCCGAATTGGTCTATCAAGAATTGATAGTGGCTGTGCTTCAGGATCGTTGCAAATTTTTGTTTAAATCTCTACTCATAAGCATTGGTAAACTGTGACAGTTCTCCCCAAGAAGCGCTGGTCCAGCTGGAATATATGGAAGAAGTTCGAAATGTATATACTTCACGATGGCTTGGATTCGTTGACTTGATGAGATGTATACCACTACCGCAAGTACATTCTGTCCATTCTCCAACTTAAGTTCAGTTGCGCATTTATCACCAATGGTTCTTACTGATACGCCCGTGGCACTTGCTTAAAGACTGATGATGGTCATATGTGGTATAATTGCAATGATGCTGTTTTGGTTTTTGTTAATTGCACAATGAGAACGATTGACTCGTTTGAACTGGATGCAGCATTCAAAAATTGGTACATCGACTTGCTTGTCATTTTTGAGATTAGTCTCAGAAAGCAAGAGAAATTGACATTCTTGCGTGACTTTATCCGTCAAGTCAAGATTATGAGCTCGTAGACTCTGGCAATTTAATGTTAAAAATTAGGTTTAATTGTTGCGTCGTATAAATTCAACAATTGTATCTTTCGCTGTACAAAACCTGTTATCGATAAGGCGTCCCGGGGATGTTATTTTGTGCATCAGAGCTCGAAATTTCGTCCTTATTTTTCTACCAATATTTTAGATCCTATGATCACGTCCAGAATTCATCCAAAGTTGTTTGATGCAATTCTCGTCATCGCCATAAATCCATTCTTCGTCTGGTTCCCCGTGTTCAATATATTCAGATGGGCAAAAAATCCATTGGCCATTCCGTCTGACACTTTCATGTTGGCATTAAGCACGTAAGGTTTGCCTAGGACGAGGTCCAGTATAAATGGCATATCATTCGATTCCACAACACTCATTCTGTGAACTGTTCTGAAGGATTTTGCACCGAGATTGTATATATTTTAACAAATCACTTTTGGTGGGAAGATCCTGCGAGCTTTGATCAGCTTCAAATAAACGCTTCGTTGGATCATCCAGAACGCGCGACGCTATATAGAATAATAGAAAGCCAGACAAGCATGGATCGCTGCTGTATTCTCCTGGAATACATTTAAGAATTGTTCAGATCACTTAACGATTCATTTTGTATTGAAGCAAATCCGAATAGCTTGTCTAAATGAAAGTGAAGTATCAGACGCGTATTGTCAAATCGATCATTCAATTCGTTCCACGCCACTTCATATTTGAGACCAGTAAGAGGGATCGAACGTACCACCACAGCAGCCGCAGGTCCAGAGACAGAAGAGATTAGATAATGAAATCGCTCAACATTATTAAGATTCAGATTCTCGTGGACAAGCAAATCGAATGTGTCGTTAAAGGACCGCCAACTAATTAAATCACCGTTAAAATGTGATAGTGGAATTTTGGGTGAGTTGATGTGAGAAACTGATTTTGGTACCGTTTCCGATTTACAGCAAGCCAACGCCTCAGTCACGGCTTGTATACAATAATATTGTTTCGTGACAATGGTTTCAATGTCACTATATTCGCTCTTTAAAGGCATTAAAAACTTTAAAGCCGCAGAAAACAAGACAAAATATATGGTAATTACTATAGAAACTAGAAGCTTGACGGTTGCGCGCCCTAGTGGCCATATTCATGTAAGCCAGGAGTTCTAAATATTTTGGTTGTTTGTGCAGCTGCGCGATCTTTTTTTCGAAATGAATATAGTGAATATTTTATAGGCTGTAGTCCTGCTCACGAAAATTGGTTCTCATTCTATTGTAAATAAACAGTAAAATGCGTTGGTACCACTTTATTTAATATCGATGCAGCTTTATCTGGTGTACCCCATGGTGGGCATTTATTTTCACTCTTGTTCATTATATTCATCAACAAAATTGGAACTACCTTCAAATTTCGTAAATAACTATTATTTTCAGACGATTTAATGATCTTCCTACAAATAAATTTGATTAATGATTTGACTCTTTTGCAATGCAACCTAGATGTGTTTACCAAATGGTGTGAATAAATAATCTTTCAGTTATCCCCTCTAAATGCAAAGTAGTCTCAATTAGCTGACAGAGAAATCAACTGACAAGCACATACAAAAAAAATGGTTTCGAATTCAAACTTCTTCTATCATTAAAGATCTGGCATTATGTTGTCATGAGAATTGACATTTAATGCTCATAAAGACACTATTTATAGTAAAGTATTATAATACTACTCTCTCATGATGTCAATTAAGAGTTTTCTTCAGTGATATGGAACTCTAAACATAAGAACTTAATAATATTAAGAAGGATAAAATTCAATGGGACTATCTTAGAGTAATGGCACATAAGCTTGGTCGCATTGATGTCTCTTTGGATACCATAGCTATGGATTTAGGTATTAAACCATTGGCTTCCAGGTGGTTATTCAATGACGTGGCTTTCATACATAGAATAATTAATAGCAAAATATCATAAACAGAGTTTTAAAAAAAAATTAATTTTAAGGTATCAGCTTTTAATTCAAGAAATCATTGTCACTTTTTGGTTCCTACTAACATTGTCAAGTTCAGACCGGAGTATCACCGTTTAGATGAATGTAAGAATGTAGCAAATTTCAATTTTTTTTTGATTCGTTAGGTATATTTAAAAAAATTATATAGAATAACCAAACTAATTAGTTATTTTGTATTTAATATTATTTATACTAACAATCAATTGTATATAAGTTTATTTTGGATAGCTTCACATAATTTTTTTTTTATAAATTTATTTTCATTTTTGCACTGTACTATTGGCAATATTATATCAAAGTATATATTTATATACTAGCTGTTTTGTCAGACGTCCTTCATGCATATGATTTGTATTTTTAATAAATATATTTGTACACAATTTAGATGCCATATATCTTCTAACCTATTATAATATAATTGATCCCGACATTTCGTTGCTCATAAAAGATGTCAATGTATTTTTTTAATTAATTGACTCTACGTACTGTACTAACACATTGTAGTTAATTTTGAAATATTATAGAATTTTTCATCACATTGTTCGTTTCCTTAATTGTTTATAAGGTTCATTAGATTTCTAGTGGACGATCCAGAAATCTGAAGTTTTAATTTCTCATTGTTCAAATGCAATTTCACTACAATTTGCTTCAAAGTTAAACAAATTCAATGCACAAATACACTAGAATAAATTATTACATTTGGTGGTAGATTTGCACCGACGACAATATATTCATTAACCTTGCAATGTGATCAGTTAGATAGTAACCCACTTAAATTATGTACGTTTATAATGACTAGTCATACATCATAGACGCTATAGTTTTCATTGTTAACACAAACAAAAGAAAATAATTAGAACAGCTCTAATCCCGTTAACTGTAAGAACAAAGCACTCGATGTGGATAACGCTACTTATATATTTATATGATGAAAATATGTGGGAAAAACTATATTTACAAAATACAATGTTAATAACTATAATTTTTAAATGTCTGATTCCGTTCCTTGTTATAACTTATACTATTTTATCAAATTATGTAATATAATTTAATTGAATCAATGTTATACGTGTTGTCAATAATAAAATTATTGTAAGTACTTGCTTTCATATTCTTTGGTTATTTCTTCTGCAAGAATAAAAAATATTTTATAAATTAGATACTTACAGAATGATATTAAACCAGTTAACTACGACTGTAAAATTTTATAAAGATAAAATAATAATAATTTAAACAATATAAATGCATTCCTAAGAACATTTATAATAAATTTTCTTAAAAATAATTTGGTATTTTTGTAGTATATTATTGATAGACTATATAATACATGTTACAATTATACAGTTTAAATAACAGTATAAATGACACATGATGGAATAGGATAAAAGAATGTCGCTTAATTAATGTGATTATATTGCAAAAGTTACATGTGTTATCACTATGTCCCTTATCACAGTATGATATAAAATTAAAACATGATCTATATTATATTTCAATATAATGTATTTGTTTGGTGATTTTTATACTTCCCTGGTACCTAATTTTAGGGTAGACGATGATTTCGAATGACCATTCGATAAATTGAACTTGTAGTAAGCTATCTACCGAAAAGATTGAAGGCGTCAAGGATAGGCAATCAAATTTGCATGTTCGATTAACGCTTCAGACAACGACCATATGACAGCACCTACTTCCAATATATCGGCAATTCAATACACAGCCCAAAGATGTGATGGTGAGTAGCAATGACGTGACAACGGACAACAAAGAATTGACTTGTATCGAAACGCGAAGGTGTAAAAGATACAAGCTATAAAATGGGAAATAGGATTGTGCAGTTTAATTATACAGGGTGGGGGTCTCCGTAGACGGATCGGTCCAATTGTTATGATATCGATTGAACAATCCAAAATATCCTAGAACCAGTGACTTAGGTGAGGGGGGGGGGGCAGATGGTTGGTCGATCCACAGCGTATTGCACCTGGAGAACTTGGGCGGCCTCTCACAGAACGCACAATAGTTGCTGGCGGAATTACATTAACGGAGAGTGATGCCAATAATTAAGCCGGTGATGTCCCAATGATCACCGTTAACTTAATTCTTATTGATTATAATTAATCCGGACTATAATACAGAAACGAGGGTCAAGAGGTAATTTAACAGGGACCAAATAAGTAAATAATCACCGAATTGTAAGCTAAATAATATGATTTATTGGTAGTCGTTGCATAATAATTACAATCTGCAGATTCATCCGCAAAACCAGAGAAATGATTATCGTGTCATATTCCTGATGAAATATATATGAAAAGTGTAACATGAAAATATAATTACAAACGAAACGGGAGCTGCTTTAATAGCGAGCATGAACAGAACACAAACAAACTATAATACGAACTCTCTTTAGGTTATGTCACCAATGTAAAAAGAGAAACAAAATAAAATATAAATTATGGCGTTATTTACATTGATTTAGCAAAGACATAAGAATTACTTTTGTATGGAATGAATCATGTGTATAATGCACAGGATGAGAGGGTAAAGGGTGGGGAGATAAGAGTTGTCCATTGTGCGTGCTACGCGTTATCGCCGCTACAAATGTGGTGACGGAAATTCTGACGACAGTTAGTGACAAGAACACTAATTTTATTATTTATATTATATTGTGAATTTATGATATAATTTAAACCACATGCTGGTTTATAGAAAAATAAATGTTGATTTGGTATCAGTGATAACCGATAGAAGAATATATACATGTTACAACTATAGCACAAAGGAGTAGGTACGAAGATGAGTGAAAATCGTAGAATTACATTAACAAAATAATATATTAAATGACTTACAAAGTTTGTTTGCCTATGAGGCAAGACATTATAAACCTTTTTGTAATTTATGTCAACCATCTGTATCTTTATTTATTATCTTTGTGTTGCATCTTTCTATATCAAAAACTACTAAACGCCGGGATATAACGTTGTTTAAGGCAGCAGATATAAAATGATTATAAAGATTTAATTATTTGATTCGATCAACTTGTACTTAAAACAGTTCAGTTTAAAACCCACAAATCTAGAACTTAAACTATATAATTTTTAAAAATAACTTTCCTATCACAACTTATAAGCTTAAAAGTTTTGTATATTAAATCGATAATCTTACCGCCAGTTTCTAAAGGTAATATACAATTGTAAATTAAACAAATATTTTTATAAACGTATTAAATTTAACCATATATTTTAGTTAGGGATTTCACATTTCCTGAAATTGGACCTTTTGCTCTGCTATTATTTGCTGTCTCGTTCCTTGTAAATTAATTTTCATTAACATACTGACGCCCTTATTGCATCCTAGTCACGTCTCCTCGTAATATAATCGTAACAACTCAATCTGTCTTCTCTAATTTTGTCTAAATTGTATGCCATGCAGCCATGTTTCCTCTGATGAGTTATTTTTTATTCTTTCACCCCTAATTACTCGTCCTTTGCATTCTTTTTACTGATACAGTAAACTTCTCTTCAATTATATTGTGTCACTGTCCGACATTCCGACCCATACAAAATGACCAGCCGCACGAATCTCTTATAAAATCTTTTAATCTTAACGGAATTCATGTAATTATGTCGTCTCATTGAAAACCACATTTCTTGGCAAACAAAACGTGGTGGCACCAATGCGGTCGCAACCTCTTTCGCGCTGTTTGCGTTATTTATTTTTATTCGCCTGAATATCAAATTTTAGGTTCTATATAATATATTAGATTATAATAATATTATATAGTATACCTTATATATTTTATATGTTTATAATACATTTTAAAAACGTGTTGTCATATACAGTTGAGATTAATAGCGTATTATAATTATTGGATATTATAAATATTCGTTTTTATTTTGACATTTTGTTGTTTATGGGTATAAATGTATTATGGTTGATTAATTTAATATAATATATTTACTTATATGTGTTGGAAATATTATATGTATACTCTATTAATGTTGCGTTACTTAAATGTTTTATTATTTAAATTAGTTAGATCATCCATCGAAAACGTTTACTCAGTATTTAGTATGATTAATCACATTACATTTTTGTAGAGTTAGGTTTGTTAGCACAGTATTAATATTTTAATAATTCAAATTTAAAATGAATATGATTAGAAACAACTAAAGGCATTCATTAAATTTTATACAACGGTTATGAATACAAACAAATTACTAACTGAATCGATTGACGAATTTAGTATTATTATATGAATTAGGTATTTTTTATTAAAATGGTATTTGGTAAGAATATTAATGATAACAATAATCTTTTAAACTCATCATTAAAAAATACTGCCTGGAAAAGTGTAAATGGAAGTTAAAATATATCTTAATATTTATTATAGCATATATTTTGTATATAATATTATGTACAGTGCATTAGATTTTTACTCAGGTAGATAAAACTGGCACGAAAAAGGGACTGGCCGCAAATGGCCTGACGTTATATGTCCCGGTACTGAGTTTAAGTAAATTGGTCATATAAAATTGGTCGTTTGGTAAATTGTCGTGATACATTTTCGTCACGAGATGTAAATACTGGATTAAGAATGTTATCAAGGTACAAATAGACAATACAAATTATAATATATTCTATGTACCTACATTGTCCCTACACATTTTGCGATAGTGAGTTGAATAACACCTTGTACAATGAATGTTAAATTATCATAATTACAGAATATATGGACGGTTTTTATCAGAAAAATTTATACTTTTCAGGAGACACAAAAAACATTATAACTTTGTACATATTTAATGTTTTTAAATTTTGTATTCATAATCATTTTTAATAAATGTTTTATTATTTTACTATTAAATATATTTTAATATTTATTTATTTTCTTCAAATTATAATGACTTATGACCTATTGTATGTAATTTTATACGATTTATGCTCATTGTCATGAAGATAAGTTATAATTATAAATTAGTAACTTTGATCGTTTCTCATAAAAAAAAATTCTGTATAACGACTTATTACCATGCGCATACTATTTATTTCGTAAACCAAATCTCACATGGCATCTACAGTGGTTTCATTCAGAGCGGTTTGAAATTGTATACAGAATAAATGTATAAACTGAAAATGTCCAAATTTGACTTAAGCAGCCCTTTCTCTTAAAAACCGTCCATATTATAGTATTATTAGCTGAATATCCCGACTTCGCCCATGTAGAGTTTTTGTTGCAAATCCTTTACGATATACGCTAGATAGGTATATCTCTGTTTGAGTTTATCTCAGTTTTAAAGTACTTCAGTTACTATGTGCATGCTATTTCAGTAAACTGTGATCGACTGTGTCTACTTAACACTGTATAGTTAATACAAAAATAATAATTAATTTGCATTAACACGAAGTTAGCCCTCCACCTTTATAAATATATTCCAAATTAGTGCAAATATTAGCAAATTAATTGCAAAAAATTGGAAATTGATTTACAGAATTTGCTATTCAAGTACAAATTGAGAAATTTATCTTTCTTACTGAACTTAACGATCAACTTAATAATCATAATGATATAAGATGGACCCTCTTCCTCACTTAATTCAATCTGTTTCAAACCAACGTCAATAATAAAACATTGCAATTGCAAACAATTGCAATTTAATTTATAGAATTTGCAAATTAATATTGTAATTTTGACGAATTTATTCAGAGGTAATTTAGGTACCTATACAACTTGTGTAAACAATAATTTAATGCTTCTAGAATAATATAACCTAATATAATTCTAAATATTTTGTATTATATGTATAAGTATAACATAATTTTTTTTTTTTTTATAATATAATAATCGATTAGTTTTTAGATTCTGAGCGATGCGATGAATGTATTGATTTTACAATTATGATTTATATACATAATTTTTAAATCATAAGTTCGCCCAAAATCGTTTTCGTTTATATCATTGTATTAAAATGTAACCCTTTATACACTACCTACAATACTGCATAATATCACTGCCCACTTGCAAGTTTTTTTTTTAATAATTGAAAAAAAAATTTAATAAGTACAATGTTATGTCAAAAGTAGTTGATAAAAATAATAAAGTTATTAAATGGTATAATTTAATTAACTTGTATGATTAATTTTTTTTTTTATAAGTTTGATATAATTTTAAATATTTCTAGATATATAGTATTTAGATACAATAGTTTCGACAGAATCAAGAGAAATTATTATTTTTATATAATTATATTATATGCACATATTGTTTTTGAAACTATAAATTTTCCAAACGACCAATTTACCAAATGTTCAATTTCAGACAACAATTTTATCACGATCAAATGAATGTACCCTCCAGACCCCTCACTCTCTTCCCGAACCAAAGAATCCATTGACTATAAGTAGATACTTGAACCTATTCACACACACTGACAAACTAAATCACCCCACATCTTCATCACATGCCTAATCCTGATAATTTTTCGACTACATTCTCCAAATTCATACATATTCATATCTGTTTAACTACTACTTAATTCCTTCCCGGTTCCCTTGTACCTATCACTGTTCACCATAACCACTCATCAAATATATAAACAACTTTGTCCGTCTTTTTCTCAAAAATACAGTATTTTCTGCCAACATAAACAGCACCATGATAGCACCTCGCTCTTATATAATTCTGAATCTCATTCATTAATCACAAACCCGGATTAAGATAATTTTGAGCCTGGAGCCAAATAATTTTAGGAGCTCATTAACATAATCAAAATATTGGTGACCTACAAAAAAACTAAACAAATATATTTCAGAGATGAAATTTTTTTGTTACTATATAGGTATATTATATTTAATTATTTAAATACTTTTTTATAAAATGTTAGTGCTTAAACAATGAACATAACAAATTATAAATATTTTTATATGAATGTGTTCAATATTCTAGGTAATATTCAAAAGTTAACATAAAAATTAATTTTATATAATCTAACCAACCTAGTAATAAGGTTTCACTTTTAACTGTCGTAAATTGTTAATTAGAGTTATTCACTGTACTCGGGTATGCCTACAAATCCCATTTCCTTACAATTATCATCCTGCTAAAAATAGACAATATTGTCAGCATTACAATAATAATAACATATCGATTATCGATATATTATGGCAATATAGCCTATGGGAATCTTAAATGTATTTTATTCTAATATTTCTGATTTAATAAAAAAAAACCGTATCCCTAAGGGTCCCACTAATGTTTGATATCTGTTGTGGGCCCGGGAGTCATGGCCCACTCTGGCTCCCCTTAATCCGGGCTTGATTAATCATACAGATAGAGCTCAAAGCTGAGCTATGTGCATATTTATTATAAAATATTACGTAAAATTGTATATACAATGAATCATAAGCTTACTTGCACGAGATCTTAACACTATATTAAGGTAATGAATTGATTACTGTTATGCATCATAAACTATTAGAATATTTCAATTATTTTGTTTAGGATAATTATTTTCATGACAAATAAAATACACCAATTTAATTAATAGAACTGTTAATAAAAATGTATTTGTGCTGAAACATAAATGTGCCAAAAATAGTCAAAATATAAGCATTTACATAATATGTTATAAATGCTAGATTTTGAGTGTTTTATGGTCCTTTAAGAGGATGCTACACCCAGATTGCATACTTGCATGCAATATGGTTAAATAATAGCTAGCACTAATGCGTACTAAATTTAATAAAATATTAAGAAGCAAATTTTTGGACTTACATCTCGAACAACAGCCTATGTACAAATAATATTAAAGAATTATAAATTATTACGAATTTGGTACAATGGTAAATTTTAAGAACAATTATATAATTATTTTAAATGGATAAAAATGTTATAAATATCATAATTTTATATTAACAGTGTATTATAAACTATAATAATATAAATATTATGTATTAAATGTTTATCTAGAAAATGTACTCAAAAGCTAATATTAATTATACTTAAGCTATATAATTTATATGAATTATCATTGTAGTTTAAAATAAATGTATTATTATAATACCCTTGAATCCACGTTTGTCATTATCTACAAATTTATAAATATAAATATTTGATGTATAGATAAAATTTTATGATTTGAGGTAAATACTAAATACTACTCATAAAAATGAAAAAAAAACCTTAAGAGGACGTCAGACCGGCATGTGTAGTCTCCGTCTTACACACATACGACATTGACAAAACGTGTTTACGCAGTCTGAGTAGAACTCACTCAATTTAGCCGAGATTTGAGCCGAGTTATAGTAATCTGATTTTATGTTATTTGCGTTGGTGTAATTGATTATAAAATACGTATTTAATAACAATAAATACGTAATAATAAAAATATCCATGCAAATCAGATTACTATCACTCGGCCATTTTTTAACTTAGAATATAAATTTAACCAATGAAATTCATTAACATATACAAAAATAATTTATTTGTGGTCAAAAATAGGTCATGCCATTAAAAAAAATATATATTGTGGGCATGCGTAAAATCAACTCTCACAAAAAAAGTCTAACTATTTGAAAATGTGTATTATAATGTTAATAAGCTAGCCAAAAAAGCAGAGTTGAAATATATGAAGCCTGCACATAGTTATTCAGTGTTTCCACTTATCGTGAGCACACTGCATATTGATAAAAATAATAATACAAATCATCAAACATTCCCGATTAACCGAATTCGCGGGTTGAGAATGACAAGGTTCTATGTCACAATATCAAATTGTTCAGCACAGCGATTCTTAACTTTAAAACCCAATATCTTTTTTCAGGTTATCTTAACTATATTTTTAACGAATAAACAAATACAATTATTGTCAGATATATTGTTTATATTAAGTATTAGACATCCACACATTTTTAAAACTCAAAAAAACTGGAAAAAATGTGAAGAACATTAAGCAAATGTATGCAAAAAACGATTTTTGAAAAAAGTGGACATAGAACCTTTTTATTCTCAGCCCGCGTAATACAACCAATATATAATACACTATTCTTATTTTAACCTGCAATAATAAACTAAATTATAATTTTATTATTATTAGTTTGTTATTAGTATTATTGATTCCCTGAATTCCTCTGATACCATCGGATTTACCGTTCCAATTTAAACGCCTACAATTTTCGGTAAAGATATCTTTTGCAATAACCATTTATAATTCACAGGGTCAAACTTTCAACGTTGCAGGCTTAAATTTGAGCGTTGAGTGTTCTTCACATAGCCAATTATATGTCACTCTTTCAAGAGTAACCTCTAAAGAAAGCATGTTTATATTGTCTAATGACAAAAAAACTGTGAGTGTTATAGAGTTCAAGATATTCTGTAGTACTTTTTAGTAGTTATTTAAAAATATAATATTATTTAGTTTCTGTTCTTACTGGACAGATGGAACCTACATCCAAATTTCCTACTTTTCCGGTGCATTTTCTTAAAATTATTTCACTTAAGAGTTAAGAACCTTCTCCTGACAATTTGACGAACCCAACAAAAAAAGAATTATCCAAATCATTGCAGCCGTTTACGTGTAACAGGCCATTATTTATAATAATTGATAATTCCTTTGTTTAATAATTTAGAGAGTCGATAGAATGCTATAAACCTTCTCCACAATAAGCTCTTCAGTTTAAAAATAAAAATCATAACGATCGGTTCTGTAGTTTTTGAGAACATAGGTCTCAAAGGTTTGCATAGGTCATTTTCACATTTATATATATAGATACCAAATCAAATCATACTATTCTATGATATGTTAGTAAACATGTAATTTATTAATATGTACTTATATTGGATTATTTACGATGTTATGATTTTATATTTAATTGTTTATACTCACTGTATTCACGACAAAATTCAATTGGTGTAGGTATGTTGTCTGTAAATACGTTAAAAAACAAATACAGTAGGTATTCAGTAGGGTTGTTTTTTACACTCATTACATGTAATTGCAATACATTGTAAACACAAATATAAAATTTTATTAAACTATTGTGATGACATAGGTAGGTACCTACTGCCTACTACAAATTAATGAAACAATTGCAATGTACAAAAATACTTACACTCAGAATTAATCTTAAAGTTATCTTCGAAGAATTTAGTTAATATTTCTAGAAATTAAAATAATAAATAAATTGTAAATTATATTTATAACATTTATTATCTAACCTTATCTATACATGTCCCACTGTGCACCGGAAGTTACAAAACATTGATGCTATGGTGAATTTTGGTTTCTCCGAAATTTTAAATACAAACATTTTTGAATATTCTTTTTTAATATGACATTTTTTGGAATTTTTTTTTTTTTTTTTGGGGGGGGGGGTTATATCAAAAATGTGGGAAAGTCTATTTCAAGTAGACTTGACCACAAATTCAAATCTGTTTTCAGAATTCTCGTCATATAACTTATATATCTGTTTGTACAAATTTTTAAATATGAGTATTATTTGCAGGAGATAAAATATTTAATAAAAGGGGGAATATATCCCCACCGGAAGTTATGTAATATAATATTAAAAAAACAAAAAGTATTTTTATCTACACCTATATAAATTACCATTTCAACATTTAACATTAACATTAAAATAAATTGAAAATACAACTTCTTCTTTGTATTATAAATTAATAAATTATGCACTTTTTGAAAATATTATTTTATATGATTAAAATATCTATTTAAACTACTCAGAACAGTTAAAATTGATGTTTTATTCAATTTTATTTTTATTCCTTTTATTTAATGTGATTCAATATGTATTTTTTTAAAAATAGCCACATACACATTATACCGAGTAGTGAACTGTGTCAAATTGGCAGTCCGCTTTATATCTTATTTGATAAAATCGTCTATGATATAATATACCTAACATTTTTAAAAAAAGGACAAATATATTTTTTTTACAAAATGATATGCTTGTTCTTGTTAATAATATTGTAAAACCTTATAATGGACTTTGAACATCAAATTAGTTTGATTGTTCAACAGTTTGACAAATCAACTTCTATTCTTATGAGACCTATTATAGACTATAAAATTTAATAGATTCTAAATAAAGGATATAGCATTATCGTCAAATAATTTTTTCATCAATTTAATTTAAAAGAAATAAAATATAAATGTACCTAACGGATAATAAAGCTGTTATGGCATATTTACGCCATTCATTGCATAATAAAATATAAATACATGTAACTGTGTACCTAATATATAATTGTTATTATTATTATTATTTTTTATGCATTTATTTATGTTGTGAAATAATTCATCATTTTGTAGGTATACTTTGATTTCGTTTTAATCATTTACTATTTTAATTTATATTTTCTTAGATAAATACCTTCTTTTACGGTCATTTCACGTGATCCTGGTGTGAAATCTATTCACGACACAAAAAATTATTAATTTATACAGGTTAATCTTTTATCATGAAACACTCATTATTTCAAAAAGTATTAATTTTTAAAATTAAAAAACTACGTTTTATTTAACAAATTCTATTTTCAAATATTTTTATCCTTATAATTTCTTAAGTTTTTTACTTTTTTGAATGACAACATTGAGTTTTAATATCATATTCCAAAGCATAATATTTTTCTAAGTTTTCTGATTCATAAAAATTGAATTTAGGACTAGTAGTTTATAAGTTATAAGCAGGGCTAAAGTTTATATACAACAGCATGTTTTTTTGCGACTTCTGATTATTGGTTTTGTCAGTAATATCCACGAATCACCTCATGCGAAAAATGAATGTTATATTATAGTATATTTCATAAAACTTGGTTTTTTTGTCAAACATAAATTTTATTTTTATAAATACAATCTTATGGTACAATAGGTATGCTATAAAAGATTGAATAGTTTGACATTCATTTTTAAAGTTTTGAAAAATATGTGGTCGAAGCATGTAACACATGTAGTGAATGTGAATTATAAATTTTATTTCTAAATTATTTTTTTTCTCAATTATATTATATAAAGGCACACGGTGCCGATGCCATTTTGTCCTCAAAAATACATTCTGCGGGAATAACTATACCACCTTGTAGAATCAACCAAATTTCTTATATTTTTTTTTTTTAATTGCTAGAGGGAAATATTCTACAGCCCGCATTCGATCTCTGTTTTTCAATATTTTATTCTCAAACTTTATAATATGTCTAAAAAAATAAAAGATAAAATGCATTTTTTACAAATCGTTTACTACAATTATTTGAAATAAAATACAAAATCAGAGATCAATGAGGGCTGTAGGATATCTTCTTCTTTTAGATAAAAAAATAATCATCAAAATCAGACAATTCAACAAAGCTTGAAAGTTCTTCCCGTAAAATCATTTTTTTTTCGATATAATATACCCTATCAACCCCCCTAAATAGGTATCGGGTAGTAGATTAGAGTAAAAATCTTATAATTAAAGTGGCGACTAAAATATAAAATTTTATTTTCAAACTTTATAGAATTGTGGAAAATTTGAATAACTGGCAACGTGATCCTTAAGACAAACAGCCAATCACTGATGTATTTCAACAAATAAATATTTTCAAAAACATTTATACTTTTTGAAATAATGAGTGTTTTATGATAGAAGAATCATCTTGTATAGTAGAGAGTAGAGAATCGTGTCTGATTTATTCTAATAAATAAAAAAAACGGGTTAGTGGATGTCGCCCTGTTGTACAGTAGGTTACAAGTGGGTTACAAGTTGTATAATGGATTGTATTAAATTTGAATTCAATCATATAATATCATTGTACACGAAAACTGATTCTGAGCGGTGACGGTTTGACAGAGTAGATATTTTATATTATATATTTTATGTTGTTAATACTTATTAATTATTATCAATGTGGTAGCCGCGGGTAAGTTGAATTAATATTTAATATAATAAATTACAACAAAATAATTAAAATCGTTATTTTTAGTTGTATTCGTTTCTATGGTGATAATTGATAAACAAAGCGATTGAAATTAAAATCCCATTTTTAGTGGTTTTTCCTGTGGTATTAAATAACTATTAAGAAAACCGAAAAATGACCTTTATAAAGTACCATCTTGATCCAATTTTCCAAAAGATAAGGAAGTATATTATCATATTGAAATTGCAGTATTCTAACCACTAGATTCCTCATCCCGCTCAGAATTTAAAATATATATAACTACAAAAAATATTGATTAAATGTTACAAAATCATGTCTATTAAATAAAATATTATAATAATAAACTATATAATGCCTTATTGTTATGATGCAACAATTTAATGTTGGGTAGCAGTATTTAAACACATATAATACATAGTATATTTATTGAAATAGTTAAAGAATGTATCAATACAATATTATGTATATGTGATTTTTGATATTCCATACACATTACTTGAACACATTTGATTAGCATTGTGACATGAGACAACACTTTATGTTTCAAAATATGTGCTTAATAATGTGGTGTTTCTTTGTTATTAGAAATAACATGGCAGGTGTTGCAATTATATTATTTGTACACGCTTGCGGCATGCAACTCACATTAAATGCTACATGTTCCAATAACATATTGCTGAAATGTTGATACATATTATATTATGTTGAACTATATATTATTTTTGGTTGCACAAAATGTTATATGTGTACCTACCTAATATAATTCGGATAAGTCAAGCTATACATTTCATGTAGAAGTTGTTTACGACACTTGTATATTAAAAAAACATCATTAAAAAGTTGTTAAAATGGTTTTCATACGTTATTTATTCTATAATGTATCTTAATTCCATCACTGCCAATTAAATTTCATAAATTTGCTGCTTATAATATTGATGGCTTTGAGGTTATTTTCGAATAAAGCTTAAAACATAAGGTTGAAGCTTTACCGTTTTCCTCAACTAGCTTATAATATATTATCAGCAACATTGTCTGTTTATTTTTAATTTTTTGGCTCATTGAATTCCATGATCATCCATCGTTTACTTTTATCTTATTTGATCGAATAAGTTAAGTTAGAGAAATATTTTATATTAAGCTTCTTCGTTATATTATTTATATTAATTTATGAAACGTAATTACACTATACTTCTCTCTCACCGTACTAGAAACAAACGGCTTTTTTCTCTCCGTTATGTTGGCTTGACGATTTTGGATTAATGTCACATAGGTACATACCAAATATGTTTAATATCTATGCAGCCATCATATATTTATAATGGCATTATCACAATAATCATCACGTAGGACGAGGATTGACACAAGATATACAGGACATTATTCAACGAAGCTAATTTTTTGTTGCACGAAATATTAACGATTTTGTCATAGTAAGAATTAAAGTTAGCGCATTTGCATTATATATTCGGGAGAACGAAAAGTGGCCGCTAGCAATATGATAGCAACATTTTGTTTTCTTCAAAAATAGGTGTTCTAAAACTCGTATACAACATAATTCTAATACATTTGTATTAGATAATTGTATCTATGTCTAATACATTTCAAATCACAAACGCTTTATTCTGTGAAACCGTCACAACAATTCGCCACCAGAAACGCGGGCATCAGCGGCTACTTTGTTAACCACGTTTGGAGGTTGGAGTGTTAGAAGCTTTTCTCCTATCGTTTATCTGCTGTTTTAAATCTAAATGTTCGCGCATCACTTTTGTTATGTATGAGCATAGGGTCGTTGAGTAACCTGTAAATAATAAACAGTGCGTAGGACGAAAAAACAAAAGTTGATTAAAAGAAAATTGTAACGGTTACAGTAGCATCATCTATGCTTGTTTTCTTTATCGGAAAAGTGTGTTTATAAAAATCGTAAACTATAAGACGGTGGTAATTTAGTATAATAATGGCATTACTCACCTACAAATGCAATTCCAGTTCTTGCCATATGTCTCCTAAAATGATTCATATCATCTGGAATAGTAAATTTTTCATGATAACCATCCATAAAAGTGTGTGACAACAAATTCATGAAATATTAACTTGTTATATAATATAATATTATTATCATATTATTATATTATTGACATTTTACGGTAACCATGAACTAAGATAATATGGAGTAGAAACGACGTGGTTGGTCGGTGTGGGGGAACCGATTCGGTTTTCGTATGGATTTTGTATGGAAGGGGAAATTGACGGATCACTCTGATACTGGTGCAGAATTATTATAATTATAATTTTGGTTTAGGGATTTGCATAAACGTTTATATATAGGATCATATATATATATATGACTATGGGAATTATATGCCATGATAGGACAAGTAACTGGCACTGTAGACTCCCAATTTCCCCTTAAACGGGATTGTCGTACGCAAACTGGTCCACTGATACGAGTGCTGTTTCCGGTTCATATTATCTCAGTTCATGACGGTAACTAACTCCATATCAGGTTATATCACCTATGGAATCTACGATTTTATCATTTATGAATACATAACTTAAGAGGAATGTACATAGATATTAAGTGTCATAAACTAGTTTTAGATTTAAATACATGGTAGACTTGTGATTTTATATATTACTAATATATTAATTTCGACAACAAAATTATTACAAATGCATTTAGCGATACAGTAGCACTTTGATCCTGATTTTACGAATGAAATATTATGGATCATCATTGAATTATACCAAATTACAACTACTTGGACTTAGAAGAAAAAGGAGACATATTCTGTTGTTTTTAAACCTACTTTTTATACATGCATGATTATGACCATGCTCTATAATCCAAACTCAGATCCATCCTTGCAGAACCATTTCTTAAATTTACCCATAACTAATAAATTCTAAATCGATAAACTGAAAAATTTGTAATAATATACTTTTGATATATACTATTTTTACAAATAAGTGTAATTGGATAGACTAATGTCAGTGGATGATACGAAGGATTACATGTTCTATTACTAGTATGAAATATCCAATTCTAGGTCACCCACATAATTATCCCTTACTTATATACTACACTAGCCCCGCAAACAAACCTATCCACATAAACTGCACTACACCCACTCCTGTAATTAATAATAGTGTAAGTTCAAAAATAGTATCTATGTTAAAAACAATTCTTTACAAAGTTCTAAATAGCCACGTGGAACTTTTACCATTTCATCACCCATTACTCACAGAACCGAATGATATGAATCATGATGAAAATCAGTGCGTTGAAGAACGGTGCACAAAGTTTTTTTTAAGATTTGAATTAATGATCAAAGAAAAACCAAAATATAAACAAAATAAAATAACTGGAAACATCTTCACAGTTTGTGAATATTTCAACTATACATTTTTTAGTTTTCTGAAAAATGATTTCAAATGTATAATATAATTATGTTGTATTAAACTAACCCATATAAAAAATTATTTACAATTTTTTATATCGTAATTAATAGATAAGTATAACTTTAAATTACTAACCAAATTGACGTACAATACAGAAGTTTAGGAATCCATGACCATCTATATATAGAAATATCATGATGTTAAACTTGATGCTTATTGACCAAATGTAATACCAATCATTATAAATGAGTTTTCTTATTTTATCCATATTATATAAAAAAATTTGTAATAATCTTTAATTTACAACACATCATTATTAAAAATAGCTACTATATAAGATTTTCTTATCATAACACATATAACATATATTATGTACATACTCGAAAACCCCAACTCTGATAAAAAAACTGTTAAACATTGCGTCATAAATAATATTATATCAACTAAGTTAACTGATTTAAATGAAAGCCAAATATTTTAGTTAAATATGTAATAATTTAAAAATAGTTAAAATCAGCTCCAACTCTTGTAAAACTAAATTCAATCTGTCCAATGTCTGTTTTACAAAAAGCATGTGGGCAACCTGAGCAATAGGCAGGTAACCTCTTTGTTATCTTACTATGGGTTTGAAGAACGTATTGAGTATACCTCGTCATTGAGTACCTAGGTCCTAGGTCCAGTGATAACGATTGTATGAAATTTGCATGCAAAAAACGATTTTGAGCGGTATCTATCAGCCTATATCATTACTAAGTTTATTTTATAAGTTCTATTTATTTTGCTACGATAGAAATGAATATTCTTTTAAATAAAAAAAAATTTATTTATTACTCAGAATTATTGTGAATTTTTATTAGTTATTCCCCGTTGGCCAGCACTCATTTATGCCCCAGTTATTTATTTTGTTGCGTTTTTAGCTTGAATAGTAGCTTGATTTATTGTGCAACCTTTAGCCTTATAGAGTCCACTTTATCCTCAAATACTGAACAGAATTAAAGGATATCCTTACACAAAAAACAGCACACATACTGAAGACAAATTAAATCTTAATGCTCTGAACTATACCAAATTTTCTTTCCTTCGAGATCGGTTTAAATTTATGCTAAAAGCATGTTTAAACGAATTTAATTATCATGTAGAATATTTTTTTTTTAAATATCTTATGATTTCTGGAAATATATTAATACAAAACGGGATTATCCCTTCTAAAAGGCAATCGGTCAGTAGATCCAGACTTAATTCCTGAAGAATTCTTATATCTAATTCAATCGATTATTGCGTATCCTGTGTTTACACTCTTTAGATGATCGCTAGATGAAGGTACTTTTCCAACATTCTTTAAACTGAGCTCCGTTACCCCAATTCCAAAACCCGGTAGCCAATCCGACGTTTTCAACTAATCGACCTATTTCCATGCGATCCCATATTTCAAAATTATTTGAGACCCTTGTTTTAAAATATATACAATGTTCCGTAAATAGAATATTAAGGGAAGAACAAGATGGTTTTCGTCCGTGCATCTAAGGTTTTGTCTCATAGCTAACTTCTCTGTTTTTCTATTATAAATATATATATAACAGCTATTATCTGGGAAAACTGATTTATCATTCCTTCCTAATTTTATTTAATTTATAGTCCCTCAACGTCATTTTTGATACTCCGTTCCCTTCTATGTTCCTCCCTATACCTCTAATTATTTAGTTAACGAACCAATTATAAGACTGTTATCACTTGCCAATGTCAATGTCTCCCAACTTACGTTAGCTATCTGTTATTATTTATGTTAATATACTTCATAATAATTATTCTTTTGTACATATATACACATTAGCATTTTAACATTATATATACATCTAAAAAAAATAGTGTAATAATCATAGTGTTCTTAAAAGAACCAATACGTAATATTCATATTTTGTTTGTAAAATTATCACTATTAGATTGTTTATATATCTTTAATTTTGTCAAAATGCTAAGCTCGTAAATAAAAATAAAAAAAAAATAAAATAAATGGATACCTATGGCTGAAGCTTGTTACACATTAAAGATTTAAATAATAATGATAGTTATTCCTAGGTGTGCTATATTATCATGATTACAGTACATTAATAAATTATATATTACACTAATATGAAATCCCTTACTTTTGCAATCTAGATATACAAATAAAACTGAATTAAATAAATATAATAACATTTGAATATGATGAATGTCACTGGTAGGCCTAGATAGGCCAGTCGAGCATTCGAGAACATCCGCAATGCCATAAAACGATTTTTTTGACTGCTTTATAATGTTGCTATTTTATTTATTATAGAATACTGTCAAGTGTCAACAAATGTAATAAGTACTGATACGGTAATCATTATTTATTAATAATATGTTCAGCAAATATGGGCCACTATAAAAAATTACGGACCGGTAGTATAATATTTCTCGAAGGGTCAAGACTATCCAATCTCGGGTATATACTGTATATTCTATGTATTACATAATATCATGTCTTATAATATTATAACCGTCAATGTTATAGATGGTTGTTGGTTGATTAATAATTTTTGTTTTGCAAATATCTAAGACTTTCATTATGATATCAATGTATGGCTATTGTATACCTAGCTATTTAAAAATTGACTAATGAATAACAAAGACGTATTACAAACTTTGGTTAGGACCATACATTTTTGTAAGATGACGCATGTTAATTAAAACCATTATGATGAAATCTTGGGATTAAATAAGAAACAATTAAGTTCTTTAAATATAAATTATAATTATGTAAATATTTCGTTATGAGAATAAATTATGTCATAATTTTACATCACTCATTTAAAATCAGTAAACTTACTATTAACTTCTAAAAAAAAAAAATGCATTGAATATATTATTTCACTTTATAGTACATGATATGCGATGCACCTATATTATTATGATAAAATATATATATAATAATGTATTTGATAAATCAAACAATTTTAAATCAAGATGTATAAACAGTCGTTAATTTTATTGGGTATAGCTATGTTTCAAAATTGCCCTTTCACCGTGCAATAAGAAGGTTGTCAAGATGCCGTGTTTTATCACATATTTAAGATTTAAGTGAATGAATGTAATGTTTAGGCTCTACAACTTATATCCTTGCAGCCGTAAGTACACATATAATATACGCTTTTATACAACTAAATCGAAAATTTTTATAATATTAGTCATTACACCCTCTCTTAAACTATGATGGTAACAACGTTGTTAGTGTAACGGATAATATCTATTTGTTCACAGCATATATTAGATAACCAGCATAGATCAATTATAAGGTATAATAGATAATAGTACTGCGGTCGAACACAATAACAATTAACAGTAATTAACACTATCAACCCGATTGTCAGTTTACCACAATAACAAAACGAAACGATGGAAAATCATCGAATTCTACTGATGCAAAGTCTTGTAGAACTTACACCAATCATAATATGTGTGTGTAGGATATCATCGTGGATGGGACTGTGACGTGCTTTGCCGAGAGTGCTCTTGCCACCAGTAGTCCGATTATGATGTGCTACGTTACACCATTGAATAACCAGACTAATTGTGTCATGAGCACTCTCGGCATGGCACGTCACAGTACAGTCAGTACCCGAGACATGATAATTTAGAGGTCATGAAGTCTTGTTACAGCACGGGCAATGTATGAATAATGGAATATCTATCGGATAGGTTCAGCGACGTATGGAATTAGATAGGATAGGTCAGCGTTTTTCAAATCATTAGCGAATGGTAATAATAAATATAGAACATTAGATGATTAACATTTATACATACTAAAGTAATAATGTTATCCTAATATCTTTTGAGTAAAATTAGTAGAAAATAAGTGATTGTCACATTATATTAGTAAGTAATATGTACTATAGTAGGGGACATGAAAAATGGCATGCAACTATCCTAGCGGTAAAATCGTCTAATGTGTTAGAAAACAATAACAATAACAATAACCAGTCCATATATCATGTTGCACGCGCTAATGACGCAGCGGGTTGAGAACCATTATCTGCTGGTGAGGTGTGAGTCGCGGTACAGCCAAATTCACACGCCACTTTTTGTTTCCCAGACAATAATTATAAATTGTTATATTTAAAATCATCCGAATAAATCATTTAACAAGGGTTAAAATATTTTCTTTGGACGTACTTTAATAATGAACACAAACAAACTTAAATTTATTGTGGCAAAGCGGAATGTATATAATATATTTATTTTCACATGTGAGCGCAGTGATGTCGCGCCAACAAAAAATTTGTAACTGACTAAAAGAATGAAAATAAACCAGGTACACGTATGCTAGTTCCTACACGGTAGAAAAGATAAAATATGTATGTACACAATTACATATGAATTTAAAAAAAATAATATATGATGATTAAAAAATATAATAAAATCACATAATATGAAATTTTATAGTTTATGAAGTTTATTTCTATAACTTAAAAACTTAACATAATTGTATTCTGATTAATTTTGTTCGTTGTATATTCTGAAATTTTTTCATTCATGAAATCTTAATGTTCGGAGTATTTTTTACTGATTTTTGGTTTTTGTTACTTATTGTGTTTCGATTGTGTAAATACGATTATGTTAAATTATGTAATAGAAATAAATCTCGTAATATATAAAATTTCACAAATTGCGATTTTTATTATATTTTTTAATCATCATTTTATTTTTTTAAATTCGTATATACATAAAGAAACTACATATAGGAACTTACTATTCCCCGTAATTTTTTATGAAAATAAATTGTGTCATGTATTTTGTTTCACTCATATAAAAACAGTATACTTACTTTCTTCGTCTAAAAAAATTATAAAATATAATATTTAAGACATATCTATACAATTAATATTGGAACTGTTACACGGTATGTTGTAGATAACATTTAATTCATACATTTTATTGAAAGATAAAATAATATTATTAACATTGTGTAGTAAAACGTAATTTTTCCGAAATAGAATAATCGATTATTTTATATTAAAGTAAATTTTAAAGTTCACTTTTAAATTTACACAAAAATATACATTTTATCTTTTACATACCAACTAAGTATTTGTGTTCACATTTTGTTTTTGATACATTTATTTTACATTAAATAGGTCGATAGTAAAATTAAGAAATGGTTATTTTATTGATAAACACATACCTAGGTGTAAAATCATTTTTTCATATTAATATTATAATATTGAAAATATTTGTCGTACTTAATATCAATTTTATACTTAAATATAAATACAAATATAATATTAATTATTACCTTCTACATTACCAGCTTTAGAGTTTATTATAAATATAACAGTTAATGTCATTAATACTTTATAAGAAATCATGGTTGTCATTGTTCAGATCACTTCACTGAAAGAGCATAAACTTTATTTTGTAAAGAATATTATGATATGATTGTGTTCTGAATAGGTATTACGTAGGTGCAGTATAATATAATATCTGGTATTTGTAATATTGAAAAACTAAATAAACATTTCATACAAACAATTTGGTCGTTTATAATACTTTGGATTGTTGCTACTTTTCTGTAGATACCTATTATGTAGAAAACACGATAACATACATAAAACACAACTGCAATTTATTTGATTCATATGACGTGTTTATTTAAACCATACTGCAACTTAAAATCATGGTTTTCAATATTTAATTTATCAATATATATTATTTGAAAAATACAATAAAATGAAATTAATTCAGTGGATTGAAATCTAAACAATTTACGAGCTAAACTATGTGCGACTTTTAAGTTGAAAATTTAGAAGTTTAAAATTAAATAGACCAATTTGAAATAAGTAGTTACCTACTAGTTTTTGGAGATTTCTGGAAAGTATAAATAATAGTTTGAACTGCGTTCGATTTATAGTAAGTGCTATACCCAATCCACCACAAATAAATTGTCCACCCAGGTCGATTTAGTTCACAAAGCTGAGGTACCTAGGTAGGTACTCCAAAACCAAGATACAATTATAAAATCTAAATTTTGTATTTTTTCATTTTTTGGTGGGTGAAACCGAGTTATAGGTGCAACTAAAATTGGATGTTGGTTCATCCGAAGTTAATAGCTTCAAAAAATGACCATATTCAATAAAAGTTATTTTAATAGATTATTACTTGAAACTTAGAGGGTGTATATAGTTTGATTTTTCAACTCATATAGGCTGTAAAGGTAAAGTGTATGGGTAAAGGGTAGCTAACACATAATTTTTTTTAGAATACGAAAAAAGAAACGTTTTTTGTTAATCTAAATGTTAACAAATTAAAATCGGCTTAGTGCTCTAGAGTTTTAATACACTCAGTATATAGGTACTCGCCACATAACACGGCGTTCCATGGCGTTACTCGTACAGGTAGGTAGTATCAGAGTTATACCAGGTGACTGCTGTTCAAATAACGATTGCAACCGAGGTCGTCAGAAATGTCCCACTCCGTTCAAAACCAAAGGCTGATATAGAAACTATATTTTTGAAATAAAAAGAGTTTCGAGCAACCTTGATAATACAATCATACTTTTAACGTTGTAAAAATATGAATTTCAAACGCTCTAAAACAAATGAGTGTACGTACATGAAATTTTGACTGAATGTTAATATTAGCATTTTCTATACACCATAACATTTTTAAAATGTGTGAACTTGTTTTGGAAGTTTAGGAACATTTTCAGTTTCCAATTTCATTAGTATTTTTTTCTATGGATGTCAATAAAACTTTATTTGTTTGGTAAAAGAGTTAGAAAATTTAATACAGGGCTCCTACTATATTGTTACTATGGTTTTTGAAAAATAATAAAAATCCTTAGTCACAGTTTTAGTGCCTGTAGTAAAACCAAAAGCTATAGTATTGTTTTAAATAAAATAATATAGAATAAATAAATTATACATACAGTATAATTTATTTGTAGTAATGTAGGTATTAATACGGAATATAAAGTAAGCCTAAAACGTAGGCCAAAGGCGAAAACAACAAGTTGTTATAGCTAGTCACACATTAATGAAATTCAGCAATATTAGGGATTTATTAATACCCATAGCTATAATATGATATTAAACAATATCATGTAGAATAAATTATACATTTAGTATAATTTATAATAGGTAATGTAGGCATATAACAGGAAGCATAGATCAGAGGTGAAAACAACAAGTTGTTTTACCTATTTCCACAATAATGCAATTCGACATTACTAGGGAAGTAATATTAGAATATATCTATCACGCCACTAGTACGTAATTGTTAGAACCCGCATAAATACGGGTAGAGCGCCTACCATTACTTAGAAGATAGTCAGCCCTCGTCGTAGGTCTAACAAGCTTACGACAGTGCTTATAATTATTGTGTATTTGAATTTGTAATAATAAAGTGTTATATTATTGTTATATTTAAAAAGTCTAAAAGTGTTTATAATTATCACCTATCTTTCTCATCCACGACTCAAGACAACGACGAACGTGCGACGTCGTTAAATAATTATTGTATTAGTGTTCAACGTGTCCTGCACGGCGATCACTACAGGCCCCAAGTTTTTGGGGTTAGGTTAGAGATTTCATATACGATATTCCTACTATAATGTGTAATATACAAAATAATATAAAAATAATTAAATATTAATACAATAATTATAATATAATCTTTATAGGTATATTATAAAATAGAGCCCCCTTTTTTGTATGTACGATCATTTACCGAAAATAACTCTACTTATTTTAATACGGGTTTCACTAATAAATCAGTCGAGTCACGGGGAAGGTTTTAATGAATGATAATTTTCCTTGGTAAAATTATAATTGGGTGGCCGAAAATAATAACAATCTATGTCTATATAAAATAAATATAAAAATAAATGTTTGTCGGTATGTCATTGATCTCCTCCTAAGCAACCGGACATTTTTTGTGTGTTTTTGAGTGAGTCCCTCAATGGTTTGGAAAAACGATGATGAGTGAAGACGGTAGACGGCGTATGATATTAGTAAATATATTTGATCGTATTATTGTGAATAAAGTTATTTATATAGGTATAATCGTGGAACAATAAAATATATATTTACGTGGAATATTGATTTAAATTTTCAATCATTATCTATAAAAGTTGAACGTTTGATAAATTTTTAACTACAAAATAAATATTAAAACTTAAATACAAACTTTAAATGCTTATAAAAAAAAATTATGTCCATGTATTTTTATATTATTCAACTGATATTGTACAAAATATATATATATAAAAAATTGTATTAATATTTTTAGAAAAAATACTAAAAAAATTGAAAACTGACAATGTCCATAAACAGCTCGAAAAGTGACAAATTATTTTGAAAACTGTATGTCGAATCGTGGTCATAATTAGAAGCGTATACCACCAGGTATGCAATCCACCTGCGGTGGATTGCTGACCACGTTGGTAGCGTAGGTAAAACTGATGAATGGAAAATATAGCGAACCCCCCCCCCCCTCACCCGAGTTAGTTGTAAGTGAGTACTGATTTTGGAGACACAGTCGAATTTTAAATGTCGAACTTATATAGAAGGTGATTTTAGTAATCGGAGATCATTTTGTGATAAGAATTTCAGATAATTTGGCAGTCCCATTTCGAAGGCAGGAACGTTTGAAAGTCGAGTTTCAGTCTAGAAATCTCCTAATGCCCACGAAAACCGGCAATTTAATGATACTGTCCCCCAGAGTATGTCCGGTGCTTTTTGTATGTGTAAGAAAATGTAAATTCGAAAACCTGCACTTTAGAGTGTCTAGCAAGTCAGTCATCACCCGTCTAAGACGGAACCAAAATAAGCAATTCGGTGTCCGGTACTTTTTCTTATGTATAAAATGTAAAGTCAACATATGAATTTCAAATGCTCATAAAAATTTAATTTGGCTTTCTTGTGGACATTTTTTTTTGGTAAAGGTAGACAAACTAATGAGGAATTTTGTATTACATTTTCAGATCTTAGAAGTAATAAGTAAATTTTTTATGAATTTCTAACTCATAACAATTTGTAAATTTTCGTCATATTCACGTACTTTTTCAATATTTGAACTATAAATGCTTATAAAAAAAATTGTGACTATAGATTTTTAATTTTTTTTATCTGCATTTGAAACAAAACACTAGGAGCATTCTATTAATTTTCAAGCTTTTTTGATTGATATTTATAGAAAAAAAAATAAAATATGAAAACTGAAAATATCCGTAAACAGCTCAAAAGAAGTCAAAATATTTGGAAAATATAATGGTGTATAGAAAATGCTAATACAATTATTCAGTCAAAATTTTATGTGTAGGTGCATGAATATCATGTACCTACAGTCATTTGTTTAAGAGTTGCACCAAAAATCCAAACCGATTTTCTCGAAAACTGATTTTGCATAAAAATTCCCGGTTTTCCTTAATTCTTCTTTTGTTTTTCACGGCACTTTTTTCACACTTCAAAGTACCAATTAGATTCACTTTCCTACCAGAAAAGATACTGTTGAAGAAAATCTACGCACTTTTACTGCCCTAAAAGGTGATGACAGACACAAAAATATTTTAAAAAAGTTTGTTTGAACCACTTAAAACTTTAAAAGTAATTTCATATTGAGAAATACAGAAAATTAGAAAACTTAACTTTACAAATAAAAGGTGAAAGGGGATCTATACACCACTGTTTTAAATGTTTACAATTAGCAACTCTGGCAGATGAGGTAAAAGGATCCATCAAATCGTCACACACTTATAGTTTTGAATAAAGAAAATATATCTTAAAACAAAGATGAGAGTTGAATGTATATATGTAACTACTATATAGGTTCTCAAAAACTATTAGAACAATTTTGTGAAAATTCCAAATTGTTTTTGGAGATATCTGGAAAGTATAAATAATAGTCTGAACTACGTTCGATTTATACCAAGTGCTATACCCAATCCACCACAAATAAATTGTCCACCTAGGTCGATTTAGTTCACAAAGCTGAGGTACCTAGGTAGGTACTCCAAAACCAAGATACACTTATAAAATCTAATTTTTTTATTTTTTCATTTTTTGGTGGATGAAACCGAGTTATAGGTGCAACTAAAATTGGGTGTTGGTTCATCCGAAGTTAATAGTCACAAAAAAAATGACTATATTCAATAAAAGTTATTTCAATAGATTATTATTTGAAACTTAGAGGGTGTATATAGCTTGATTTTTCAACTCATATAGGCTGTAAAGGTAAAGGGTATGGGTAAAGGGTAGCTAACACATAATTTTTTTTAGAATACGAAAAAAGAAATGTTTTTTGTTAATCTAAATGTTAACAAATTGATATAGGCTTAGTGCTCTAGAGTTTTAATGCACTCAGTATATAGGTACTCGCCACATACACGGCGTTCCATGGCGTTACTCGTACAGGTAGGTAGTATCAGAGTTATACCAGGTGACTGCTGTTCAAATAACGATTGCAACCGAGGTCGTCAGAAATGTCCCACTCCGTTCAAAACCAAAGGCTGATATAGAAACTATATTTTTCGAGAGTTTCGAGCAACCTTGATAATACAATCATACTTTTAACGTTGTAAAAATATGAATTTCAAACGCTCTAAAACAAATGAGTGTACGTACATGAAATTTTGACTGAATGTTAATATTAGCATTTTCTATACACCATAACATTTTTAAAATGTGTGAACTTGTTTTGGAAGTTTAGGAACATTTTCAGTTTCCAATTTCATTAGTATTTTTTTCTATGGATGTCAATAAAACTTTATTTGTTTGGTAAAAGAGTTAGAAAATTTAATACAGGGCTCTTACTATATTGTTACTATGGTTTTTGAAAAATAATAAAAATCTTTAGTCACAGTTTTTATTTAAAAGCATTTAAAGTTCAAATCTTGACAAAATACGGAAAAATCACGAAAATTAGTAAATTATTTTGAGTTGAGAATTCATAAAAAATTTTCTTTTTAAATCTAAGATTTGAAAAAGTAACACAAGATTATTCGTAGGTTTGTCTACCTTTATCAAAAATAAAATGTTTACAAGATAGTTAAATTAAATTTTTATAAGCGTATGAAATTCATATTTTTACATTTGATACTCACTCCATTTCTCACGTAACGATTTTTTTATTTTACTTAATAAACGTATGACTGTAGATACTTGAAAATTAAATTGAATGTTTATATTAGCATTTCCTACACTCGATAAAGTTTTAAAAATAATTTGACTCTTTTTGAGCCGTTTACGGACTTTCTTTTTTTTTCAATTTTTTTAGTTGTTTTTTCTGTAAATATCAATATATATTTATTGGGTAAAAGAGCGTGAAAATTTGATATAAGGCTCCTGATATGTAGTTTTAATAGCAGTTGAAAAATATTAAAAGTACATATGCACAATTTTTTTTTATAACCATTTAAAGTTCAAATTTTGACAAAATTTATAAAATTTATAATTTAATAATTATTTTGTAGTTAAAAATTTATAAAATATTCAACTATTATAGCTAAGGATTGAAAATTGAAAACAAGGCTCCACGTAATTAGGTTATATATAAATTATTTTATGCACAATAATGTAACGAACCCATAATATACATACTATATTATTGTGATCGTTTCGCACAGGACATAATAAATAACATAACAATAGGTAGATTAAATCAACTCGTATTATTATTAATTAAATTAAGATAAAACAAGACAGTCTTGAACTATCCTAATGGGGATAAATGAACTCACTTTAAGATAGCAACCAAGGGCTAGTCATATACGAAAAATAAGAAAGGGGCCGATTACGATCGGACGGCCGAGCATATACATATAATTAGTTAAAACACATTTCCAAATACACCTTGAACTATAATCCTAAACGCCAATTGATCTAAATATTGACGGATGGCGTATAAGTATAACATATATAGCGAAGATAATAAATAGGATGTGGTTTTCGGAATAAGCAGGCGTGGGACGTGTAGATAATAATTTGAATCACGTCCTGTGAAGTCGCAGATATCGATAGACAAGGGGGAAGTAGGAGATCAGGAGACCCTATAAAACCCGGCCGAAACGGCCTGTAAATCAGACGTGTTTCTCCATCGTACATGCAAGCACCTTCACGATAGTCGTAACAACAAATTGTCAATTTTGGACTTAGAAATATTTTCACGAATAATAATTTAATAAAACAACTTAACTTTTCATCAAGACTTATTATTTTACCAACCTACCTGAAGAATACTATAACAACGGTCTTGCTACCTTACAACTTACAACTCTTTTTTACCACTACGAAGAACCAAATACAACATAATTTTTTTATTCATAAGAAAAGATTATTTTATAATAAAGTTTGATAAGTCAACAATTATTTTATACTTAAATATTTATTGTATAGTAATTAAATATTATTAAGATGAATATTTGGAGATTAAGTTAATTATTGAATTATTAGGTATAGGGCGTTTTCAACTTTTCTCTGCTATTTCCTGGGTATTTACGACGATAATCTTGCACAGTCTGAAATTATTTAAAATATAATTAAAATATTAATCATATATTTAGGCACAAATTGTTATGACTATAGTAATACTTCCTACTAATACTTATTACTTATATAAACTACTAACTTTCAATAAAATTGTTTTTGTTCTTCATCTTTTGTGATTTTTTCATTAAATTCTTCAATTAGTTTCACTCCACGTTCAGCTGTATCATTTACAACCTTAAGTGACCTAATTATTTGTTGACCTTGGATGTAGTCATTTTGTGTGTTCCATTCAGATGGATCTATTTTTAAGAAGTTAGTAGATAAACCAAATCTCTTTAACATCATCATCGATTTAGCCGAGAGTAATGATGTTGGGAGCTCATTATTAAAAAATTAGAAACTTCTTCTGATTTAAGGTAAAATATCTTTTGTACTTCTTTTTCTTCTTCTTTGTCTTCTTCCAATATTTTTTGAACCATATTACGTTTTTTGTTTTACATTAATTCTGTCATCAAATAAACTGAAAGCTGCGCACTCTTCGTTAA
Organism: Sitobion miscanthi; assembly: GCA_008086715.1. Classification (NCBI taxonomy): domain Eukaryota; kingdom Metazoa; phylum Arthropoda; class Insecta; order Hemiptera; family Aphididae; genus Sitobion; species Sitobion miscanthi. Next base: position 27,345,919 of record CM017803.1, read on the forward strand.
GATACCATAAATGGTTTAAAAATTTATTTAAAGCTATTTCTGCAATAATTTATCGTCCTTTTTATAAGAATTAAGTTTTTTTATAAATATTAAATCATTAAGTGGTGCTTGCACTGCATCTGGAGCAGTGAACCACGATTCTGCATAGCATTTTACAATAAAACAGCAAATGGTTTGCAAGGCTTTTTTTTCTCCTACACTTAATTTAAATTGCTTCTGAAATAATATAATTTTTAGGCAATATATTCCTTTTGCCATCCATCTGGCCAAATGATAGGGTCCTGGCTGCCAAAATTTGATACCACCCGGAGGAACATCTCCTAAAAATATGACTATTAACTCAAGGAATTCTTTATAATCGTCCCGAGGAAAATCGTCTCTAAGTTTTTCATGAGCAAATATTAATATTTGTTGCCTTACGTCATTAAGAACATTACTGGTCTTAACATCCATCGACCAAATTTAAAACTGTGTTAAATCAATTGTTTTCTATTGATTTTTAAATCTTTTAAATAATAGGATATCAGGGCCTGAAGATGGAGCAAACTTAGATCCAACGAATACACTTTGGGGAATAATTTCAAAAACATGATGTCTACAAGCCAATTATAAATATTACGTCTAAGTTTATGTTCTAAAAGAACACAAGCACCATTTAAACGTCCAGTATTAGATGCCGTTGTATCAAATACAAATGCTTGTTCACTATCAAGAAGTAACCAATCTTCAAGAGTATCGTACACAGCAGATGAAACTTCATAACCGGTTCCAGCAGAAAGTTCGGGAACACCAAGAAGTTGTTCAGTATTGGAGCTGTTTCAATAATAGGAAGTCTATCGACTTTTATTTTACCAGTTATATCGAGAAGAATTTTTGAATCCCAGTGTATAGTTATAAATTTTAAATTTAAATCAAAAAAATTTTGTTTTATTCTAAAAGCATTTAACTCACGAAAACGTTGACGAGATAGCCGAATTGAAGTTCGATTTATGACAAAATCTAATGGATTTAGAGAAGTTACTTCCAAGCAGGCTGTTAATAAATGTACAGCATCTCTATCGCTGATCTTACATTTATCAAGTGCAGCGGGAAGTCGAGGTGTTAATGTTTCTAATCGCGCCCTTTTCATTTGCAATGTACACGGGATTGGAGAATTAGAACTTTCGGTCTCTGTTATTGATTCTACTTCTTCCGAACTAAATGTAGAATTCAATTCAACTGAAATCAAAAATAAAACAATTAGTATATTCTGAATTATATTAAATAAATATAATTTAACATACCTTCTTCAGATTTCGACGAACACGGCTTTTCTTGTACTTCGATGTTTTTTTTTACACGAATATATTTTCGTTTTTCAATTCCGGCTAATTTTACATCTGTACCAAGCATACACCCAGGGCGGCCTTTTTGTCGTTGAAAGTTTAAAAATTCTTTATCTTCATTTATTTTTATCATATCCATAGCAAATGCATGAGCAATATCAAATAAATCATTTAAATTGTCTTCGAAAGTACGCTCTCTTTGCCTACATAACTCACTTTTCCGATTTCATAGAGTTTCTTCAATTGTTTTAAGCAATAACATCGATCTCGAGTTGGTATTCGGGCTTTTTCCAAAAGATTAAACATTCATCAATAACCAATGAAATACTATCTTGTAGCGTTAATTTTACCATCCGCATATTAAAAAATAAAACACTTAAAACGTCTTTTTTAGATGGTAATTTACTACCGAGTGTTTGGTTTTTCATAACACCAACAATAAATATTTTTTGACGAGGCATGATACTATAGATACGAACAGAAAGACGAATGAACAGTGAATGTGACATGATGGTTTCAATTATACGACAATCAACCACAGTAAATAATCTAATCTAATACTCAACAACATTAATGTGTATTATATATCTATATGCCAAATTTCAGTTAGATTCATCCAGTGGTTTTAACATCACACAGGCAATGGTTACAAACAGTTATATAGTTTTAACTGGTTTCATTAAAAAAGCATTATATGGCATATCCGTCATATTTCAAAATACATTATATACCTAATATTATTAACCACATCAATAATAAATTAAAAAATAACTATTTACCCAGTATATAATCCCATACACGTTTGTATTCTCAATACTCATTAGGTACTACCTAATCATTATAATTATTATTACTTATTATTATATTTGTATTAATTCATGGAATTGTGACGGCGTCATGAAAATAATTAATAATGCTATAATATTATAGGTTTCTCGCAGTCATGTTTAGGGTCGTGATTAAAATGTATATTATAGTAACACTAGCTGTCCCACCCGGTGTTGCCCGGGCAAAAATTACCTCAGGTGAAATAGTTGGCAATATGTGCATAAGTTCAAGAACTGAAAAATGCATTAATTGTATATATATCATAGCTGATCCCGTTCATTGCGTTGCTCGTTAAATATGTACCAACTCTATAGGATTCAAACTTTATTCAATTTGTTTATTTAAAATTCGGTGTATGATGTTCAAAACTTAAAAATTTCATCGATGATCTTGTATATATTACCCGAGAGACACTACGCTTGTATGTATTGTATGCGTGAGACACGTAGTATGTTTTCAGGTAGGTAATCCACCTGCGGTGGATTGCAGACTCCTCGAAGTGCGTACCGTACGTAATTACGAATGTTTCATCAACACGTTGATATTACGATGTGTATGTGTCGAAAAATTAGTCTTGGGAATACCGTTTTTACTAAGCTACATAGCAACAGGTCTAAAATTTTATTCATTATTCAATCATGACCAATAGCAACCTTACAATAAACGAAAATATAATATTATTTAGTTTCTATTCTTACTGGACAGATGGCACTTACATCCAAATTTTCTACTTTTCCGGTGGATTTTCTTATTATCTTACTCTCCTGACAATATTGCGAACACACGAAAAAAGAATTAGCCAAATCGGTGGCAGCCGTTTACGTGTGATGGAGCGTCCAAGGCAAATTTATATATTATAGAGATAGATAAATGGATAGATATAGTAATATATAGATAAAAAATTTTTGATAAAATACACACACAAAAAAAAGGTCAGAGTCCAGTAGATGGAAACCTTGGGCCGCCGTGCCGTACCGTATTTCCCGTTATCGGTCGACTGCTATTGTTATTGTTATATGAATATAGATATACAAATTAGACGTAAAAATTTATTTTTGCCAATTTCAACCCTTTAAAATGAGAATTTCGAAAAATCCTTTCTTAGTGCGCCTATACATAGTAATAAGTACATATCCTGAAAATTTCAAATAAATCCGTACGGTAGTTTTGGCTGTACGTTGATTATTGGTAAAGTATACTTTCTCTTATATATAGAGATATGTGTGGTGGTAATCGGACGGCGCGACACCTCTTCACACCTGTCGCCGCGTTGAGAATTCGGTGGGCGTCACCGCAGAACCACTATACCTACTCGCCCGCGGTGCCGATTGAACGCACGCATTGAACACGGTGATTCTAATCGAACGGTTCAATGTCGACGGCGTCCGAAATTTCATACATCGGTCCACTGGTCGGTTCGATGTCCGTGTTCTTTCGACCCTGTCACCTGGTCCACTATAACAAGGTTATATCGACAGGTTGAGGTTGAATTAGTCGAATCTGCTTGACAATACAACGATTGAATCGTTTCGACTAACCGAATGAAGTGCGGCAAATATTTTAAAATTTTTTTTAGTTATAATAATTATTATTGTTCTTATAATATTATGGCTATACCACGCGTATCCGATAACAATAATATTATAATAATGTAGGTATAATAGTAAAATATTCAAATCGGATCGAAACTATAATAATATTAAATTATGCTCGTTTCGTTCAGCACAATAATATAGGTACCTATTCTCAAAACGTTATGACTAATTTCGGAAAAAACGAAAAATTCAATACGCAACTTTTTACTTGCTACCTCTCGGCTTGCATATAGTCTCACCCGCCTATTAATTGTAACAGTGTATAATTATTTGGAAACGACAACACTGCGCGGCCGCTGTTGAATAGTTCCGGTTTAAACAACTTGTTTAAAAATATTGTTGTTCTAATACGATATATACGATATATACGATTCTATAAATATTTATTAAAGTATACTATAGTTATTATTCAGATTAATTTTTTTATGATCGATGAAATTATAATATTCGGGGTCGTTATTATACATATACAAGCCTACGTTTATCACAAGTGACGTTTGGATTATCGTTGAATTTTTCATATTATATTATGTTGTACCTATAATATTATATGGAAACGTTATGTGCATATTGATACCGGAAAACGGCTAATTATATATATATTAATATGTGGAAATACTAATATTTCCAAAAATTTCATAACTCATATTACAGTTCAATTTGACTGTAGGTATAGGCTCGGTTATTTTTTGTAATAAATCTGTGAATATAATATTTTTTTTAAATCATACAAAATCATGTTGTTATTTCAAAGATTTCTAATGAAACCTAATGAAAAAAATTGTTGGTTCAATTTGGCGGGAGAAGTGGTTCGGAGATAAACAGCTACTCCAATTTTTCCATCAAAATTGCAAAATTATAAAATCGCGTACCTTATATTTTTTATTACAATTATTTTTGGTAACGCTAATTCAGATGAGAAACATCGAATAATATACGACGAAATAATCGGCATCCTCCGGTATATTATTTTCATTTAAAATATTCGGTTTAACCAGTAGACGATGTACTATGTTAAGAGGACGTCAAACTCATATTACAGTTCAATTTGACTGTAGGTATAGGCTCGGTTATTTTTTGTAATAAATCTGTGAATATAATATTTTTTTTTAATCATACAAATCATGTTGTTATTTCCAAGATTTCTAATGAAAACTAATGCTTTTATGATAGCTATATTAAAAATATTATATTATATATAGAATAGGTAGTGTACTTATAAATAATATTTACAAGTAAAGTTTTTTAGAAGTTTATTTTATTTTTCTATTGAATTTGTTTTCGGTTATATACTAGGATTTTTATTTTTAATAATATGCCCATTGTTATTTATATTTTAATTGAACACTATAATTATGTTATTAACGTTTTATAATTAAAATAAACTTTAAGTTCTATTATCTTTTTGCAGATTGTGTCTTTTAAAAAAAAAATATATTTATTACTTAACAAACAAAATAGCATTTAAAACATAATATACTACCTATGTCCTATAATTCAATATTCATATTGATATAATAGAATATTTAATTCTATATTAAATTATTATGAACCTACTGCCCTACTATTTTTAGACGTTTACATGGCAATAGTAAAATTGTATTAAACCAATTAGGTACCTAAATGACATTTATTAATATGACAAATACTTAAAATTTCAAAAACGGGGGACTCTCGTTTCCCCACTTTGTTTTTTGGATAGTGCTAGGAGTTTTTGTGCACAAACGTCGGGACCTAGTGCACAGTTCTGCACAAACGATGCACAAATGTTTGGCACATTAAAAAAATTCAAATATTCCATGAGGGGGGCTACCGTTTCAATGCCCCCCCCCCCCATTTTGTTTTTGGGATAGAGCTTTTAGTTTTTGTGCACAAACGATGCACAAACGTTTGGCGTGGTCAAAAGTTCAAATTTCGAAAGTGGGGGGGGGGCATTGAAATATACCTATGTGATTGTATTTTATGGTTGTATTTAACTTGATATTTATTAAAATATAAGATTTATGCATATTATTATTATACTTTGCTGATACTGTTGAAAAAAATTTCCATCAACTGCCCCTGATGCAATAAATTTGCAAATAACAAGCTTCTTGCGCCACTCAAAACGAGATAAAAAAAATTTATTTAATTTTAGTATAAAACTAATGAATTAACAGCATTGACAAATAAATATTTTAATTGTTTTTTCAAACTAAAAATATTTAATTTAATGTTAATATATAACGATGTATTACAGAGTTGATAAATAACTAACATCTTGATGTTGTAAGTATTTAGTATAGTATTGTATAGGTAGTATTGTACATCGTACCACAAATCACAATTAGATTCTGAGCGGAGCGATGAATGTATTGATTTTACAATGTTTTTTTTTATTTTTGTGTCTGTGTACACGATTAGTAGTCGAAATAATGCTTCGATTTTCAACTTCAGTATCTTGTTCGATGGGAGAGTGAATCTAGTTGGTATTTTTAGAAGGTCAAAATTTAAAATTCCAATAGTTTTCAAAAGCGCCAGGAAAAACAAAATAAATATTAAGTAAAAACGAGAATTTTTACGCAAAATCGGTTTTTGACAAAATCAAATTTTAGTTTTTGGTGTAATTTTAAAACAAATGGAATATACGTGAATTTTTCAGTGATTGTTTCTATTTGCATTTTCTATACACAATAAAATTTTGAAAATAATTTGACTCTTTTTGAGCTGTTGGCGGACATTGTAAGTTTTCAATTTTTTTAGTTTTTTTTTCTATAAATATCAATAAAATTTTATTTGTTGGGTAAAAAAGCGTGAAAATTGAATACAAGGCTCCTGATATATTTTTACAATAGCAGTTGAAAAATATTAAAAATACATAGGCACAATTTTTTTTATAAGCATTTAAAGTTCAAATTTTGACAAATTTAAAATTTAATAATTATTTTGTAGTTAAAAATTTATAAGATGTTCAACTTTTAAACTTTTATAGCTAAGGATTGAAAATTGAAAACAAGGTTCCACGTAAATAGTTTATACATAAATTACTCTATTCACAATAATATCATAGGCTAACTGACCGTTTTCGCTCAGAATCGTTTTTCTTATACAATGATATTATATCATTGAATTCAAATTTAACAGCATCCATTACAGTGACCCACTTGTAACCTACTGTACAGTAGAGCGACATACACTTACCCACCTTTTTTTTAATTAATAGACTTTCGATTATAAAGACTCGAAAGTCTTACTAGTCATTCCTTATTCATATAATATCGATATAGGTATTCCATCATGGTATTAAAAAATGATCTGTTTGGATATTTAAAACAATCTCAAAAAACAAATACTGAGGTAACTAAATGATATCGTAAACCTCCGTTTAAAAAAAAACAATAGCCTTGCATTTTAATTATGTACCTATTTACAGATGTGATGAAAATGCATATAACTATTATTTCTAAAAAAATTGTTTTTCATATTTAAGTTAATGTTTATGATTTATATTTTATTTTATTATTATCTTATTGCTGCTCCCCCCTTAGCAGGTACCTCACTATTTAGCTACTACCTATATTATTTTTAATTTAAATTAGATAGCATTAGGTATATTTTTTACTACATAGTAATTTAATTTTTCGTTACATTTTTAAACAATTTGCAATATTTCGAGACGTTACATACATGTAGGTATCTAATAGGTATAGGTTCAAGGTTATTTGTACCTACTCATAATATTTAATATTTATTACTTTATTTTTTATCAAATAAATGTTAAATGAACGAAAAAGTCGCTCACGTTCGTTTAATAATTTAACGCGTTCAAATGTCGCTCGATTGAACGCGTTTTATTAATATGATTTATGTACCTAGTATTGTAGTTTTTTTTTTTTTTTTTTTTTTTTTTGACGAAACATAATATTTACAATCTGTATTTACAAGTAGTACAATAAGTAAATGTGATGGGAATTGATTTACAGGAGGGGGAAGTTGCCCATTGGCGACACCCCGTGGTAAGCGATTTAAGGAGAGAGTAGGTCTCTACACCAGTTCCTTTTCAGGCACCTGGGTGGATTACCTGGAATTTGATTGGATGAAAGTTGGGTGATTATAGGGTTAGAGTGAGTACTGAATGTTTTGTGTGTTTTTTGTAGGTGATTTGGCAAGGCTGTTTAAGGTTGGAATGCAGATGTCTGTATGAAGTGATTCATTGGTAATATACCAAGGGGCACCAGATATTAGACGTAGACAAATGGACTGAAATGCCTGAATAGTTCTAGTATTTGAGGGTTTGGCTGACCCCCAAAGTTGTATGCCATAGTACCACATGGGTCTTAGAAGAGCCATGTATATTGTTCTTTTGGTTTTTAATGAGAGCTTTGAGCGGAGTAAGGGTCTGAGAAGGTGGAGTCTTGAATTGAGAGCTTTATGCTTGTTTTTTAAGTGTGGACCCCATGTAAGGCGTTTGTCAAGAATTAAACCCAAATAATTAGTTTGTGTGGAATATGGAATTTGTGCATTGCCGATAAAGGTTGCGGGACATTCTAGTGATCGAAGTGTGAAGGTAATTTGTGAGCATTTTGATGGGTTTACTTGGATTTTCCAGTCGTGAAACCAGGTGTTTAGCACAGTTAGGTGGTTTTGGATTTTTTGGGCAGCTTGGATGGGATCATAGTCAGTAGCAAGGATAGCAGTGTCATCCGCGAACGTACCAAGTAGTGTGTTTTCGTTTAGAGGTAGGTCACTGGTTAAGACATTGAATAGGAAGGGAGCTATGTCGCTGCCTTGGGGAACACCGGCAGTTGCTATTTGAGAGTTAGATAAGGCGCCGTTAATTTTTGTGACAAATGTTCGTTGGTTTAGATAAGATTTAATTAGTAGGTAGTACGGAGCAGGCAAGAAAGATTTTAATTTAAAGAGTAGGCCAGGGTGCCAAACTCGGTCAAAAGCCTGTGCGATATCTAGAAAAATACCAATGCAGATTTTTTTGCTCTCGAATGCTGATGAGATTTGATCGACGACTCGATGCAGTTGGTGGATTGTGGAGTGTTTAGATTTGAAGCCGAATTGGAAATCAGGTATAATTTTATTATCTGCGGCAATTTTTGTAATTCTTTTTAGTAGTATTTTTTCAAATAGTTTCCCTAGTATAGACAGGAGGCTTATAGGACGGTAAGAGGATGGGTTTTCGGGAGGTTTGCCTGGTTTGTGGATGAGTATTATTTGAGCATGTTTCCAGATAGATGGCATGTAAGAAAGGCGGAGTATAGAATTGAATATATAAGATAGAAGTATTATTGTCTTGGGTGGTAATTGTTTTAAAAATGGAGCAGTTATCAAATCATGGCCAGGAGCTTTGCCAGCCTTTAAATGTTTTATATAGAAGAAAATGATTTGGGGTAGTGGGTTTGGCAGGCATAGAGACTGGTAGTGGACTATCTAAGAACTCGAAAACTCTGGCAGAGTGCTGCGGATTAGTTTGTATAATGTTTGGTTTGAAAACTGTAGCAAGGTGTTCGGCAAAAACGTTGGACTTTTCCACATCGTCAGCAATTTTAGAGTTATCGGGGCGACGAATTGGAGGAGTGGGTTCGATGTGTCTAAGGATTTTTTGGTTGCTTTCCAAAGCGAGTCGTTTGTTGGATTTAGGTTAGAGATGTAGCTGTCATAGGATTGATTTTTGTGATTTTGAAGTTGTCTTTTAAGTTTGTTGGTTAGGTTATTAAAGATCCGCTTGTCGTTAGGGTAACCTGTGATTTGCCATATGGCACGAGCTTTTCTTTTTTGTCTTAAGAGTACACTGATGTGGCCCGGGAGTGGATATTTTCCCAGCATTATGTTCGAGGTGGTGGAATAGTTGTTACTTGAGCGCGAGGACAGTTTGGCCGCGGATTGGATCATTTCTACAAATGTGACAGAAGCTTGCTCGAGGTCTTGGGCAGTTTTAAGAGGTATGCCTAATTTTGTATTGTTGCTTAAGTACTTCTTATATTGGGTCCAGTTTATTGGGCCAGAGGTCAGAGAAGATCTTGTTGGGATTTGGTTTGTTTCACCATCGATGACTAGCTTAACTGGGGTATGATCAGAGGAAAGATCGGTGATGTTATATATAGCAAGGGGTAAGTTACTTGGGGTGGAATATATGAAGAAGTCTAAAATATCTAGATGCCTATTGGTGTAAGTGGGCCAATATGTCGGTCCAGTAGGTGCAAGGATTGACCATTTATGATCGGTAGTTGTTTTGTGTAGGATTTTACCTCTTGGAGAGGTGGAGCGGCAGCCCCATACTGGATGTTTGGAATTAAAGTCACCACCTGCAATGAAATTATTTCCTAGTGAGATAAAAAGTTGAGCAAAATCTTGGGTGGTGATTTTTTGGCTGGGAGAACAGTAGACTGAAGCAAGGGTTAGTGGAACATGGTTTAGGAAAATTTGGATAGAAACTGACTGAAGGTTGGTTTGTGGATTGATTGAGTGTAGGTTGTGAACTAAGTTAGTGGCAATGATTATGGCACAGCCTGCGTGAGCCGTGCCGTCCGGGTGGTCTGCACGGTAAATTGAGTAACCAGGTAGTTTTAATTTTATTGTTTTAGTTAGGTGGGTTTCAGTGATACAAGCTACGTGGATATATTTTTGAATTAAAAAATTATGTAGTTCGTGTTTATGTTGGGATAAGCCATTTGCATTCCAGAGAATAATATTTGTTGGATTAATTGTCATTTTGACTGAACAATTTGGTAATTAGTGATGTAAGAAGAGAAATGAGAGGGGTAATCAGTGATTTGAATTCTTCGAGGAAAGATGCTAGGGATGGGGCTTGTGGAACTGTTGAATCATGATTGTCCGAGTTTGAGGCAATGTTTCTTTTGGAAGTTGTATGGGCGTATGATGGTTTTTTCGTTGTTGATGATCTGGCTTGACACGACCTGGTGTGATGAGTCTTTTGAAGAGCTTAGTTTTGAGACGAAGTTTGGATTGGAATTTTGATCCCGCAAGGTGGATTTTGGTGCGGAGTTCCGGTTGAATTTTTGGAGGTCCTTATGTACTTGACATCCTCTATAGTTGGCTGGGTGTGGTTGAGTACACAAGGCCATCTTGCAGGAGAGTCCTTATCTTTCTTGCATTCGCTTGATAGGTGGTTATCGCCACATTTCACACATCTAGGTTGGTGATTGCGGTAAGCCTGGATATGGCCATAGGACTGGCAGCACGTGCATTGAATTAGGCTGCGTCTGGGACGTGGCTCTTCAATTTTTATTTTTGTGTAATAGAGTGTGTCTATTGCAAAAATATCTTTGTTTGATGGCGAAGGCTCCAAGTCCACGAAAAATAGTGGGAGGGGTTTTTTAGTTTGATAATGCAGAACGTTTATGATATTCCTGACAGCGAAACCTTTGGAATTTAATTCCTCTTTTATATCGTCGACAGGCGTAGAATGATGGAGGTGCCTTATTACCACTCTATATGATTTTCGTCTTTGAGTTGATATGTGTGAAAGTCGACTTTTTTTCTTTCAGGAATTTTACAGTTTTGCGATATGAGTCGGTTGTATATGTATTTAATTTTAAACCATTTACGGAAGATTTGCATAGAAAACCATCAGGTTGAGTCAACTGTTTAATGGATTCGCAGAAAAGATTAAACTGTATTATATCGGTTTTAATAAATATAGATGGTGGCAATGGGAGTTTTGTCTGCGATATATTTGATGAGGTGTCAGTTTCCATCTGAACGACGTCATTGTTTTGAGCAAGTGGAGAGAATCTGTTTTTAGCCGTATACGTAGAGTTTGATTGTTTAGGATTTGGAGAGGTACCCGTTGGAGAATTTTGTTTATTTTTCCTCTTATCTGCCTTTTTGAGCACGGTGTAGACCAGTCGAAAATATTATCGTCATCACTGGTAGAGAGGGTACCTGAAGGTGGACGTGCTTTTGATTTTATAGAGTTTTGGTTGATTATTGTTATCGGTGGCACTAATGGCTTTAGTTTATCGCTTTTCCTCGGCAATGGTGATTTGTTATTCATCGCGGCGGTAATTAGTGAGACTAATTAAGAAGCGGTGTTTATGGGGGTTTTGAGCCCGGGGTGCCCTAACGGGCTGTAATACTCACAGAATCACTTCCGTCGTAATCTCACGAATGCGGGCGTATCAGTCGAAAAAATGTTTACTGGTTTTAAGTTAACTTTATACGTAATAACGCAAGAGCGTGACAAAAGCATGTGTTGATTGTTCAGCCGTACGGCAGAAAGTCAGTATTGTAGTTAGAACTTTAATTTCATTCTAGAAGATATATGATTATTTTGAAAGAATTTTGATCCGATACACACTGATGGATGACGTGTTAGTTATTTAAATTGCATACCTATAGATGTCATCTCATTATGTTCTGAATAAAATAAACCGAAAATATTACTCAATATGACAAATATTTACTTGGTAAATATATATTTTGGATCTATAATAAAAATAAAATATTACCTAGTAAGCAATTTGTTGGTATGTTTGTATGTAACACTTTAAACAATTGTGACTAATGTAACTAGAATTACATTAACTTACAAACTGATGTGCCCAGAGTAAAAATTAAAAATCCGACGGTTTGAAACTAAAAATACTATGATAAGGCGAACGACGATTGACAACACTCACACTACGACCGGTTGTGACATCTAATGAGAAACAGCATGACAAATTAAATAGGTATGTCAGCAATATTACGAGTTTAATCGCGCACCTACCCTCCGCCCAGCCTTGTACTGTGACGTAGGCATTTCTCCGGTTCTCATTGGTCCACCGCCGCCCTTGCCGCAAATAGCCGCCGCCGAAGAAGACTCCACCACTACTCCACCGCACAGCCTTTTGGAGAAATGTTTACGTCACAGACATGCGTATCACGAGTTGCTGACATACCTATTTAATTTGTCATGGGAAACAGCGACTTTAGCGCCTGCCCGCTTCAGTCTGATTGTCCGATAGTCCGATCGTTGGCGCACGTGTCGTATGCCGTACGCGCTCTTTCGCAGGTATAAAGTATAATATTATCTATGTACACGTCGCGACAAATATTTAAATTATTTATGGTAGGGCGGTTTAATAATTGATTATTAGTTCAAAGGCGTGTTGTAAGCAGTGTGTTAGTCGTAGTACATACGGAAAAACTTAAATCAGTTCGTTTTTCGATCGTCGGCTCGTTTTTAACAGGTACTTACACGTTTTCGTGGATCTTCATTCTTCAAATCTGCGTGGCTGACTAACATAGGTAGGTGAACGCTATACGTTTTTTTATTTTTAAGATACCTAATCATATTGTTTCCCAATAATCCAAAAGTTGCACGTTTTTGTATTTTATTAGCACTGAACAGTTAATATCGACATTTCACGGCGTGATTATACATTGTTCACGTGAAAATAAATCACCCCAGAAACACCTATTATTTTAATGAAAAAGAACATATTATGTTTAGAATTTCTGAGAGGATTTTGAACCTAATGTTTTACTTTTCCAAGTAGACACTTGTCTTGAAATTATATATCGTTGTGAAGCAAGGTGTATTGATAAGGTGTCGTCACTCAGGACCCTTATACGTATAATTTTGATTGAAAATATAACCATAGTTCTGTAGTCATCAGAGCGCGCTTCCTGTCCTATGAAGGCCCGTGTCTTCATACAGTTAAGAGTGTGCAATAGTAAAAATGTTATAATAATGTAGGTATAATAGTAAAATATTCAAATCGGATCGAAACTATAATAATATTAAATTATGCTCGTTTCGTTCAGCACAATAATATAGGTACCTATTCTCAAAACGTTATGACTAATTTCGGAAAAAACGAAAAAATTCAATACCCAACTTTTTACCTGCTACCTATCGGCCAACAAGGTTGTTTTAACATAACCAGATGGTCCTATAATTAAAACACGTGAAGGTAATTCAAATAAAGATTTTTTTTTATTTTCATCTTCAATAAAAAATTTTACTTTTACTTTATCCATTTATTTAAAAAAAATATATATATTTGGTAATATAAATAAGAAATGGAAAATATTTTATATAAATATGATAATTATATAATAAACAGCCAATATGAAAGTTATATACCTCAAATCACAACAGAATTAAATAAACCTAACCGAAATACAATAGTTGTAGTAGATGGTAAAGATAAATTTCTGAATACTAAAAATTCAAAACTTTATTTATTATTTGAATATGTACAAGAAGATGGTACTAAATATCCAGCAAAATCTAATGTTATGTTATCTGATAATGCTGGAGCAAATGTGTTTCAAAAAGTTACAATTAAATTAAATAATAAAATTATAGATGAAAGTGAGAATACCGGAAGAGTAAGTAAAGTAAAAGGTTATATGAGTTATGCTGTTGATGGAAATGGTCCTACACAAATTCAGGATTTCAATCTACATCTGAAGGGGGAGGAAGTGTCGAGCTCATCATTCCTTTATCACACTTTGGTTTAGGATCAATGAAAGATATAAAAAGTCCTCTTTACAATGCTAGATTTGAAATAATTTTTACAAGAAACACTGATGATGATGCATTGATTCTAGAAACAAACACTGAAGCTACAGCAGATACAAAAAATATTAAAGCAAAACGTGGTAAAATTAATATTTTAGAATTAAAAGTTCAAATGCAAACAATAGAATATGATGAAATAACAAAATTCAAATAGTTAATGAATTAATTAAGAATCCATGTATTTTAGCTTTTAAAAAATGGCAATGTATTGAAGTCAGAAATCTTACTGGAAAAAAGATAAGATTCAATTTGACAAATAATTATCGAAATAATGAACATCCATTGTTTGGTGTTGTTTTTTTTCAAAAAAACAGATTAGACAATCAAGATAGTAATGCTGCTTTTTTTGATGATTGTGATGTTGTAAATTATTCTTTTAAAGTAAATGGAAAAAAATATCCTAATGAATTGCAAAATCAAGATTTTTTTGATATAAAATATTGTCAAGCATATGAAGATCATATGAGTTATAAAAAAACCTATTATAAATCACATGAAGAAAATCCATTAATGTATTTAGATAAAAAAAATGTTTAGAAAGAGACTATTTTTTGTTGTTAACATGAGTAGACACCAAAGTCAAATTGCGATCTCCAACTCTACAGTAATTTTAAACGTAGATTTTAGTCAAATTACCTGATAAAACAATTTGTTATATTTGTTTAATTTCTAGGTCAGTGTATACGTTTGATATTAAAAGAGGAATAGTTGATGAAAGTTTTTAAATATATTAAAATTAAGTAAAAAATCGTTCCCTACTTTAATTTTTCAAAATATTTTATCTTGAAAAAAAGTTTTTAATATTTATTTTTTTATTAGATCAAGAACACCAATAAATTCTTCATCAAAATTAACAATATTACCTTTCAAATCTAAAATATAAATTTCTATTTTTACTCACTGATCTATATATCATTTTAAGAGGTTTATTCAAAGCACTATTAGAATTATATTGAAATAAAAATAAAACTTCATCATAATGAGATACCTCATCAATATTATGTGTAATAGATTCTTCAATTATATTACAATGTACTTCTAATATTTTGTTGTTATTATTTAATGATGAATTTTCTCCATAATGTGTATATATTGTATCAATCCCTCCTAAACTTAAATTTAAATCTTTATCAAATGAAAAATAATCTTTTGTTGTTATTTTAATGTAATTATCATTATTTTCCAACTTCATAATCGAATTCAATAAGATATTTAAATGCTCAATTGAATAATTTCCTTTTAATTCAGTTTTACTATTTTTAGTAGAAATAATACCTTTAATATTTTTTATAAAACCTTGTGTATAAATCATTACTTCCTTTGTACCTATTATTTTATAAAAAATATCTGGTGCTACTTCGTATGAAGCAGGCCATGTTTTATTTATAGGGTTTGCTTCTGTTATACAATCTCCAATATAGTCAATACCTAAACATTTTGACAAATATTCATCAAAACATAGACCGATTGAGGCTGAAATATTTATAAAACCATCAATTAATTCAAGTTATTTTAGGAAAATCGTAACAATTCAATAAATTTTCAATTTCATTTATTGTTTATATTCCTTTAAAAATTGTGTCCATTGGTATTTCACCATTTCTACTTAATCTAAATCTACAATCTTGTTCTATATTTATATAATTTTCATTAGAATTAGGATGATAAATTATTGGTTTACTACTAACTATTGAAAAATCAAATTCACTGTTTTCGAAACCTAAATATTTTTTTAATTTTTCATCTAAATTATAATAACAAGGAGATTTAATTGTAATTCTATTAGTTTCATCAGAAAATGATATAATAAGTGGTTCTACTTCTTTGTTCAATTGTTCAATACTATATCTACCTGTTTTTATATTTATTATATTCTGTTTAATTTTTATACAACAGTCTGATTCAATATTAATAAAATTGTTGCCTTAAAAAACTATTGAATAGAGACCTAAAAAATGATCACCATCATCATTGTGAATAGGTTTGTTTAAATGAATACAACCCTTTTTAACTTTTATAAATACCATTTATAAAAGTAAATTTATTTTTTATTTAAAATTAAAATCATGTCTTGTTTTCCCATTCTTTAACATTTTTTCACAATTATAAATAAGATTCAATCTTGTTTCCGAACTTATACTATACCATGTTATTTTGTTTTCTGTAAATTCATTTGTATATCTATCTGGTAAATTTAACATAAATTCATCGTTTAATACAACTGTTAATCTTTTTCCAAACTTTGTATCAATCATTATGAACTTATTTACTTTGTATGGTTTTCCTTGTTCCAAATCATTAAATTTTATAAATGTATATCCATTGTTCATTTTATTTAAAACATCTTTAAAGTTTTCCATTTCCATTTCTTATTTATATTAGAAAATATAAATTTTTTTTATTTTCAATAATTTTTTTAAAAATTTTCTATTTAAAAAATTTTTTCAATATAAATATAAAAAATGAACGAAACTATATTTTGTCTTAAATGTAAAATTCAAACAAAAAATATTAATACAACTAAAATTCAAACAGTTAATGGTAGATGGAGAATTTCATCAAAATGTTTTAAATGTAACACAAATAAAAGTAAAGTTATAAAAAATCCTACAATTGGACATAATATTTCCAATAAAAAATTAAATGATACAGATAAAATGATATTAGCTAAAGAACTTCATAAACCAGTTAGAAAAAAATTTCCTAAACGAAGAATTTTTACTAAAGGTATTGATAATTTATGGGCTGCTGATATAGTTATAATGAGAAATTATTCTGATGAAAATAAGGGTTATTCTTATATAATAACTGTTATAGATACGTTTTCAAAATTTTTTTGGGCTTTAGAACTCAAAAAGAAAGATGGACTTAGTGTTTCAGAAGCATTTAAAAAAATAATAGAACAAGCTATATCACAAAATCATCATGCACCAAAATTACTTCACGCAGATAAAGGTTTGGAATTTGAAAATAAACATTTAAAAAAAATTTTGCAAGAATATGGAATTAAAATGTATCACACCCAAAATGAAGAAAATCGTCAATTATTGAAAGATTTAATAGGACATTAAACAGTAAATGAGATTACATTTTGAATATAGAACATTTACTATAACCACAATTATGTTCCCTATCTCTAAACAATATTCTATTAAAATCAATACATTTATATACATAGGCACATACATATACGTGATTATCTAAACATTCTTGATTATAACAATATCTATTACATTTTTCACAATATATTTTATTTTTTGTACTAATTGAATGTCCAAATCTCTCACCATAATATGTACACAATTTACATATATTTTTATTTTTACCACATTTATGTTTATCTTTATTTTGATATGGTTTATCGCACTTATTACAATAATAACACGATCCGTAGAAAGCTTTAGCTGATTTAATAACATCAAAATGATTACCATTTTTATACAAATAAATTTTAGTTTCTTTATCCTCACCCTTATAAATTAAAGTATTTAAATTTTCAGCACAAATAACATTTATTTGAATATCTAGTGCAAGTACCACATTCTTAATATCATTCAATGTAAATCCTTCTTCGTTATATTCTGGTAACATATTACATAATTCTAAAGCTAAATCTTTTTGAATTTTTCTGCCTATCTTCAATTGTTTAATTTTATTGGGATCTAATTCATGACCTAAAATATTGTTTGTCTGAGTAGATAATGCAACAACAATAGCTCTCGGACAACATAAATTATCATCGTTATTAATCTCAATAATACTTCTTTTTGTTTTTATATTTTCTGATAAATTAATTATTTTAGTTCTCCTTGAACCTCTTGGTATTTTCACTAATTGAACTTGAAAAGTAGTTTCTGTTATATCAATTGTTTCAGCTGAAGTTAATATGTTAACAATAATTGATTTTAAGTTTGTTAAAAAATTATCAGATTTCATGCCAGTAGATATAGTATTTTTTAAATTTGGATTCATCACTATAATATTTATTTGATCACCTTTTTCATAACTTGAATTTTTTTGGGCAAGTTTTAACATGGAATCTAGAGCTTTATGTACATAATCAATTTTGTATTTTGCATTACATAGTTTTAGATCTTTTACTAAAGCTTCTCTAAACCGAATTTTATATTCAGCTTCATGTATTTTAAATTTCTTTTGGATTTGTTTATTCATTTGAATTATATCTATCAAATCATAAACATCTGATGTTTTTTCTAATGAACTATTAAAATAATTTTCTTCAGTGAAAATTGTTTTTTCTAACTTCTGAAATGGATTATTGTTTAATGAACTATTAAAAACTTCATCCTTGAATATATCTTCTTGAAATTTACGAAAAGGTTGTTGCTTTCTTGTTAATTTAATTTTTTTTATTAAACATTCTTTATTAAGTTTGTAAATTTGTTTTATATCAAAACTTCTAGCTATTGACTTAAGCTCAGAAGTTGTTAAATCGCGAATTGTATGACCTCTCCTAATTCTTGATATAAGATCATTTTTTTTAAGGGTACTATAACCCTTAAGTTTAGCCTCTTTTGCTATTGACTTAAGCTCAGAGACTTTCATATTTTCTAATATGCTTATAGAATTTATATTTGCCATTATTTTATTATTTATTATATTTTTAATTTTTAAATTCAATTTTTAAATTTCTTTTTAATACATTTTGCAATTAAATATGCTATTTCGATTTTTATTTTTAATAGAACAATTCTATCAAAAAATGTTTTGGGAATTTTGCATTTCAGATTTTTGAAAAATATTTTAAGTAATTATTGCATTTAAATGTCACGTGTGCTGAAGCCCCCCCATAGGAAATTATTTTTTTAGTATTTTTGCGTTTCAATTTCTATGAAAAATATTTTTAGTATTTTTGCATTTAAAATGACAGTGTACCATAGCGACCCCTATACTACTCACGTACCATTACGCCGCGCGCTCGATCTTCGCTAGACTTACTTTTTAATGAAAGCTCCTGATTACTTAAATATGTGTTTCAATACAAAAATGACAACAAATTAAACTAGATGGCTTGATTTACATTTGTAACTTAATTAGTGATTACTTTTTTTAAAATACACATAAAATAACAATTCGTTATGAGTAAATACATTTTTTAGTAACCATGTCGCGTCTTTTACGTTTTAACCTGAAGCACTTTTCGTACGATAGTCCTATATACGTATCTATTAGTAATGATTTAAATAGGTAGTTGATATTAATATAAACAGTATAATATACCTAAACCTAAGTCTAAATTAATAAATCTTTGGAAAATTTCATTGAGCACCTATTGAAAACTGTGATTTAAGTAACAGTGGATTGTTTCAAGTTTCGATGAATAATTTTTTTTTGAATAACAAGTTCCTATTTAAATTAAATAACAAACGGTGTTTTATTATTTATTTTTCGACAGATTATTTTGGACAGTATTTAGTTGTTTGTATAATTTTTGTATGAAAATATATGTACACACGTTGTAAAATATGTAAGTTTATGGGCTTATGGCTGATTTTTAGTTAATCGTTTATTTGGTTAACTCTCATAGTCCTGGTCCCGACGGTGACAATAATATAAAATAAATAACCATCTAAAAACAAATAACTTGACGTAGTAAAATGGTAACAAACAGAAAAACTTTGTGAAGGAAAATCACTTAACAGTGGAAGAAAACGATATCTCATTTTTGGTGGAAAATGGAAAATGGTACGGTACCTATACCTATAATATGATGTGCACGTACTTTTTGGAACACATACTGCAATTTGCTCTAACACATTTTTTCTCCAAGCATCTATTCCGGCAGTTATTTAAACGGTTTCTGAGATCTCTCATTACTTTTGCGTTCGTTTGAAGTACGCTATCGCTAAATCGTATGGATTCCTTACAACTTGTCGCAGAACTACAGCAAGAATTCATTTTTTAAATCTTTGATAATCACAATAAAATATATTTAATAAAATAATATACTGTCTCAATATTGTTTACAATTGACAAGAAAAATAAACTGATTTAGACTTTAATAAACAATACAGATGATAACGCTTAAATATTATTTCTTCTAACCAGAATGTTTATTATATTTTATTTTATAACAAATTAATTTAATAGACAGGTATACAAAATTATATTATTATATTAAGACTCTTAAGTGAGCATGTGCAGGATTTTTTCGTGGTGTGTGAATAATTTTTTTTAAATAAAACTATGGTCATGGAGTTAAAAAATTCGCCAAAATTACAATTTTGATTTGCAAATTTTAAAAACCAAATTGATTCGCTAAATACTGACCTTGGTTTCGAGCGGATTGGACAAAGTACCGGCTGCATGAAGTTAGCCTCTCCAAATCTTAATTTAATTTGTGACTTTAATTCTAAAAAACTAATTTGCAATTATTTGCAGTTAATTTGCTAAATATTGGCGATGGTTTGAAGTGAATTGTTTTTGTAACCATTTCAGTAACAACTTACGATTGACGGAAAAATCATAACTTATGCAGATGATACCTGTTTAATTTTTGCTGATGATTCCTGGGAAAATGTAAAAAAAGGCAATTATTGAGACAAAAAAAGTTATCGAACATCTCAATTATAAGAATTTTACGGTAAATTATAAAAAAACTATGTTCATGTGCTTCGAGATTTATAATTCAAATAAGCTTTTAGATGAATTTGCATCTCTCCATTTGTGTGAAAACAATATCACATGTAAAAATACTCAGTGTCAAATCATATCAAGAGTTTCAAGTGTCTGATATTTAGGTTTATTTTTTGATAAAATCTTACGCTGAAATTGACATGTCAATAATCTAGTTATAAAACTACGAAGTTTAACCCCTAGTTTCTATAATTTATGAAATGTAATCCCTATAAATACCATGCGTTTAGTGCATTTGTCCATCTATCAAGCAATTTTTCGATTTGGTTTATTAGTATGGGGAGGCCTGAATGATAATGCTTTATACCCTTTAATAAATCAACAAAAACAAATTTTACGGATATGTCTGAGAAAGGGTACATTAGAAAACTCCTCAAAGGAAAACTTTAAAACATTCAATGTGCTACCAGTCAAATTACTATATATGAAAATATATCATAAGTATTGTGGCTTATAAAAAATTTTAATTACTGGGTAAATTTTAATGATAAAAAAAGAAAACATTTAGTCTATAATGCCAAAAAAATTATCTATTTTAAAAAATCGTTCGGTTAGAAGGTAGATAAATTAAGTATTTTTGTTTTATTTGTAAAAATTTAAATAACAATAAATATGTATAATTTAATAAAAAATAAATATTAATAATAGTGTTAAACTTTTAACTCTTTAAACTTGTTTTATTAAACACTTAAAGTCTAAAGAAAATAAGCACTGATCTAGGACGACCATATAAATGTATCATCCATTTTACATTTAGTATATAGATATGTTTCTATCCCCAGGATCTCAATTAATATATATAATATATAGATAGATAATAGCATTGATTTTATAATATACTATAAATACTATGAATATAATATACTATCAATGGTGATAGGTACAACCAAGTAATAAATGCTTATGAAACGATGTTCAAAATATATGCATTTTAGTAGCACATAAGTAATATGAATACTAGTATTAACCTAAACATCAATATGGGCCGATAAACGAACACCTTTGTACAACAAAACCATAGAAAATTGAAAATATATTATGATTTAAGGAATAAAATTCAAAATGTTTCATTGCATAATGACTTCTATGTTCTAAATTATTTGTAAGCATGTATTTAAATACTTTCTTTTTATCAAATACAATTATAAATATTATTAAATAATGTCATTTTAGATTCTGAGCGAAGCAATGAATGTATTGATTTTACAATGATGTGTGTTTTTATTTTTATTTTTTTTTGTGTCTGTCATCACCTTTGAAGACAGTAAAAGTGCTTGGATTTTCTTCAATAGTAACTTTTTGATAGGAAAGTGAATCTAGTTGATAGTTTAGATTATTTTGGACAGTATTTAGTTGTTTGTATAATTTTTGTATGAAAATATATGTACACGCGTTGTAAAATATGTAAGTTTATGGGCTTATGGCTGATTTTCAGTTAATCGTTTATTTGGTTAACTCTCATAGTCCTGGTCCCGACGGAGACGATTAATCGAGTTTCTACTGAATACTTATAAACAGATAATGTGGTGACAAAATATTTTATTTGGTAAATAACTGTTCAATAGTTGTTGACATTTTTGTTCATGGTTTCAATGAAATGTGTATCATAGATATAAAAAAATTCTATAACTTAATCCACACAATGTGATATACTTATATCACGGAAATTAGAAAAAAATTATATTACAAATAATTTTTTTTAAATATTTGGTTAGTGAAAAAGCATATTACAATAAATTACAATAATTTGTTACAATCGATCTTTTATTCGTTAACCAACATTAAAAAGTTCTGATAAATTATTTCTGAAAGCTGGATGTCAAATTCGATTTTTTTTAGTATTAGGCATTCGTACTACAGTAGGGTAAATTCATTTTTGTCAACAAAATTGCATTTAAAAGTGTTATTGTCTGTATAAAATATAATAATATACTTCAAAAGTTTCAAGTACTCGAGAATAATATTTTTAAATTACAACAAATAAACTAAAATCTTTATTCTTGGTTAAAATATCTAAATTGTCCACAAATAAACATAAAATTGTTAGAAAAAACACTGTGTTTATATATTTTTTTAGGTTTTTCGGTTACAGAAAGAACTGCTTTCGTTAACCAACCTAACCTAACCTTTTATTCAATTTTCAATTCTAAGGTATAGAAATTTAATATTTTATATATTTTTAACAACAAAATAGTTTTAAATTTTAAATTTGTCAAAATTACAATGATGTGTGTTATTTGTGTCTGTCATCACCTTATGGGACAGTAAAAGTGCTTGGATTTTCTTCAATAGAAACTTTTCTGATAGGAAAGTGAATCTAGTTGGTAGTTGTACTTTGGGGGGTCAAAAGTAAAAATATCCCAGTAGTTTTCAAAAGCGCCGTGAAAAACAAAAGAAAAATTAAGGAAAAAAGGGAATTTTTACGCAAAATCTGTTTTAGAGAAAATCGATTTTGGTTTTTGGTGCAACTCAAAAACAAATGACCGTAGATTGACTTGAAAATTTCACTGAATGTTTATATTAGCGTTTTCTAAACACTATAAAATTTTGAAAATAATTTTACTCTTTTTGAGCTGTTTACGGAAATTGTCAGTTTTCAATTTTTTTAGTTTTTTTTTCTACAAATATCAATAAAATTTTATTTGTCGGTCAAAAAAGCTTGAAAATTTAATAGAACGCTCCTGGGTTATTGTTTCAAAGGCAGATGAATAAAATTAAAAATCCTTAGTCACAGCTTTTATTTATAAGCATTTAAAGTTCATATCTTGACAAAATACGGAAAAATCACGAAAATTGGCAAATTATTTTGAGTTGAGAATTCATAAAAAATTTTCTTTTTAAATCTAAGATTTGAAAATGTAATACAAGTTTATCCATAAGTTTGTCTACCTTTATCAAAAAAAAAAAACGTCTACATGAACGTCAAATTAAATTTTTATGAGCGTTTGAAATTTTCATATTTTTACAACATTTGATATTCACGCGATTTCTCATTTTCCCGTTTTTACCGAGACGACAGAAAGTTAACTGAAATTAAATATTATATTAAAAATATTTTACACTATACACTTAGAGCAATCAATGTATTGATTTGCAATGAAGTATGTTTTTTATTTTTTTTATTTCGTGTGTTTTTGTGCAAGGTTACTCAAGATGTTATTAGTGTAATTTAAAAATTTGAGAGTAAATTCACAATAATATTTTATGAGCATCGAAAGTAAGGATTTTGACAAATTTCGTCAAAATATCGAATGTTTGTAAAATGTTCAATTGTTATAGTTAGCTAAGTAGTGATAATTTTAAACACAGTTTCTCATAGTTAGTTTAAACTGTAGGTAACCAAAAAGTTTAAAAATTGTGTAAAGTAAAAACAATTTTTTTTTTCATAGATATTTTAAGTTAAAATTTGGATGAAATTAGATAATGAAACAGAGAATAATGATTTTAATTAACTTGTAAATAATACATTTAAAAATAGGAATTACTTTATGATATAGTCGAATAAAAATGAAAAAAAAAATATAAAATTTAATACTTCTATAAAAAATCATAAAAGGAGCCGAAATATTTTAAGAAAAGCAGGTAAGTGGATGTCGATCTGCTGTACAGTAGGGTACAAGTGGGTGACTGTATAATGGATTGTATTAAATTTGAATTCAATGATATCATATATCATTGTATATGAAAAAAAAATCTGAGCGGAGACGGTTTGTCAGTCTGGGTGTTTTATATTTTATTATAGCCTGTTAAGTTAAATTAATATTATAAACTACAACAATATAACTAAAATTTTTATTTTTAATCGTTTCTATGGTGATAAACAAAGCGTTAGAAATTAAGCAGGTAGTAAAAATACTATAGTAAATTGCGCCTGTAATTTTTTGGTTTATCGCTATATAATCGTTATGATATTAGCGATATCAATGCCTTTACACGTATACAACGACTTTACGTATAGGTATAAGTAATATTTTAGTCAGCCGTTTGCGTGCAACAGTGAAACATGGATATTATACATACTAGATTTAGCCAGAAATAAAATGATGTTATAATCTATCAAACTTATACATTTTAAAAATTAAAACATGAGTTGTCTTCGGGTGAAACAAATCCAAGCATAATCTAAGACCGTGAAACAAAGTGTATGCGACTATTATATAAATAATATTTCTATTGGGCGCAATTCACTACACAGAAATGTGTACCTGAAAAATACTGGGCGCAATTTTCTACACAGAAATTTATACCTGGAAAATACCAGGCGCAATTTACGTTTGCCCTTTCAAATAGTCTAGATATTTTGTAAAATAATTCATACATATTTCAAAGGATAGTAATTTACAACCGCTTATTGGTCTAAAATGTGTGAAAATACTGTGTGCTATCCTCTGAAGAAGACGTTGCACCCGCTTAATATTATGTTGTCTCCGTCTTACACACATACGACATACCGTCATTTTCGTTCACCAGTTTCAGTAGTGTGCTGTTAATTTTTATATTTAGAGTGAATTAGACCTATAATCAAACTTTTAGGTAAGTACATTATCTTTGTTATCTCGTTGTTTTTTTACGATATTTTAATCTTCAGGAGAGCCATGAGTAGGGATGTACAATTTTAATATTCGAAAATGCTCATAATTCACTTAAAAATTAAAATATCGTAAAAAACCAATGAGAGAACATAGAAAATGTTTTTACCTTGAAGTTTCATAATAGATCAATTCACTCTAATATCAAAACTAACAGCAGCACACTGTTCAAACTAGTGAACAAAAATTTGGAATGCCGTAGTTGTAAGATAGAGAGACAGCATATTAAAAGGTACAACATTATTTATTATAAAATAATTCAATTATATTATCATTTATCTTAACTTTTAAATCAATACGCAATTATCTGTGTTTTTATATACGCCAGAGTTTTACGAGGTTAAAATAAACTGTTTTCCAATTTAAGAGCATACAAAACATTTTTGTATTTTACATAATCATTAATTGCCTAAAAATTGTAGTTATCGTAAAAAAATCCTTCGTACTTATATAAATATACAGATATAATGCTCTTTATTTTAGGTTTGGTAATAGGTCAATTCACACTTACGTTAGAGATATAAACAATGCTAGATGGGGTTCTGCTTAACGCTAAACAATTTTTGTTATCTAAATTCTCAGAAAAATCACGAGCATATTCTAGTAAAACGGCGTATACATCTACTGAAAAATAAGATAGCAATACCAAATACAAGATATGCAGACGCCTTTTTAAAAATTAAAATAATCTACACAAAACTGTTGAAAGGGCTTATACCACACCGAATGCATGCTAATTGTTTACAACCTTCACAGTTTATAAAAATTATTATGATTATTGGTGTTTGTATATAACCAGATTGAACAAAGTGGTTTTACTGGGTTACACACTGAACATCACTTGTATTGGTAACACTTAATAACAAATTTCCCTTCAATTTCATATTATCAGATAACAATAAACCGACAAGTTAATAAATACAGTATAGTATAATGTATAGATATACAAATACTGTATAAAATTAAAAGGGCGTTTGTAGAAATGAAAATGTTAAAAGGACTTATACCACTATTATTATATGTTTTTAGAAGGGCGTTTATAAAATTGAAATTGTTAAAAGGGCCTACACCACATACATTTTTTTTAAATGAATATAACATTAAGTATAAATTTAGTTTAAGCAATTTTAGTTCTCATGTTTAATAAAATATATAAATGAATGTTCTATCTTAAAAATTGAGTATTTAATAAGTTGTATTTATTTCCTGAAAAAAAGTAAAATGTGGTATACGCCTTTTTAACAAAATACCGTCGATGTATACTATAGTATTGTAATAATATGCTCACACACCATTATTATAAATTAACTAAAATCTTATTGAGTAATAAATAACGGCCAGACTGTCGCTTGTAGAAATCGGACATCCCTAATAAAACCGTTGTCATCGACAAATAAGTACGATATCTATTATGCGATCACGAATTAAGAAATCGGCACGTACCGGCGCCCAGCGGGACACAGGGCGTGCGGAATTCTTATAAGTCGCTAGAGAAAATGTACGGTAAAAAGGTCCTTGCCGCCGAAGAGAAATTTAGTTCGGGGAAGTACAAAAACCTTTGATAAAAACCGCCTACTGCTCTCTGGTCGGCATATCCGTGTCGTCCCTTAAACCAGTGCATGAGCACCAACCACCAGCGTAACAACCTCTCAAGTATCAAAAAACCGATTTCGACGAGCGACAACCGGACTCCTTGTGCGAGCAATAATCAGTGCGTTATTTAATTCAATTTTGTGTATTTGAAGTTTTACCTTGTTTCATTTAAAAACCTAAAACTCCTATAATATCATACAGAAACAACTGCGAATCAGGTAAGGCATTTAATATAGTATTTTATATTTCGATGGGTGGTGAAGCGGGGGGTTGGGGCGATATGGACCCTAGGCACCGTAGTATGGGCTGTGGTGGGGTGACGATGACGTAGGTATCGATAGGCGGTGAAGCGAGGGCTTGACATGGTATGGCCCACGTTATTGAGGTATGTGCGGGGTGGGCGGGGGTTGTACCCAGGTACCGCAGTATTGTCGAGGGTATAGTATTGTAACTGATTGGGTTAGGATGGCCCTGGGCACCACAGTATAGGTGTGGGGTAAGGCAGGGGGTGTCGTGGGCTGCCGCGATGCATGTAGGGGTGAGTGGTGAAGCGACATATTAGACATATCTAATTTATGTCTACGATACCTATCTATATACAATTACACCGATTTTTATGCTTGTTGGATACACAATCCGTATTTCAGTTTGCGCGCGGTGTTTCTGTCAGGTCCCGTGTCGCAGCGTTTGCTACACTGGAGCGCACCGCGATGTCGACTTTGTACCTCCAGAGTGGGGACGGTCTCGCCGCAGTCGAGCGTCCAGCCAACGTACCCGTCGTCTCCGTCGTCGTCATTTTTGAGCCGTCTATGGCAAAATATCGCGTCTCCGCCGTCTCGGCATCGTTCAAGGTAAAACCACATATTTTTTTTTGGACCAACGCGACCCGGTGCGCCGTCGCCGTTATTCTTCAAGCCGTGGTCACCCACGTATCGTAGTATTGTTTTTCGTCGTCACCAGTACGACATTCGCCCTGCGAAATTCGTCTCACGCGTCCACGTGTTTTCCCGTCCGCCTGCCCTACATCGTGCGAACGTGTCAACCGTGACGTGTTATAGTGTTGTCGTTTGTGCCGCGACAACGGGTGCGTAGGTATCGAACGTAATTTTGCCCGCGCCGGCCCTCTCGAGTTCGTTCCGACGCCTCCACGCCATCGTCGACCATCGGACGCCAGTGTCTGGTGTCGTCGACCAATTCGCCGTTTTTGCCAGAAGTGCCACTGTCGCACACCTCGTCGACGCGACTAGCGGTATCATCGTCGTTCTGGGACAACCGCTCCATCACCACCTTATCACCTGCTATCAACTTCAGCGTACCAGGTTTACACACACGCGCATTATTTGTTATTATTATTATCCGATCGAGTTATTATTCGTTGCCGTCTTCGACGTGCATTTTTGTATTATTATATTGTTTGCGTGATCGGGTTGTGATCGCGCACTCTTATTATTACTAACATTAGTACATAAGTTTTATCGAATTGCAGAACGTCATATTAAATTGTTTTACCTTTCACTGCAAAAAATTGTTTATGTTTGCATCTAGGGTACCTCGCATCATCATCTTATTAATAATTTCTTATTTGCAATCAGCCCCTATTTCTTCACGTTTTTTTAAATACAGTCCACTTTCTTCCCTCCCACAGGGTTATCGATCCAGTACACGTAAGTGTCGCCACACAAGACGGGTTGCTTGTTGGCCGCCGTCCGCGTGCGCACTCACACACACGCACACTCGTGACCGGTTTTGCGTGTGCAGCCGTCGCCCGCACAATGCTCCTGCCGTCTACAATATACTTTTCATAATATCTACCCATCATTGACTCCTCCGATACCTAGGTACTGATCTTAATATCCATATTGACCACCCCTAATTTTAATTTAATATTTATTATTAAAACTTTAAAAGTGTTGGTAGTTTATAATAATAGTTATATACCCGGTTTTACAACTTTATTTTTACATAATCTCATATTTAAGATAAATAGGACCCTCGCGCACTAATTATATTTTATTTTCCCACTCCGACCCAATGCATTATGGCATTTTGCGTTAAGCAGAACCCATCTAGCGTTGTTTATATCTTTAATGTTAGTATGAATTGACCTATTACCAAACCTAAAATAAAGAATATTATCTGCATATTTATATAATTACGAAAGATTTTTTTACGATAACTACAAGTTTTAGGCAATTAATGAGTATGTAAAACATAAAAATGATTTGCGTGCTCTTAAATTGGAAAGTAGGGGCTTGACTTGGTATGGACCGCGTTACCGAGGTATAGGTGGTACCGTGGGCTGCCGCGATATATTTGGGGAGCGGTGGGTTTGGTGAAGCGGGGGGTATCCGGCACCGGCCTTTCTACCCAACTAACTAGTTTATAACTCTATGGTAGGTAACATGTAGATTTTACATGCACCATATTTTTACTAGGAGTTTTTCTGGACGTAATTTATAATCAACAGTTTTTTTTTTTTTAAATCATTACTTACATAAATGTGTATGGCTCATCAAATATTAAATATGTCAAACAGATTTCGTTAAGAACAACATATTTTTTTTAAACTTATCACAAACAATTTTATTTATTTTATCAAAACAATTTTCATCATCTAGGGGTGGTTTGTAATTTTACATATTTAAAAAAAATAATAAACGGGTACATTTATTTTGTTTTATTTTTAAACAGCTTCTTAAAATGTAAGTGTCAGGAGTACATTTTTAAAATAATTTTAATTCTTCAAATTATACTTAAATATATGCTGTCAATATTATTAATTGTCTTCCATAAATATACGACATTGTTATTAAATAGTAATATTAAAAACACAACAAGTCGATCGAACGACGCCAATTAATCAAATTATGTATATTCAACATCTATAGAACCGTGCTCGAATACCTACGCACTTCAAAAATACGAGGAATGGAGTGGGGGTAGAATACCATATACCACCACCGAAATTCGAGCCCTCCAGCTGAGTCTTTGAGAATGTAATATGATGTGGGGTTTGTCACTAAGATACTTACCGGGTCACTGTAAACCGGTGCAGTCTTCTGTTAGAAGCCGTTACTTGCACTTCGCAGAACCAGTTTTCAGCCACACGCTGAAACAACAATACCCGTGTACTTGTCACATCGAATGCTAAGCCTATAATATTATTAATTCAATATATTTATAATATTTTTTGGCTGTAATATTTTTTTGAAAATCATCTCTATTACAAATACAGTAAGTAAATACGTTTAAAGGTCCCCACACACTAAAGCGCCTGTAATAACTGTAAAATGAGTCAGGAAACAATTTATTTACCGCCACCGCTGCAGTTTGTGGGGACTTTTACTGTACTATGTTATTAATATAAAGAAAAATACTTTTTTTTTATTTACTTATAAGTGCGCTGCCTGTGTATAGTTTATAAGAGGGAATAATATATGTATATTGCATGAAATCTCGTCGTCACCGACCGAATGAAATTATTAGACTAATTATTGAGTTTAAATTTGATAAAATATTGGAGATATGGTTTCTAAAGGAGCATTTTGGTTTTTATAGTTGTCTCTTTATATGATTTATTTTTGAGTTGAGTATGGGCGTCTGGAACCTAGGCTGAAGGAACATTAATGTGGACATTTTATTGAATAAAGATTAATTGAAAAAATATGTGTTTATTGTCATGAGAATATTTCAGTTTTTGATAAGACGGACTTTAAAACAGAGCGCATAATTCATGAGACTTATTAAAGTATTCGGTAAAAGATTTTTATTTCGAAGCTGATTATTCGAAAAGAAAAACTAATTGTTGTAATGTCTTATATTGTTCGTTTTTACATTTTAGATTTTGAGCGGAGCGATGAATGCACTGATTTTATAATGATATGTTTTTTTTAATTTTTTTTATTTGTGTTATACGATAAGTGGTCGAAATAATGCTTCGATTTACAACTTTAGTATCTTATTTGATAGGAAAATGCATATTGCATCTAGTTGATTAGAAAATCCAATATTCCCATAAGTGTTCAAAAGCGCCAAGAAAAAAAACATTTTAAGAAAAACTCTCTGGAAAACCTGGAATGTTTATGTTAAATATGTTTTTGAAAAAATAATTGTTGGTTTTTGGTGTAACTCTAAAAAAAAATGACCGTAGATACTTGAAATGTTCACTGATTATTTATATTAACATTTTCTATACACGATAACATTTTCAAAATATTTGGATTTGTTTTGAACTGTTTACGGACATTTTCACTTTCCAATTTTTTTTAGTTTTTTTTCTATGAATGTCTATACAAGTTTTTGTATATAATGACATTTGAAAAATATTAAAAATGCATAGCACAATTTTTTTTATAAGCTTTTAAAGTCATTGAGAAATCATTGAGTACGAAAACGAGACGTTGTGTCATCCTATCATAGTATCATACTATTGTATATATATTCTAATTTAATAATTTAAAAGAAAATTAATAAAAATCGAAAATATCTCATGGCTATAATAGCGTAACTTTCCGGTTAATTTTTTTTTTTATGATTGAGGTAGAAAATCTGGGTGGGAATCTTCCAATAAAATGTCTAATGTTAGTTATGAATAGAAAAACGTTGATGAATTTCCAACCGACAAATAATTTGCATAGAACTATCGTAGATTTTAATTATATTAAAAATATTTTATATTAAGCACTTTATACCTTAAACATGTTTCAAATAACAATTAATAATATTAAGTATTATAACCCCAAATAGTTGGGAGAGAAGGTGAAGGAAAAGAAGAAGTATTATAATAATTATTACTAGCTGTACTTAATACCCTCGAACGGCGTGTATTTCAATAAAATAAAAACTTTATTTTTATTAATTTCGGGGCATTCTGTGTTACACCTTGTATTATAAATATTCCACGTTTTGCTTATGACGATGACCACGGTAGATTTATAAGTTATAACCATAGCTATTGTAATGATAACCACTCTTCATAAATATACTATTATGAACCCTAACATATACCTATATTATAATATAGTAAACTCTCGTTATGCCGAATCTCAAGGGGAACAGAAAACAGTTCGAGATATCGAATTTTTTTAAAAAATTTAAAATAAATGAAATACAATATGAATATAAAAATGTACCTATATGAATAATAAATAATACGAATGCCTAAAATACATAGTTTGAATACTTAAAATACCTGAAATAATTAAAATGACTGAATATATTATTTTTTTTTTTTAAAATCCGTCATTAAAGTTTGCATAATATTACTTGTTGTCCATTTCCACATGATGTGAAAAACTTCTGCCGTCTAAATTAAGATGATCAGCTACAAAATTCCATTCATCATCAGAAATTGAAAAGTAGTTGAAAACCTGCTTTTATGAAGCAATTTATTCGAGATAACGAAAAACGATTCATTTGATATCGAGTTATCGAGAGCAAAAAACTATTTAGTGTAATAGTAGTTTCAAGGGGAATTCAATGTAGTTCGAGATAACGAAAAATTCGAGATGCGACGTTCGACATATTAAGAATCTACTGTATTGTATAATGTATATACAGCCACATAGATGTTCATATTATAATTTGTGGTCAAATACTATTGTACCATTTTTCTTTGAAAAATAAACTGTTTCATCGGCTCGGACGATACCCATCGACCATCGGTCCGACACACACAACACAGTAATACTCTTTCGTGGGCCGCAGTATAGTACTTTACAATGGTGTTTATTTATTTATTTATTTTTTATTGTGTACACAAAATTTCTACCAGAAGGAATGCTTCGCTTTCAACATAATATAATATAGTACTTTATCTTTTAGCAAATTGGATCAAGATGGCACTTTAAAGTGGTCATTTTTCGATTTTCTCAATTGTTATTGAATGCCACGGGAAAAACCACCGAAAAATTACAAAAAAACCACTAAAAACGGGATTTTAACTTTCAACGTATTGTTTATCACCGTAGAAATGAATAAAACTAACGAATTAGTTATTTTGTTGTAATTTAAAATATTAATTTAACTTACAGGCTATAATAAATAATAATAATATAATACCATATCCAGACTGACAACCCGTCTCCGCTCAGAATCGTTTTTCATATACAATGATATTATATATCATTAAATTCAAATTTAATACAATCCATTATACAGTGACCCACTGCACTGGTAACCTACTGTACAGCAGAGCGACATCCACTTCCCTGCTTTTTTTTATTATTAAATTTGATTATTTATACTACAGTATGATAAGATGACTCATCGTTTCCGCTCAGAATCGTTTTTCGTATGCAATAATTTATCATTGAATACAAATATAACACATTCATTGTAATGACATACTTGATAACTACAACTGTACAGCTGAACTGCAATAACCACTTTTATCTTTACAGACTATGGCCAAAATAGCAATTCCCGTGACCAAACCTTACTATGTTTTCAACGGCTTCGATGCTGGATTAAAACCCAAAGAAATTATTAACATGAAGCGATACGGTGCTAAGAACTATTTCCTTGTAAAATGGGGGAAAACAGAAGATCCTACGTATGTGAAGGCAGAAGTGGCCAATAAAAGATGCCCGTTACTTGTCTGCGTGTTCTACGAAAAACACACCATTGTTAACGGCGATACAATATTATATAAAGGTAAACATAAGTTAACTTAATTTTATTTAATATAATATATTTTTTAATGCTATAAATTGTTTACATTGACTAAGTCACGTACCTATACACATCGTTTCTATTACTTTCTCCGCAACTTTAAGGGGCGCGGTTCGTTAAGACCAAAGCCATTTTAGTCGTTTTAAATTAAGTTAGCAATGGCTTTTAAATAATAAAATTTATCACGGGATTTATCGTTATTTTTTACTAAAATGTTAGTAAAAACTGATCACAAAATACAAATGATTTTTTTTCTTAAATTTCCACATTTGGTTTTTTTTAAATCATACCTATTTAATTAATTCATTTCGCCAGATCTATATAAAAGTATAGTTGTTGTTCGTTGTATTTTTGTCTTTCCTTCGCTTTTTTGTCTTTTGTGTTTTTTGGGAATTTAAATGCTTTTTATTTAATCAACTTATGATTGATTGAGAATCAGAATAAAAGTGTTTATTGAAATACGAGTAAAACGATTCACACGCATTAGTTGTTAATTGAATGCCGAAATCGGTCCGGAATTTCCAGATAATAGATAGGTCGATTTGGAACTTTAGCTGGAAGTAAAGGAAATGCACATACTGCGCAAAACTAGTACAACTGTAATGATACCTATCTAATTTATCATGATATTATATACAACTAATATTTTTATTACCTATCCGCAATTACGCGTGGCCGACATCGACTTCCGTATTATTACAAGTAATCAGTATAATATTAATATGTTATGCACCATCCTATTAACAAAAAAAAATAAACTATTTTTTAGGAAAACATTGAGTTATAATTGTTTAAGCCTTCATACCTAATGAGCATATTTGAGTAATTTCTAACAAACCCAATTATAGCTTTTGAAAATTGTATAAAACAATTAATGCATTAAAAATATTTGTTTCCCTATTTCATTAAATATATCGATAGTGGCGATTAATTTATTATTTAATAGGTACACAATAGTAGGTAATGTAATATTGTTGAATATGTATTCATGTGTCATTACCAATGAATACAATTTTAAATTTTAAAGATGTGTTACCGTCACATATCAAATGACTGAAGATATCTGGTCTCCTGACTCCTGGTAATAGTACAGAAATATGTATTTTGATAATACCTGATGGCTAATAGTGTGAACAATACATTTCAACATGTTTAACACATATTATATTGTATATAGGTTTCACATCTATGACAATGACGTTATGATGATTGTACAAATTTAAAACAAACTATTAACTTTATATTTTAATTTTGTGTTGACCTACCTATGGTCTACGTAGGTATGCAGTAAATTTAAAAAAAATCTAAATAAATTAATAGGTATTTAAAATATTATATGGTTCCATTTAATTAGTTCAACATTATTCTAACATATTTTCTTGAAAAAAATATAGGTTTTCGTTCTTATACGTTCTTTATATGATGTTCTAAATCTTATTTATCTTATTTGTTGTTCGACAGTTCATTCAAACCTTGCAATGATAACATTTTTGGTCTTATTTTTGAAAACGTTTTGAACTATATGCCACTTTATTTATATTAAATCAGTTGGTTCTATGACATAACGCAGTTCTTTGATGAGAGCAACTTTAAACTATCCAACCACTGGTGAACAAATTCATGGGTTGTTTTTAATGAACACTAATTTATGATATAAGTACATTTCTACCCACACAGCATAAAAAAATTTTCAGGAAAATAATATAGTTGTCAAAATATTTTAAAAAGTTGCGTAAATAATTAGAAAATATTTTAGTTATGTTTATTGTTTGGCCAAGAAGTTCATATTTTTGAGAATATTTTATAAAAAACATTTACAAAACATTTTAATCGTATATTTTCAAAAAACATTTTTACGGATACTTTATAAAAATATTAAGTCAGCATTTGTATGCAATCATATAGTACCTACAGTATTTTGTTATCATGGGAAGAAAATATTTATAAAATATTATTACTCAAATATTCAAACACTTAAAAATATTCATAAAATATTATAATTTACCAAATAATATATGGGTATAGTCACTGCAGTGTTTAAACTTTAAAGTTTAGGTACCTGAAAAAATCTATTAAAATTAAATTTATCCGTACTTACATTTTCTATTGTTTGAACAAATATTACACCAAATAAATTTAAATTTTTTTCTCAATAATAGTACAATAGTACCATTTTGTCAACCGTCGGAAATTGTACTACATGGTATTATATACCGTTATGACGTTATGTATTGATAACATATTATTTTGACATACTATACCTACCTATACATATTATATTAATTTAATGTAGTAATGTGCAATTTATTGATACCTTTATTATCCACATGGGTAGGGTTGGTACTACATACTGACTACCTACTGATTTTTTTTTTATTAAAACAATACTAATTAATATTAATCATTTTCAGATAATGAATGAAATTTGTGATGGAGTCTTCTGTACCTGCAGAGCGTTCAATATACTGCCCATAGTTATGAAGAATTTTCTAATTTATATTTAGTATATCATATCTCTAACAAAATTAAATTATATTAATATTAATCTAAACACAATATTACGGTCGAATTAATAATATACTTATATAATATTATATGTACCAAATAATTTAGCCGACCTCTGTTATTTATTATGTATAATGCATATATTGTAATAATTATGCACACATCAATGTATGTATAAAAGTACAGCATAACCATGAATTGTAATAATACATTTAGTTCTTCAATTATATAAATATTCTCAAGATGTAAAATGTTTTTAATTTATTTTTCAAATGCTGATAAAAACCTAATTTTATCTTATAATATTCCTCAAAATATTGCACAACATTTTTTTTAATTAACCTGTTTATAGGTACTTATACCATTTTTATATTAATGATTTCTCTTATGTTACAATATCAGTGAGTTTTATTTATTTTAACAATAATATTGCATTTATCAAACGAGCTTATATGGTCTTGACTCTAGAGGTATATGGTAATACTGGTAATTATATAGGTATCATGAGTAAATTTATTTTTATCAATACGGATGATATTATACTTCATTATATTTGAGTATTAACTTTAAAGTTTAAAGTAAACGCATAATAAAAAAATGTACAACTTATTCATAGAGATGGGCAGTATCTAAGATTCATATAATCTTATGTCCGTATGCATAGTCAATTTGTGTGTCACATATCACATATGACATGTCTTATGTAATATTTGAAAATTTCATAACATTTTAAATCATGAAATATTTGAAATTAACAATTTAATAGAAGGCTCCTATTATATTGTTTCAAAGGCAGATGAAAAAAATTAAAAATCCATGAACATATTTTTTTTATAGCATTTAAAGTTTAAATACGTCAAAATTACGAAAATTTCCTAATTATTTTGAGTCAGAAATTCTTAAAAATTTTCTTTTTAAATCTAAGATTTGAAAATGGAATACAAGTTTCCTCATAAATTTTTCTACCTTTATCAAAAAAAAAAAATATCTACAAGAAAGTCAATTAAATTTTTATGAGCGTTTGAAATTCATATTTTACAACATTTGAAATTCATTCGATTTCTCATACAACGATTTCCTTATTTGTTGTAATGTCACTGAATGTTTATATTAGCCTTTTCTATAGACCATACTATTTTGAAAATAATTTGACTCTTTTTGAGCTGTTTACAGACATTGTTAGTTTTTAATTTTTTTAGTTTTTTTTTTCTATAAAATGACAATAAAATTGTATTTGTTGTGTAAAAAAGCTTGAAAATTTAATGCGGGCTCCTGATATATTGTTACAATAGCAGTTAAAAAATATTAAAAATACATAGACACAATTTTTTTTTTTTATAGAGCATTTGAAGTTCGAATTTTGACAAAATTTATCAAATTTAAAATTTAATAATTATTATATTGTTCAAACATTTAAAAATGTTCAACTTTTATAGCTAAAGATGAAAAATTTAAATAAGGCTCCACTTAAATAGGTTATACTATAAATTACTTTATTCACAATATATCATCAAATATACTTAGTAATATTATAAACATAATTCTTCAGAGACTCTTCGCTCAGAATCTTTTTTTCTTATACCTGATATTATATCATTGAATTCAAAATTAAAAACATCATCTATTACAGTACGCATATACCTACTGTACAGCAGAGCGAGACCCACTTGCCCACTTTTTTTTCTATTGTTTTGTATATACCACACGGAAAACTAAGTTAAGAACCACGACAGTGTCGGTAAAGCACGATTCAGTACGTTTTACCTGTTGGGAACACGATCCGTTCTATTTTATGTTTAATATTGCTATTTATTAATACATACAATACTACCTTTATTGTTGTCAATTCGTTCAATTTTCCTAAATAGTAATAATCCTAAACTTTTTAAATAAATAATGTATAATAAACCTACTTAACAAATTAACTCATCGTAGTTAAGTTAAATTTTTATTTAACATTTACATAAGGTTAATATTTTCATACTCAAAGATCAGAGCTCTTATTTACAAAAATCAATTGAATAATTAATTTTTTTAAATCTAAATTCCATTTATCTTTTACTATAAATACCTATATTCTAGTTTTTTTTTTAATAAAAAAAAAAACCAAATAGGTTTATTTTACTAGCATATGTGTTTATGATAAACAAGCAATATGTATTTCAAATTTGATCATATTATTTATTTTTAATTTTATTACATTATTGGTTTAATTTATATAGAAATTCAAAAACAAATAATCAGACAACTAGTAACATTAAACACTAGGCAAAGGGAACAAGGAGAGTACTTGCACACTATAATGTTGATAGTTAGTAACATCCAAGACAATCAAAAAACTCTGATGGTTCCACCACCATCATCTAATCAACAATTTGAAAAAATATATGAAATGCTCCCAATCTCAACTAACGATTAATTAAATATTTTTAAAGAAGCTTTAACAGACAACAACACCATATATGATCAAACTGTAAGTAATTGCAATAATTAGTAAATAAACATATTGTATAATTATGTAATTTTGTGGACTGTTTTATATATAATTATACCTAATTGTAGATATTATATTGTTTTTTTGATTCTATAAATTAAATATGTATTTTTAAGGTAAATATGTTATCAAAAATTGGTGGTGATAACTATAAACAAGCAGTAAGGCGTATTTTAAAAAAAATCATTACTGATGAGTATGCCAAATCATATAGCTACACAAGGCACAAAGAAAACAAAATACCTTTCAACAAAACAATTTTGTCTTCTTTGCTCACAAGTAATAATAAATTATAATTTGTATTAACTATAATATAGTATGCTTGAAACTATAATGATTTTCAGTATTATTGAATTAAGTTATTATAATATTTAATATTTATTATATAACAATCAGAGAATATAAGCATTATCTTATTATAATATTTTATTTTTTAGAAAAATATAATAATTAAGTTTAACTATAAACTAACTAAAAAAATTAAACACTAATATCTTTCTTAAAAATTAAAATATTAAAAAATAAAATAGGTATATAGTTAAACAGAGATGATATTATTTTTTTAAATTATTATAATAGTTAATTGATACTTAAATTTCAGTAATGTAATCGTAATGAGTGAAGTATGGAGAGGATTTATAATATTATATGTGTGCGTAAAATAAAGTATTAATGTTGAGTGAAGCACTCTTCTCTTAAATGGATAACTGAGATTGTTAATATGCATGATACCTATTAGTTTTATTTAGAAATTATTTATAATTGTATGTATTAATTTATTTTAGAAGCAACACAGTCTTCTTCTAAATTTAATCAAACTTCGATCAAGGACATTGAAGCTGCCGCAAGTATATGGCTTTCAAAAGCGAGCGAAAGACTTAAGATTGACCACAACAAATAATATTAATACCTAACTAATTTTTGGCAAATATTTTGTTTCAATTGTTCAGTCAGGTCGGCCACTAAATGTTAACATTATAAATATTTTTTTTTATAACTACCTATTAAGGTTTATATAATAAATAAATTGTTTTTTTTATTCTAAATCAGGTTGTTGATACTTTTAATTTTTAAAGTAATATTCAATACATATTAGTAAAGACAGAGTTTTGTAATTTTTTACAATTGGGAGTGTGGTAAGATCAAATGGACGTAATGAAATAACATTAGGTATACTTGGAACTTAAAATAAAATTTAAGTTTAGAAGTTAAGATACTTAGGTTACTGGTGCAAGACAACGCAAGAATATATTAATATTTGGTATGTAAGAAAAGTTGTAGCTAGATGAAGTTGAAAACCTGGATGAGTGTCCATTATATAAAAAAACAATGGTTAGAGCTCCTACAAATTAATGAGAGCTGGTCATAAATCATATAAAAATAATAGGTTATATAATAAAAAATGTATTAGGTATATTATATATTTCAATTCAGACATAATATGAAATGATTATTCAAAGTTCATACATTTTATTGATATCTTCATATCAATATTATATTATTCCATGATTGGCCAATTTTGAATGAACTACCTATTTATTTTAATATGAAATGAATATTTATAGTACATTGATTTGGCAAGTCTCTTCATATTTTTATTATATTATTCTATGGTAATTCTAGTTTGAATATACTTTGAATATTCTATTATTAATACTATGAATAAAAGATATAAACTATTGATAGCATATTGCACATTGCTAGCATATTCATAGAATGATTAAAAGTGGCGCATTTGACCATTTTTGGTTTATATTATCAGATTGATAGAAGAATGATAGACTATTCAAAAATAATGCGCGGCGATCGGCTTATGCAGTGTGTTTATAGTCTTCCTGCTCTCCTATATATACTTCCGGTCGTCAGCGGCGGCTGCTCTGATTGTATTAGGCCGCGATATACATCAAATGATAGACACTGCACATGATGGTGATAACGTTACCCATGGCCATGACCATGTGCATCTTACGGAAAATTCGGTGCATAGCCATGTAATGCCGGCACTTGAGCAGCCGGCCAAGGTTGCAGTGGCCCACTTCCTTGCCCAAGCCCGCCGACTTCTCAATGGCTGTCTTGGCGGAGATGAGCCGCAACACTGATGGCACCATGTACAGCCAGATGGTCAGTTCCAACAGGATGCACAGATTCAACGCAATCAACTGTAATGCGGAAAAATACGCAAAAAACGCAGTTATTATTACTGTCACAATTAAATATTGATGCCTGTAGCTGTGACAGATTAAACGCCCGCTGATTTTGCCTTCTTAAACTCCGTTAATTGTAAGCCACACAGTTTTTTATAACACGTGTAGTGTTATTTGGACTGTTCTGTCCAAATATAAAATACAAGTCTAACATACAATATACTATTATACATTCATTATAGCTGTTAATATTGTTTATTGACTATTTTATTAAGAATCATTTTATATTTTCGTTAAAAGGACTCTCTGCCCATACATTTGTTGTCTCAGATTTACAAACGTATGACATGGCAAATTTTCTTTCACTAGTTTCAATAGTGTGCTGTTAGTTTTGATATAAAAGTAAATTTACCTATTATTAAACTTGTAGGTAAGAACGTGTAAGACGGAGACAACAAAATAGTGGGTAGAGCTTTTTCTAATAAAGTAATAATAACGAAGATGTTTTATACGTGCCTACCGTTCATGAGTTTATGACAAAATAATATTATATAACTTATATAATTAATTCCTATTTCTTATAATCTGTTCTCCCCGCATGTTCACTTGTGGTTTATTGTCTGTGTTTCAAGACATCGTATAAGACGTATAGGTAAAAATAAAATAAAATAAATATATATAATATAAATAAATTAACTAACAACAGTATATTATTATAGACTTCTATTTAAAAAATAAGGATCATCACACGACAGTACCAATAGTGTCCCATGCGTTGTATTTATGAACATTTTCGTGTTCGAAGTATATAAAATATCTGTATACATGCCTTTACGTGATCATAACGCGTTGAATAATTGGAATAATTACATCACATTCTTATATGGTAGATATAAAATTAATTGAAAAATACAATACAGAACGGACTAATCTGTACATAAAAAATGTAGGTAGGGACTATATAGTATATTATATAGTTTATTTTCAATGTGTTATAATTAAAGCTGCAGAGACTGGTTGCCCACGTTAGACCACTCACTAAATTTTATAAAATTAATAAATAAATAAACTCAATATGCCAATTATTATATTGTAGTTTACGTGTTTATTATTGTATCATTTCAATGAAGTTTTATTTCGATTAAATTGAAAACTTTTTTATAGAAACTCACAAAATGTTGAAAGAGTTCAAACATAATATGCAACTGTCTGCCCGCCGCCGCCGTGAT
Source organism: Sitobion miscanthi (assembly GCA_008086715.1). NCBI lineage: Eukaryota > Metazoa > Arthropoda > Insecta > Hemiptera > Aphididae > Sitobion > Sitobion miscanthi. The sequence goes on from CM017803.1 coordinate 27,388,075, forward strand.
CTTTGTCATTTATTCAACGGTCAGTTAAAGGACACGATTGTTATCCCGCTACACTCCGCGCCTTTTTTGCTGTTTCGGCGCAGGTGCGCAGCATGTGGTCGAATGGAACGATGCGTGACCGAATGCGAATGGCGCCGCAAGACATATATTATTGTGCACTGCGTTATTTTATCACATATTTCTAACGCTGTATTTGAGGTGCCGCAGCGGCAAAAACGGTTGTGTGCACCGGGCCTAAGTCGACAGGTTTTGGGTGGTATACACAATAATTATTTAAAATAATACCAAGTGTATTTGAACACGATTGAGCGTGAACAAAACCCAGACGGTTACAATGGACGTATATATTGTCTCCGCAGGGCTGTCATCGCAGGAAACTTACCACACATTAACGTGTATCATAAAAAAAATTGGTGTTGCTCAAATAATTTAAGGCGACCTACCCCTCATATAATATTGTTATACCAACCTATAAAATGTCCTATTTTTCTTCTATTAACATCCACCCACCCATATTTAAAGTGTTTCCTGAGCAACACTTGGACCCCATGTTACATGCCACTGCTACTAGATTATTATATACTATTTTAAAACGAATAAGAAACATTATATGCCGTTGGTACACAATTGACGCCGATTTCCGTTTATTCGCTCAACTATTTAAAACGAAATGTAAAAAAGGTTGTAAGTACATAAGTACATATTTTAAGACCATCAGACCATATAATATAAAATCGATTATATTCTATACAAGTGACCACTCCGTATTATGGTGTCTTTTTGGATAATACAAAAGATCGGGGCGGATTGCTATACACAATGGTAGGGTTTTCAACGAGTCTGTGTCGAATTCGTTAATATGTGAACGGTCTTTTATATATCATCACATGTGTACTGCAATACCGAGAGTTTTTTTTTTTTTGAAACACCAAATATCAGTAGGATAAATATCTAAGGAACGTGATTATCATGACTTTAAATAATATATTAAGTCTACCAAAATATAATTAAAAAAAAATTATATTTTTAAAACATTATCATTTCTAAATTTTATGCCGCACTTTGGAATATATAGTTATTATAATACATATAGTATGTATAATTTTGAAAGTAAAGCGAGCAAGGCGATTCCAAGGCGATTTTAAATTCCACCTATTGTATATTTTTTCTGCTAAATTCTGCTGGAACTATTTTACTACCAGATTAAACATGCATAAACACCTTTGGTTGATACCTAGTTTTTATCGGTATAAAAACAATGTTACTCCTCCAATATTAATTCTAAATTCTAGGTTAATTATGACCCGCATTTTCTTCAATAATTTCAGGCTAAAATTCATTCCAAAACGCGTTCAATGTTAGATATATACAACTACATTTATTGCATAAATATTTAATATTTTTGTTATCTATCGTGCAGTAAATTATGACAGTTATACATTCATACAAAAGTTGACATTAAGTTCCCATAAAGCATAATATATATTTTAATATTATTGAAGACTTGGAAGGAAAAAGAATTTTAAACAATGTAATGTGTAATTACAACCTTTTTCAGTTTAAATTATACTATATATTTGTATAAATTATAAGTCAATACTTACTTATTTACCGACATATCCAATGTGTAAAATTTTTCAGGGAAGAACTACAATACGTTTTATAAATTATTTAATAGCTTTAAAAATATATATTCAAACTCCGTTTAGGTATATGTTTATAATTGAAACCAATAACTAAATAAACAAAATAAAATAATTTTAGTAAATATTGAACAGTGAACATTTCATGTATGTGCGTTCATTAGTTATTTAGAGTTATACTAAAAACCAAAATCTTTTGCGTGAAAATTCCCGTTTTTCTTTAATTTATCTTTTGTTTTTTATGGCGCTTTTGTACCTTCATAAATCATAATTGAATAAAAATTTAAAAATAGCATAGGTATTATTTTTGCATAATTTCATCAAAACGAAGACGCCAACGACGCTATAGGTACCTGACTAAAACTAAAACCAATGCTGGTTATTATTTATATATTACATTAATAATTATGATCGCTCCGAGTTATGATCATAAGTTTGTAAAATCGTACGAATTTAATATAATTTTAACTCAACATTTTATTTTGTACTGAATTTTACAATTATAACAATAGTTGTATATTAAAGCATTCTTTTGATAGCCAGGGGGCTAATACCAGTATTTTAAACTTCTGGAGGGGCTTGGTAACTAGAGTTAGAACCCCCATACCACGATTTCCGCCTGTGGCAACTAGAGTTTTTGATTCTACGTAAATAACGTTTCACAGATTTTGTCGTATGCCTCCCGGGGTGCAATGTGAATGTTATAACTGTGAAGTAGATGCTTCTTTGTACGACGAGCAACCTTGTTTGTCACATGCATTTACAATACATTTAATGGCGAATTTCTGGCCGTGAAACAACACAAAGATTCCCATGACAAGGCTCGTTTTATATGGTAAACTTTGTTGTTTAGGCGCGCCGCACGCAGGGGACCTTTACGCATAATAGATATATATAATATACATGGTATAAAGGTACTCGTATTGGTTTTCGAAAATACAACTGCAGTATAATAATACACGATAACATCTATATTGTAGTTTAGGGTGCGTACGGGCATATATCCGTAAGAATTTCAAAACCACCTTTTTTTTAAATAGTGTGTCTATTATCAATTTAAAATCGACAATATATTAATTATAAATTATAGTGTATAATGTGCGTGCGTGGGTGAGTGTATGTGTGCGCGCGTTGTTTTTATTTTTATTTTTTGTAAACGGCCTCGGTGATTTGGGCCATCGGCTACAGGAATATAGCTTAGTTCAATTATTAAGGAATTATTTTACAATATTGAAATGTAGAGAAAACAATACACAAAATATACCTAATTTTAGTACCATTAGGTACGCCTAATTTAGCAACATCGCAATAATTTTTACCAAGACTGGGAATTAACGAGTATAAAAGTTAAAGTTAATTTTATTTTAACTTTTTAACTTAAATAGTTACTTTTGGCTTTTCATTAACTTAACTGTTAACTTAATAAATTTCTTTCTAAATTAACGTGAAATTAACGAGTTAATATTTCATTTTAAGAAGTAAGTTAAGTTAATTTATTTTGTTTTTAATTTTATAATATTTCACTATTTCAGTCTATTTCGTTTTTATGTCAAAAGATATGTATCGTAAATTGTTTGAAGTTCAAAATTATATCATTCGAATCTAATTTATATGGAAATACTGTATGAAGTATAAACACTAGGTATATCCTATAATTTAAATCCTTAAATTTTGATAAATTATTTTAAGCAATAATATTTTGCGAACATATTTACATCGTTATTCGGTATCTACGTCTAATACGTCTATGTAGTGACTATTGTCTTAAATTTAAAAACAGGTGCCAATATTATAGCTATTAATTTATTACGATGGTTTATAAAGATTTGTTTTTGACAGATATTAGTTCAAATAACTAATTAGAGGTTATATTCTCTATATTTGTTTTCTCTATCAGACCAACGTGCAGCATACCTACATCAAACGCATTTACGTAAAAACGAATTTTGGCATTTTTGAGTAATCCTCAAGTAAAATAATTTATTTATGTAATAGATAAATACTAGCATAATTGCATATTTATGAATTTTACCATAATTTCAGTTACTTAATAATTTCAATTAAAACAAATTATAATTAGGTACTAGAATGGTAACTAGATATAGTACGGATATAATTTGTGAACTAAAAAAAAAAATAACGCCCCCCTCCCCCCACGGAAAAAATTAAATAAAACGTAAGTGCTTAGGTACTGCCAACTACTTGTTTAACTATAGTTTAAATTATAAAAAGTTGGTAAGTGGATGTCGCTTTGCTGTACAGTAGGTATAAGAAGTGGGTCTCTGTAATTGATGGTCTAAATATTTTGAAAATTTTATCGTGTATAGAAAAATATGCAAGTATAAACAACCAGTGAAAAATTCATGTATATATATTGCATATATATTTGTTTTAGAGTTACACCAAAAACCAAAATCGAATCGATTTTGTGGAAAACCGATTTTGCGTAAAAATTCCCGTTTTTCCTTAAATTTTATGTTGTTTTTCCCGGCGCTTTTGAAAAGTATTGAGAATCTCAAAGTTTAATGCACCAACTAGATTCACTTTCTCATCGATACTGTTGAAGAAAATCGAAACAGTTTTACTGCCCCAAACCGTAATAATAGACACGAAAATAAAAAAAAAAAATGAAAAAAAACCACACATCATTGTAAAATTAATACATTCATCGTTCCACTCAGAATCTAAAAATGTGTTATTTAAGTTTTTTCCTACGCTGTAGCTTATATATAAAAATATAATGATAAGGTATTTAAATTATTATAATAAGGATTCAAAGATATAAAAATTTAACTTAACTACGATGAGTTAATTTTGTTAAGTAGGTTTATTATACATATATTTTATTTAAAAAGTTTAGGTATTACCTATTTAGGAAAATTGAACGAATTGACAAACAATAAAGGTAGTATTGTATGTATTAATAAATAGCAATATTAAACATAAAATAGAACGGATCGTGTTCCCAACAAGGTAAAACGTACTGAATCGTGCTTTACCGACACTGTCGTGGTTCTTAACTTAGTTTTCCGTGTGGTATATACAAAAACAATAGAAAAAAAGGTGGGCAAGTGGGTCTCGCTCTGCTGTACAGTAGGTTATAAATGCGTAACTGTAATAGATGATGTTTAATTTGAATTCAATGATATAATATCATTGTATAAGAAAAAAGATTCTGAGCGAAGAGTCTCTGAAGAATTATGTTTATAATATTACTAAGTATATTTGATGATATTATTGTGAATAAAGTAATTTATATATAACCTATTTAAGTGGAGCCTTATTTAAATTTTCAATCTTTAGCTATAAAAGTTGAACATTTTATAAATGTTGAACAATATAATAATTATTAAATTTTAAATTTGATAAATTTTGTCAAAATTCGAACTTCAAATGCTTATAAAAAAAAAAAATTGTGTCTATGTATTTTTAATATTTTTTAACTGCTATTGTAACAATATATCAGGAGCCTCGCATTAAATTTTCAAGCTTTTTTACACAACAAATACAATTTTATTGATATTTATAGAAAAAAAAACTAAAAAAATTAAAAACTAACAATGTCTGTAAACAGCTCAAAAAGAGTCAAATTATTTTCAAAATAGTATGGTCTATAGAAAAGGCTAATATAAACATTCAGTGACATTACAACAAAATAAGGAAATCGTTGTATGAGAAATCGAATGAATTTCAAATGTTGTAAAAATATGAATTTCAAACGCTCATAAAAATTTAATTTGACTTTCTTGTAGATATTTTTTTTTTTGATAAAGGTAGAAAAATTTATGAGGAAACTTGTATTCCATTTTCAAATCTTAGATTTAAAAAGAAAATTTTTAAGAATTTCTGACTCAAAATAATTAGGAAATTTTTGTAATTTTGACGTATTTAAACTTTAAATGCTATAAAAAAAAATATGTTCATGGATTTTTAATTTTTTTCATCTGCCTTTGAAACAATATAATAGGAGCCTTCTATTAAATTGTTAATTTCAAATATTTCATGATTTAAAATGTTATGAAATTTTCAAATATTACATAAGACATGTCATATGTGATATGTGACACACAAATTGACTATGCATACGGACATAAGATTATATGAATCTTAGATACTGCCCATCTCTATGAATAAGTTGTACATTTTTTTATTATGCGTTTACTTTAAACTTTAAAGTTAATACTCAAATATAATGAAGTATAATATCATCCGTATTGATAAAAATAAATTTACTCATGATACCTATATAATTACCAGTATTACCATATACCTCTAGAGTCAAGACCATATAAGCTCGTTTGATAAATGCAATATTATTGTTAAAATAAATAAAACTCACTGATATTGTAACATAAGAGAAATCATTAATATAAAAAATGGTATAAGTACCTATAAACAGGTTAATTAAAAAAAATGTTGTGCAATATTTTGAGGAATATTATAAGATAAAATTAGGTTTTTATCAGCATTTGAAAAATAAATTAAAAACATTTTACATCTTGAGAATATTTATATAATTGAAGAACTAAATGTATTATTACAATTCATGGTTATGCTGTACTTTTATACATACATTGATGTGTGCATAATTATTACAATATATGCATTATACATAATAAATAACAGAGGTCGGCTAAATTATTTGGTACATATAATATTATATAAGTATATTATTAATTCGACCGTAATATTGTGTTTAGATTAATATTAATATAATTTAATTTTGTTAGAGATATGATATACTAAATATAAATTAGAAAATTCTTCATAACTATGGGCAGTATATTGAACGCTCTGCAGGTACAGAAGACTCCATCACAAATTTCATTCATTATCTGAAAATGATTAATATTAATTAGTATTGTTTTAATAAAAAAAAATCAGTAGGTAGTCAGTATGTAGTACCAACCCTACCCATGTGGATAATAAAGGTATCAATAAATTGCACATTACTACATTAAATTAATATAATATGTATAGGTAGGTATAGTATGTCAAAATAATATGTTATCAATACATAACGTCATAACGGTATATAATACCATGTAGTACAATTTCCGACGGTTGACAAAATGGTACTATTGTACTATTATTGAGAAAAAAATTTAAATTTATTTGGTGTAATATTTGTTCAAACAATAGAAAATGTAAGTACGGATAAATTTAATTTTAATAGATTTTTTCAGGTACCTAAACTTTAAAGTTTAAACACTGCAGTGACTATACCCATATATTATTTGGTAAATTATAATATTTTATGAATATTTTTAAGTGTTTGAATATTTGAGTAATAATATTTTTATAAATATTTTCTTCCCATGATAACAAAATACTGTAGGTACTATATGATTGCATACAAATGCTGACTTAATATTTTTATAAAGTATCCGTAAAAATGTTTTTTGAAAATATACGATTAAAATGTTTTGTAAATGTTTTTTATAAAATATTCTCAAAAATATGAACTTCTTGGCCAAACAATAAACATAACTAAAATATTTTCTAATTATTTACGCAACTTTTTAAAATATTTTGACAACTATATTATTTTCCTGAAAATTTTTTTATGCTGTGTGGGTAGAAATGTACTTATATCATAAATTAGTGTTCATTAAAAACAACCCATGAATTTGTTCACCAGTGGTTGGATAGTTTAAAGTTGCTCTCATCAAAGAACTGCGTTATGTCATAGAACCAACTGATTTAATATAAATAAAGTGGCATATAGTTCAAAACGTTTTCAAAAATAAGACCAAAAATGTTATCATTGCAAGGTTTGAATGAACTGTCGAACAACAAATAAGATAAATAAGATTTAGAACATCATATAAAGAACGTATAAGAACGAAAACCTATATTTTTTTCAAGAAAATATGTTAGAATAATGTTGAACTAATTAAATGGAACCATATAATATTTTAAATACCTATTAATTTATTTAGATTTTTTTTAAATTTACTGCATACCTACGTAGACCATAGGTAGGTCAACACAAAATTAAAATATAAAGTTAATAGTTTGTTTTAAATTTGTACAATCATCATAACGTCATTGTCATAGATGTGAAACCTATATACAATATAATATGTGTTAAACATGTTGAAATGTATTGTTCACACTATTAGCCATCAGGTATTATCAAAATACATATTTCTGTACTATTACCAGGAGTCAGGAGACCAGATATCTTCAGTCATTTGATATGTGACGGTAACACATCTTTAAAATTTAAAATTGTATTCATTGGTAATGACACATGAATACATATTCAACAATATTACATTACCTACTATTGTGTACCTATTAAATAATAAATTAATCGCCACTATCGATATATTTAATGAAATAGGGAAACAAATATTTTTAATGCATTAATTGTTTTATACAATTTTCAAAAGCTATAATTGGGTTTGTTAGAAATTACTCAAATATGCTCATTAGGTATGAAGGCTTAAACAATTATAACTCAATGTTTTCCTAAAAAATAGTTTATTTTTTTTTGTTAATAGGATGGTGCATAACATATTAATATTATACTGATTACTTGTAATAATACGGAAGTCGATGTCGGCCACGCGTAATTGCGGATAGGTAATAAAAATATTAGTTGTATATAATATCATGATAAATTAGATAGGTATCATTACAGTTGTACTAGTTTTGCGCAGTATGTGCATTTCCTTTACTTCCAGCTAAAGTTCCAAATCGACCTATCTATTATCTGGAAATTCCGGACCGATTTCGGCATTCAATTAACAACTAATGCGTGTGAATCGTTTTACTCGTATTTCAATAAACACTTTTATTCTGATTCTCAATCAATCATAAGTTGATTAAATAAAAAGCATTTAAATTCCCAAAAAACACAAAAGACAAAAAAGCGAAGGAAAGACAAAAATACAACGAACAACAACTATACTTTTATATAGATCTGGCGAAATGAATTAATTAAATAGGTATGATTTAAAAAAAACCAAATGTGGAAATTTAAGAAAAAAAATCATTTGTATTTTGTGATCAGTTTTTACTAACATTTTAGTAAAAAATAACGATAAATCCCGTGATAAATTTTATTATTTAAAAGCCATTGCTAACTTAATTTAAAACGACTAAAATGGCTTTGGTCTTAACGAACCGCGCCCCTTAAAGTTGCGGAGAAAGTAATAGAAACGATGTGTATAGGTACGTGACTTAGTCAATGTAAACAATTTATAGCATTAAAAAATATATTATATTAAATAAAATTAAGTTAACTTATGTTTACCTTTATATAATATTGTATCGCCGTTAACAATGGTGTGTTTTTCGTAGAACACGCAGACAAGTAACGGGCATCTTTTATTGGCCACTTCTGCCTTCACATACGTAGGATCTTCTGTTTTCCCCCATTTTACAAGGAAATAGTTCTTAGCACCGTATCGCTTCATGTTAATAATTTCTTTGGGTTTTAATCCAGCATCGAAGCCGTTGAAAACATAGTAAGGTTTGGTCACGGGAATTGCTATTTTGGCCATAGTCTGTAAAGATAAAAGTGGTTATTGCAGTTCAGCTGTACAGTTGTAGTTATCAAGTATGTCATTACAATGAATGTGTTATATTTGTATTCAATGATAAATTATTGCATACGAAAAACGATTCTGAGCGGAAACGATGAGTCATCTTATCATACTGTAGTATAAATAATCAAATTTAATAATAAAAAAAAGCAGGGAAGTGGATGTCGCTCTGCTGTACAGTAGGTTACCAGTGCAGTGGGTCACTGTATAATGGATTGTATTAAATTTGAATTTAATGATATATAATATCATTGTATATGAAAAACGATTCTGAGCGGAGACGGGTTGTCAGTCTGGATATGGTATTATATTATTATTATTTATTATAGCCTGTAAGTTAAATTAATATTTTAAATTACAACAAAATAACTAATTCGTTAGTTTTATTCATTTCTACGGTGATAAACAATACGTTGAAAGTTAAAATCCCGTTTTTAGTGGTTTTTTTGTAATTTTTCGGTGGTTTTTCCCGTGGCATTCAATAACAATTGAGAAAATCGAAAAATGACCACTTTAAAGTGCCATCTTGATCCAATTTGCTAAAAGATAAAGTACTATATTATATTATGTTGAAAGCGAAGCATTCCTTCTGGTAGAAATTTTGTGTACACAATAAAAAATAAATAAATAAATAAACACCATTGTAAAGTACTATACTGCGGCCCACGAAAGAGTATTACTGTGTTGTGTGTGTCGGACCGATGGTCGATGGGTATCGTCCGAGCCGATGAAACAGTTTATTTTTCAAAGAAAAATGGTACAATAGTATTTGACCACAAATTATAATATGAACATCTATGTGGCTGTATATACATTATACAATACAGTAGATTCTTAATATGTCGAACGTCGCATCTCGAATTTTTCGTTATCTCGAACTACATTGAATTCCCCTTGAAACTACTATTACACTAAATAGTTTTTTGCTCTCGATAACTCGATATCAAATGAATCGTTTTTCGTTATCTCGAATAAATTGCTTCATAAAAGCAGGTTTTCAACTACTTTTCAATTTCTGATGATGAATGGAATTTTGTAGCTGATCATCTTAATTTAGACGGCAGAAGTTTTTCACATCATGTGGAAATGGACAACAAGTAATATTATGCAAACTTTAATGACGGATTTTAAAAAAAAAAAATAATATATTCAGTCATTTTAATTATTTCAGGTATTTTAAGTATTCAAACTATGTATTTTAGGCATTCGTATTATTTATTATTCATATAGGTACATTTTTATATTCATATTGTATTTCATTTATTTTAAATTTTTTAAAAAAATTCGATATCTCGAACTGTTTTCTGTTCCCCTTGAGATTCGGCATAACGAGAGTTTACTATATTATAATATAGGTATATGTTAGGGTTCATAATAGTATATTTATGAAGAGTGGTTATCATTACAATAGCTATGGTTATAACTTATAAATCTACCGTGGTCATCGTCATAAGCAAAACGTGGAATATTTATAATACAAGGTGTAACACAGAATGCCCCGAAATTAATAAAAATAAAGTTTTTATTTTATTGAAATACACGCCGTTCGAGGGTATTAAGTACAGCTAGTAATAATTATTATAATACTTCTTCTTTTCCTTCACCTTCTCTCCCAACTATTTGGGGTTATAATACTTAATATTATTAATTGTTATTTGAAACATGTTTAAGGTATAAAGTGCTTAATATAAAATATTTTTAATATAATTAAAATCTACGATAGTTCTATGCAAATTATTTGTCGGTTGGAAATTCATCAACGTTTTTCTATTCATAACTAACATTAGACATTTTATTGGAAGATTCCCACCCAGATTTTCTACCTCAATCATAAAAAAAAAAATTAACCGGAAAGTTACGCTATTATAGCCATGAGATATTTTCGATTTTTATTAATTTTCTTTTAAATTATTAAATTAGAATATATATACAATAGTATGATACTATGATAGGATGACACAACGTCTCGTTTTCGTACTCAATGATTTCTCAATGACTTTAAAAGCTTATAAAAAAAATTGTGCTATGCATTTTTAATATTTTTCAAATGTCATTATATACAAAAACTTGTATAGACATTCATAGAAAAAAAACTAAAAAAAATTGGAAAGTGAAAATGTCCGTAAACAGTTCAAAACAAATCCAAATATTTTGAAAATGTTATCGTGTATAGAAAATGTTAATATAAATAATCAGTGAACATTTCAAGTATCTACGGTCATTTTTTTTTAGAGTTACACCAAAAACCAACAATTATTTTTTCAAAAACATATTTAACATAAACATTCCAGGTTTTCCAGAGAGTTTTTCTTAAAATGTTTTTTTTCTTGGCGCTTTTGAACACTTATGGGAATATTGGATTTTCTAATCAACTAGATGCAATATGCATTTTCCTATCAAATAAGATACTAAAGTTGTAAATCGAAGCATTATTTCGACCACTTATCGTATAACACAAATAAAAAAAATTAAAAAAAACATATCATTATAAAATCAGTGCATTCATCGCTCCGCTCAAAATCTAAAATGTAAAAACGAACAATATAAGACATTACAACAATTAGTTTTTCTTTTCGAATAATCAGCTTCGAAATAAAAATCTTTTACCGAATACTTTAATAAGTCTCATGAATTATGCGCTCTGTTTTAAAGTCCGTCTTATCAAAAACTGAAATATTCTCATGACAATAAACACATATTTTTTCAATTAATCTTTATTCAATAAAATGTCCACATTAATGTTCCTTCAGCCTAGGTTCCAGACGCCCATACTCAACTCAAAAATAAATCATATAAAGAGACAACTATAAAAACCAAAATGCTCCTTTAGAAACCATATCTCCAATATTTTATCAAATTTAAACTCAATAATTAGTCTAATAATTTCATTCGGTCGGTGACGACGAGATTTCATGCAATATACATATATTATTCCCTCTTATAAACTATACACAGGCAGCGCACTTATAAGTAAATAAAAAAAAAGTATTTTTCTTTATATTAATAACATAGTACAGTAAAAGTCCCCACAAACTGCAGCGGTGGCGGTAAATAAATTGTTTCCTGACTCATTTTACAGTTATTACAGGCGCTTTAGTGTGTGGGGACCTTTAAACGTATTTACTTACTGTATTTGTAATAGAGATGATTTTCAAAAAAATATTACAGCCAAAAAATATTATAAATATATTGAATTAATAATATTATAGGCTTAGCATTCGATGTGACAAGTACACGGGTATTGTTGTTTCAGCGTGTGGCTGAAAACTGGTTCTGCGAAGTGCAAGTAACGGCTTCTAACAGAAGACTGCACCGGTTTACAGTGACCCGGTAAGTATCTTAGTGACAAACCCCACATCATATTACATTCTCAAAGACTCAGCTGGAGGGCTCGAATTTCGGTGGTGGTATATGGTATTCTACCCCCACTCCATTCCTCGTATTTTTGAAGTGCGTAGGTATTCGAGCACGGTTCTATAGATGTTGAATATACATAATTTGATTAATTGGCGTCGTTCGATCGACTTGTTGTGTTTTTAATATTACTATTTAATAACAATGTCGTATATTTATGGAAGACAATTAATAATATTGACAGCATATATTTAAGTATAATTTGAAGAATTAAAATTATTTTAAAAATGTACTCCTGACACTTACATTTTAAGAAGCTGTTTAAAAATAAAACAAAATAAATGTACCCGTTTATTATTTTTTTTAAATATGTAAAATTACAAACCACCCCTAGATGATGAAAATTGTTTTGATAAAATAAATAAAATTGTTTGTGATAAGTTTAAAAAAATATGTTGTTCTTAACGAAATCTGTTTGACATATTTAATATTTGATGAGCCATACACATTTATGTAAGTAATGATTTAAAAAAAAAAAAACTGTTGATTATAAATTACGTCCAGAAAAACTCCTAGTAAAAATATGGTGCATGTAAAATCTACATGTTACCTACCATAGAGTTATAAACTAGTTAGTTGGGTAGAAAGGCCGGTGCCGGATACCCCCCGCTTCACCAAACCCACCGCTCCCCAAATATATCGCGGCAGCCCACGGTACCACCTATACCTCGGTAACGCGGTCCATACCAAGTCAAGCCCCTACTTTCCAATTTAAGAGCACGCAAATCATTTTTATGTTTTACATACTCATTAATTGCCTAAAACTTGTAGTTATCGTAAAAAAATCTTTCGTAATTATATAAATATGCAGATAATATTCTTTATTTTAGGTTTGGTAATAGGTCAATTCATACTAACATTAAAGATATAAACAACGCTAGATGGGTTCTGCTTAACGCAAAATGCCATAATGCATTGGGTCGGAGTGGGAAAATAAAATATAATTAGTGCGCGAGGGTCCTATTTATCTTAAATATGAGATTATGTAAAAATAAAGTTGTAAAACCGGGTATATAACTATTATTATAAACTACCAACACTTTTAAAGTTTTAATAATAAATATTAAATTAAAATTAGGGGTGGTCAATATGGATATTAAGATCAGTACCTAGGTATCGGAGGAGTCAATGATGGGTAGATATTATGAAAAGTATATTGTAGACGGCAGGAGCATTGTGCGGGCGACGGCTGCACACGCAAAACCGGTCACGAGTGTGCGTGTGTGTGAGTGCGCACGCGGACGGCGGCCAACAAGCAACCCGTCTTGTGTGGCGACACTTACGTGTACTGGATCGATAACCCTGTGGGAGGGAAGAAAGTGGACTGTATTTAAAAAAACGTGAAGAAATAGGGGCTGATTGCAAATAAGAAATTATTAATAAGATGATGATGCGAGGTACCATAAACAATTTTTTGCAGTGAAAGGTAAAACAATTTAATATGACGTTCTGCAATTCGATAAAACTTATGTACTAATGTTAGTAATAATAAGAGTGCGCGATCACAACCCGATCACGCAAACAATATAATAATACAAAAATGCACGTCGAAGACGGCAACGAATAATAACTCGATCGGATAATAATAATAACAAATAATGCGCGTGTGTGTAAACCTGGTACGCTGAAGTTGATAGCAGGTGATAAGGTGGTGATGGAGCGGTTGTCCCAGAACGACGATGATACCGCTAGTCGCGTCGACGAGGTGTGCGACAGTGGCACTTCTGGCAAAAACGGCGAATTGGTCGACGACACCAGACACTGGCGTCCGATGGTCGACGATGGCGTGGAGGCGTCGGAACGAACTCGAGAGGGCCGGCGCGGGCAAAATTACGTTCGATACCTACGCACCCGTTGTCGCGGCACAAACGACAACACTATAACACGTCACGGTTGACACGTTCGCACGATGTAGGGCAGGCGGACGGGAAAACACGTGGACGCGTGAGACGAATTTCGCAGGGCGAATGTCGTACTGGTGACGACGAAAAACAATACTACGATACGTGGGTGACCACGGCTTGAAGAATAACGGCGACGGCGCACCGGGTCGCGTTGGTCCAAAAAAAAATATGTGGTTTTACCTTGAACGATGCCGAGACGGCGGAGACGCGATATTTTGCCATAGACGGCTCAAAAATGACGACGACGGAGACGACGGGTACGTTGGCTGGACGCTCGACTGCGGCGAGACCGTCCCCACTCTGGAGGTACAAAGTCGACATCGCGGTGCGCTCCAGTGTAGCAAACGCTGCGACACGGGACCTGACAGAAACACCGCGCGCAAACTGAAATACGGATTGTGTATCCAACAAGCATAAAAATCGGTGTAATTGTATATAGATAGGTATCGTAGACATAAATTAGATATGTCTAATATGTCGCTTCACCACTCACCCCTACATGCATCGCGGCAGCCCACGACACCCCCTGCCTTACCCCACACCTATACTGTGGTGCCCAGGGCCATCCTAACCCAATCAGTTACAATACTATACCCTCGACAATACTGCGGTACCTGGGTACAACCCCCGCCCACCCCGCACATACCTCAATAACGTGGGCCATACCATGTCAAGCCCTCGCTTCACCGCCTATCGATACCTACGTCATCGTCACCCCACCACAGCCCATACTACGGTGCCTAGGGTCCATATCGCCCCAACCCCCCGCTTCACCACCCATCGAAATATAAAATACTATATTAAATGCCTTACCTGATTCGCAGTTGTTTCTGTATGATATTATAGGAGTTTTAGGTTTTTAAATGAAACAAGGTAAAACTTCAAATACACAAAATTGAATTAAATAACGCACTGATTATTGCTCGCACAAGGAGTCCGGTTGTCGCTCGTCGAAATCGGTTTTTTGATACTTGAGAGGTTGTTACGCTGGTGGTTGGTGCTCATGCACTGGTTTAAGGGACGACACGGATATGCCGACCAGAGAGCAGTAGGCGGTTTTTATCAAAGGTTTTTTGTACTTCCCCGAACTAAATTTCTCTTCGGCGGCAAGGACCTTTTTACCGTACATTTTCTCTAGCGACTTATAAGAATTCCGCACGCCCTGTGTCCCGCTGGGCGCCGGTACGTGCCGATTTCTTAATTCGTGATCGCATAATAGATATCGTACTTATTTGTCGATGACAACGGTTTTATTAGGGATGTCCGATTTCTACAAGCGACAGTCTGGCCGTTATTTATTACTCAATAAGATTTTAGTTAATTTATAATAATGGTGTGTGAGCATATTATTACAATACTATAGTATACATCGACGGTATTTTGTTAAAAAGGCGTATACCACATTTTACTTTTTTTCAGGAAATAAATACAACTTATTAAATACTCAATTTTTAAGATAGAACATTCATTTATATATTTTATTAAACATGAGAACTAAAATTGCTTAAACTAAATTTATACTTAATGTTATATTCATTTAAAAAAAATGTATGTGGTGTAGGCCCTTTTAACAATTTCAATTTTATAAACGCCCTTCTAAAAACATATAATAATAGTGGTATAAGTCCTTTTAACATTTTCATTTCTACAAACGCCCTTTTAATTTTATACAGTATTTGTATATCTATACATTATACTATACTGTATTTATTAACTTGTCGGTTTATTGTTATCTGATAATATGAAATTGAAGGGAAATTTGTTATTAAGTGTTACCAATACAAGTGATGTTCAGTGTGTAACCCAGTAAAACCACTTTGTTCAATCTGGTTATATACAAACACCAATAATCATAATAATTTTTATAAACTGTGAAGGTTGTAAACAATTAGCATGCATTCGGTGTGGTATAAGCCCTTTCAACAGTTTTGTGTAGATTATTTTAATTTTTAAAAAGGCGTCTGCATATCTTGTATTTGGTATTGCTATCTTATTTTTCAGTAGATGTATACGCCGTTTTACTAGAATATGCTCGTGATTTTTCTGAGAATTTAGATAACAAAAATTGTTTAGCGTTAAGCAGAACCCCATCTAGCATTGTTTATATCTCTAACGTAAGTGTGAATTGACCTATTACCAAACCTAAAATAAAGAGCATTATATCTGTATATTTATATAAGTACGAAGGATTTTTTTACGATAACTACAATTTTTAGGCAATTAATGATTATGTAAAATACAAAAATGTTTTGTATGCTCTTAAATTGGAAAACAGTTTATTTTAACCTCGTAAAACTCTGGCGTATATAAAAACACAGATAATTGCGTATTGATTTAAAAGTTAAGATAAATGATAATATAATTGAATTATTTTATAATAAATAATGTTGTACCTTTTAATATGCTGTCTCTCTATCTTACAACTACGGCATTCCAAATTTTTGTTCACTAGTTTGAACAGTGTGCTGCTGTTAGTTTTGATATTAGAGTGAATTGATCTATTATGAAACTTCAAGGTAAAAACATTTTCTATGTTCTCTCATTGGTTTTTTACGATATTTTAATTTTTAAGTGAATTATGAGCATTTTCGAATATTAAAATTGTACATCCCTACTCATGGCTCTCCTGAAGATTAAAATATCGTAAAAAAACAACGAGATAACAAAGATAATGTACTTACCTAAAAGTTTGATTATAGGTCTAATTCACTCTAAATATAAAAATTAACAGCACACTACTGAAACTGGTGAACGAAAATGACGGTATGTCGTATGTGTGTAAGACGGAGACAACATAATATTAAGCGGGTGCAACGTCTTCTTCAGAGGATAGCACACAGTATTTTCACACATTTTAGACCAATAAGCGGTTGTAAATTACTATCCTTTGAAATATGTATGAATTATTTTACAAAATATCTAGACTATTTGAAAGGGCAAACGTAAATTGCGCCTGGTATTTTCCAGGTATAAATTTCTGTGTAGAAAATTGCGCCCAGTATTTTTCAGGTACACATTTCTGTGTAGTGAATTGCGCCCAATAGAAATATTATTTATATAATAGTCGCATACACTTTGTTTCACGGTCTTAGATTATGCTTGGATTTGTTTCACCCGAAGACAACTCATGTTTTAATTTTTAAAATGTATAAGTTTGATAGATTATAACATCATTTTATTTCTGGCTAAATCTAGTATGTATAATATCCATGTTTCACTGTTGCACGCAAACGGCTGACTAAAATATTACTTATACCTATACGTAAAGTCGTTGTATACGTGTAAAGGCATTGATATCGCTAATATCATAACGATTATATAGCGATAAACCAAAAAATTACAGGCGCAATTTACTATAGTATTTTTACTACCTGCTTAATTTCTAACGCTTTGTTTATCACCATAGAAACGATTAAAAATAAAAATTTTAGTTATATTGTTGTAGTTTATAATATTAATTTAACTTAACAGGCTATAATAAAATATAAAACACCCAGACTGACAAACCGTCTCCGCTCAGATTTTTTTTTCATATACAATGATATATGATATCATTGAATTCAAATTTAATACAATCCATTATACAGTCACCCACTTGTACCCTACTGTACAGCAGATCGACATCCACTTACCTGCTTTTCTTAAAATATTTCGGCTCCTTTTATGATTTTTTATAGAAGTATTAAATTTTATATTTTTTTTTTCATTTTTATTCGACTATATCATAAAGTAATTCCTATTTTTAAAATGTATTATTTACAAGTTAATTAAAATCATTATTCTCTGTTTCATTATCTAATTTCATCCAAATTTTAACTTAAAATATCTATGAAAAAAAAAATTGTTTTTACTTTACACAATTTTTAAACTTTTTGGTTACCTACAGTTTAAACTAACTATGAGAAACTGTGTTTAAAATTATCACTACTTAGCTAACTATAACAATTGAACATTTTACAAACATTCGATATTTTGACGAAATTTGTCAAAATCCTTACTTTCGATGCTCATAAAATATTATTGTGAATTTACTCTCAAATTTTTAAATTACACTAATAACATCTTGAGTAACCTTGCACAAAAACACACGAAATAAAAAAAATAAAAAACATACTTCATTGCAAATCAATACATTGATTGCTCTAAGTGTATAGTGTAAAATATTTTTAATATAATATTTAATTTCAGTTAACTTTCTGTCGTCTCGGTAAAAACGGGAAAATGAGAAATCGCGTGAATATCAAATGTTGTAAAAATATGAAAATTTCAAACGCTCATAAAAATTTAATTTGACGTTCATGTAGACGTTTTTTTTTTTTGATAAAGGTAGACAAACTTATGGATAAACTTGTATTACATTTTCAAATCTTAGATTTAAAAAGAAAATTTTTTATGAATTCTCAACTCAAAATAATTTGCCAATTTTCGTGATTTTTCCGTATTTTGTCAAGATATGAACTTTAAATGCTTATAAATAAAAGCTGTGACTAAGGATTTTTAATTTTATTCATCTGCCTTTGAAACAATAACCCAGGAGCGTTCTATTAAATTTTCAAGCTTTTTTGACCGACAAATAAAATTTTATTGATATTTGTAGAAAAAAAAACTAAAAAAATTGAAAACTGACAATTTCCGTAAACAGCTCAAAAAGAGTAAAATTATTTTCAAAATTTTATAGTGTTTAGAAAACGCTAATATAAACATTCAGTGAAATTTTCAAGTCAATCTACGGTCATTTGTTTTTGAGTTGCACCAAAAACCAAAATCGATTTTCTCTAAAACAGATTTTGCGTAAAAATTCCCTTTTTTCCTTAATTTTTCTTTTGTTTTTCACGGCGCTTTTGAAAACTACTGGGATATTTTTACTTTTGACCCCCCAAAGTACAACTACCAACTAGATTCACTTTCCTATCAGAAAAGTTTCTATTGAAGAAAATCCAAGCACTTTTACTGTCCCATAAGGTGATGACAGACACAATAACACACATCATTGTAATTTTGACAAATTTAAAATTTAAAACTATTTTGTTGTTAAAAATATATAAAATATTAAATTTCTATACCTTAGAATTGAAAATTGAATAAAAGGTTAGGTTAGGTTGGTTAACGAAAGCAGTTCTTTCTGTAACCGAAAAACCTAAAAAAATATATAAACACAGTGTTTTTTCTAACAATTTTATGTTTATTTGTGGACAATTTAGATATTTTAACCAAGAATAAAGATTTTAGTTTATTTGTTGTAATTTAAAAATATTATTCTCGAGTACTTGAAACTTTTGAAGTATATTATTATATTTTATACAGACAATAACACTTTTAAATGCAATTTTGTTGACAAAAATGAATTTACCCTACTGTAGTACGAATGCCTAATACTAAAAAAAATCGAATTTGACATCCAGCTTTCAGAAATAATTTATCAGAACTTTTTAATGTTGGTTAACGAATAAAAGATCGATTGTAACAAATTATTGTAATTTATTGTAATATGCTTTTTCACTAACCAAATATTTAAAAAAAATTATTTGTAATATAATTTTTTTCTAATTTCCGTGATATAAGTATATCACATTGTGTGGATTAAGTTATAGAATTTTTTTATATCTATGATACACATTTCATTGAAACCATGAACAAAAATGTCAACAACTATTGAACAGTTATTTACCAAATAAAATATTTTGTCACCACATTATCTGTTTATAAGTATTCAGTAGAAACTCGATTAATCGTCTCCGTCGGGACCAGGACTATGAGAGTTAACCAAATAAACGATTAACTGAAAATCAGCCATAAGCCCATAAACTTACATATTTTACAACGCGTGTACATATATTTTCATACAAAAATTATACAAACAACTAAATACTGTCCAAAATAATCTAAACTATCAACTAGATTCACTTTCCTATCAAAAAAGTTACTATTGAAGAAAATCCAAGCACTTTTACTGTCTTCAAAGGTGATGACAGACACAAAAAAAAATAAAAATAAAAACACACATCATTGTAAAATCAATACATTCATTGCTTCGCTCAGAATCTAAAATGACATTATTTAATAATATTTATAATTGTATTTGATAAAAAGAAAGTATTTAAATACATGCTTACAAATAATTTAGAACATAGAAGTCATTATGCAATGAAACATTTTGAATTTTATTCCTTAAATCATAATATATTTTCAATTTTCTATGGTTTTGTTGTACAAAGGTGTTCGTTTATCGGCCCATATTGATGTTTAGGTTAATACTAGTATTCATATTACTTATGTGCTACTAAAATGCATATATTTTGAACATCGTTTCATAAGCATTTATTACTTGGTTGTACCTATCACCATTGATAGTATATTATATTCATAGTATTTATAGTATATTATAAAATCAATGCTATTACCTATCTATATATTATTATATATTAATTGAGATCCTGGGGATAGAAACATATCTATATACTAAATGTAAAATGGATGATACATTTATATGGTCGTCCTAGATCAGTGCTTATTTTCTTTAGACTTTAAGTGTTTAATAAAACAAGTTTAAAGAGTTAAAAGTTTAACACTATTATTAATATTTATTTTTTATTAAATTATACATATTTATTGTTATTTAAATTTTTACAAATAAAACAAAAATACTTAATTTATCTACCTTCTAACCGAACGATTTTTTAAAATAGATAATTTTTTTGGCATTATAGACTAAATGTTTTCTTTTTTTATCATTAAAATTTACCCAGTAATTAAAATTTTTTATAAGCCACAATACTTATGATATATTTTCATATATAGTAATTTGACTGGTAGCACATTGAATGTTTTAAAGTTTTCCTTTGAGGAGTTTTCTAATGTACCCTTTCTCAGACATATCCGTAAAATTTGTTTTTGTTGATTTATTAAAGGGTATAAAGCATTATCATTCAGGCCTCCCCATACTAATAAACCAAATCGAAAAATTGCTTGATAGATGGACAAATGCACTAAACGCATGGTATTTATAGGGATTACATTTCATAAATTATAGAAACTAGGGGTTAAACTTCGTAGTTTTATAACTAGATTATTGACATGTCAATTTCAGCGTAAGATTTTATCAAAAAATAAACCTAAATATCAGACACTTGAAACTCTTGATATGATTTGACACTGAGTATTTTTACATGTGATATTGTTTTCACACAAATGGAGAGATGCAAATTCATCTAAAAGCTTATTTGAATTATAAATCTCGAAGCACATGAACATAGTTTTTTTATAATTTACCGTAAAATTCTTATAATTGAGATGTTCGATAACTTTTTTTGTCTCAATAATTGCCTTTTTTTACATTTTCCCAGGAATCATCAGCAAAAATTAAACAGGTATCATCTGCATAAGTTATGATTTTTCCGTCAATCGTAAGTTGTTACTGAAATGGTTACAAAAACAATTCACTTCAAACCATCGCCAATATTTAGCAAATTAACTGCAAATAATTGCAAATTAGTTTTTTAGAATTAAAGTCACAAATTAAATTAAGATTTGGAGAGGCTAACTTCATGCAGCCGGTACTTTGTCCAATCCGCTCGAAACCAAGGTCAGTATTTAGCGAATCAATTTGGTTTTTAAAATTTGCAAATCAAAATTGTAATTTTGGCGAATTTTTTAACTCCATGACCATAGTTTTATTTAAAAAAAATTATTCACACACCACGAAAAAATCCTGCACATGCTCACTTAAGAGTCTTAATATAATAATATAATTTTGTATACCTGTCTATTAAATTAATTTGTTATAAAATAAAATATAATAAACATTCTGGTTAGAAGAAATAATATTTAAGCGTTATCATCTGTATTGTTTATTAAAGTCTAAATCAGTTTATTTTTCTTGTCAATTGTAAACAATATTGAGACAGTATATTATTTTATTAAATATATTTTATTGTGATTATCAAAGATTTAAAAAATGAATTCTTGCTGTAGTTCTGCGACAAGTTGTAAGGAATCCATACGATTTAGCGATAGCGTACTTCAAACGAACGCAAAAGTAATGAGAGATCTCAGAAACCGTTTAAATAACTGCCGGAATAGATGCTTGGAGAAAAAATGTGTTAGAGCAAATTGCAGTATGTGTTCCAAAAAGTACGTGCACATCATATTATAGGTATAGGTACCGTACCATTTTCCATTTTCCACCAAAAATGAGATATCGTTTTCTTCCACTGTTAAGTGATTTTCCTTCACAAAGTTTTTCTGTTTGTTACCATTTTACTACGTCAAGTTATTTGTTTTTAGATGGTTATTTATTTTATATTATTGTCACCGTCGGGACCAGGACTATGAGAGTTAACCAAATAAACGATTAACTAAAAATCAGCCATAAGCCCATAAACTTACATATTTTACAACGTGTGTACATATATTTTCATACAAAAATTATACAAACAACTAAATACTGTCCAAAATAATCTGTCGAAAAATAAATAATAAAACACCGTTTGTTATTTAATTTAAATAGGAACTTGTTATTCAAAAAAAATTATTCATCGAAACTTGAAACAATCCACTGTTACTTAAATCACAGTTTTCAATAGGTGCTCAATGAAATTTTCCAAAGATTTATTAATTTAGACTTAGGTTTAGGTATATTATACTGTTTATATTAATATCAACTACCTATTTAAATCATTACTAATAGATACGTATATAGGACTATCGTACGAAAAGTGCTTCAGGTTAAAACGTAAAAGACGCGACATGGTTACTAAAAAATGTATTTACTCATAACGAATTGTTATTTTATGTGTATTTTAAAAAAAGTAATCACTAATTAAGTTACAAATGTAAATCAAGCCATCTAGTTTAATTTGTTGTCATTTTTGTATTGAAACACATATTTAAGTAATCAGGAGCTTTCATTAAAAAGTAAGTCTAGCGAAGATCGAGCGCGCGGCGTAATGGTACGTGAGTAGTATAGGGGTCGCTATGGTACACTGTCATTTTAAATGCAAAAATACTAAAAATATTTTTCATAGAAATTGAAACGCAAAAATACTAAAAAAATAATTTCCTATGGGGGGGCTTCAGCACACGTGACATTTAAATGCAATAATTACTTAAAATATTTTTCAAAAATCTGAAATGCAAAATTCCCAAAACATTTTTTGATAGAATTGTTCTATTAAAAATAAAAATCGAAATAGCATATTTAATTGCAAAATGTATTAAAAAGAAATTTAAAAATTGAATTTAAAAATTAAAAATATAATAAATAATAAAATAATGGCAAATATAAATTCTATAAGCATATTAGAAAATATGAAAGTCTCTGAGCTTAAGTCAATAGCAAAAGAGGCTAAACTTAAGGGATATAGTAACTTTGAAAAAAATGATCTTATATCAAGAATTAGGAGAGGTCATACAATTCGCGATTTAACAACTTCTGAGCTTAAGTCAATAGCTAGAAGTTTTGATATAAAACAAATTTACAAACTTAATAAAGAATGTTTAATAAAAAAAATTAAATTAACAAGAAAGCAACAACCTTTTCGTAAATTTCAAGAAGATATATTCAAGGATGAAGTTTTTAATAGTTCATTAAACAATAATCCATTTCAGAAGTTAGAAAAAACAATTTTCACTGAAGAAAATTATTTTAATAGTTCATTAGAAAAAACATCAGATGTTTATGATTTGATAGATATAATTCAAATGAATAAACAAATCCAAAAGAAATTTAAAATACATGAAGCTGAATATAAAATTCGGTTTAGAGAAGCTTTAGTAAAAGATCTAAAACTATGTAATGCAAAATACAAAATTGATTATGTACATAAAGCTCTAGATTCCATGTTAAAACTTGCCCAAAAAAATTCAAGTTATGAAAAAGGTGATCAAATAAATATTATAGTGATGAATCCAAATTTAAAAAATACTATATCTACTGGCATGAAATCTGATAATTTTTTAACAAACTTAAAATCAATTATTGTTAACATATTAACTTCAGCTGAAACAATTGATATAACAGAAACTACTTTTCAAGTTCAATTAGTGAAAATACCAAGAGGTTCAAGGAGAACTAAAATAATTAATTTATCAGAAAATATAAAAACAAAAAGAAGTATTATTGAGATTAATAACGATGATAATTTATGTTGTCCGAGAGCTATTGTTGTTGCATTATCTACTCAGACAAACAATATTTTAGGTCATGAATTAGATCCCAATAAAATTAAACAATTGAAGATAGGCAGAAAAATTCAAAAAGATTTAGCTTTAGAATTATGTAATATGTTACCAGAATATAACGAAGAAGGATTTACATTGAATGATATTAAGAATGTGGTACTTGCACTAGATATTCAAATAAATGTTATTTGTGCTGAAAATTTAAATACTTTAATTTATAAGGGTGAGGATAAAGAAACTAAAATTTATTTGTATAAAAATGGTAATCATTTTGATGTTATTAAATCAGCTAAAGCTTTCTACGGATCGTGTTATTATTGTAATAAGTGCGATAAACCATATCAAAATAAAGATAAACATAAATGTGGTAAAAATAAAAATATATGTAAATTGTGTACATATTATGGTGAGAGATTTGGACATTCAATTAGTACAAAAAATAAAATATATTGTGAAAAATGTAATAGATATTGTTATAATCAAGAATGTTTAGATAATCACGAATATGTATGTGCCTAATTTATTTGTCTAAATAATAATTTGTCCACCCCCCTAAAATCATTCAATATTATTCAAAAAATTCTTTTCTATTATATAGGTACGTTTTTTGATATTGGGGAAAAAGGAATGGTATACTTTTAGCAGTAATTGGTAACTCATTGAAACGCACACTATTTTTTTATTTATAGACATACAGATGTATATGAAAATTAAACCACTTTTACCATGTTAAATAAAAGTTTGGTTAACTCTCAAAATGTTGTTATAAATTGTAATATTCTTACAATCTTACCACTCTTTATTTACAAATAAAAAATAATATTGAATTTGTATGTAATTATTATGTCAAGTTATTTGTTTTTAGACGGTTATTTATTTTATATTATTGTACATACTAAATAATTTACGTTTTTAAGTTATTATAAAGTGTCAAGTTTTTGGACTAAACAATTTTTAAACGTACATAAACCGGGACATTGTTTAAATAAATAAATAATAAAAATAATACATGTTGGTTAACATTCAATATTTGGTAAATTAGTTAGTGAGTCGGTACTTTTCCACCGGACGAAATCTCTCCCCAATTCATCCTCGATTATAAATAGTAAATATAGTAGTTATTTTTTATTAATGTTTAAGTTATTTGTTATGTAAATTTTAAATGTTAAAGAATAGGTACAATAAGTTTATTTACACTCAAATTTTAATTTAAATAATCCTCGAGTCTGAATGAACGGAGTTCTAATATGCTACAGGTTTAAAAATACAAAAATGCATACGTTATATATGCATCACTGGTATTTTTAATTTTTATGCATACATATTATGACATGTTATCTTGTTTTTTTGGCCGTGCTTGCCCCGCTCATATTCATAAACAAATAAATAAATAAACATTAAATATGGACAACAAAACAAAACATGGAAACAAAATAATATAAAAATATTATTTTAAAAATCCAATATTATGATATTCAAATTTTATATGATATTTGATAAGACATTATGATAATTAAATATTATATTATAATTGATAAGAAATTTGCTCGTGGGCTGTCTCTAGACGCTCGTATACAATATGCATCCACATTCATTAAGTAGGTAGGTATTATTATATTAAATTGCTATCCAAGTGAAAAAAATTATTATTTAAAAAAATAATATTATTATACATAACTTATTATGATTAAATTTAAGTTTATCGTATTTGTCAATTAATTTTTTAACTTAATTGAAAAAAAATAGTTACTTTAACCTAGCTTGTTAAAAATAACATCCATTTGTCCAGTATTGCCTAAACCTACTAGGTACCATGTGTAATGCAACTATGTAAGTACTGGTGCGGCGAATATAATGCTAATAGGTAAGGGGTGGAAGTAATGATAACGTACTCCCACATCAGTTGCAATAACACAAGGAATAACAAAAATAATATGTATATACTGATTTAACCTATATACCTGGTAATTATTTTAAAACGCCCTGCAATATTTTGGCATCAACAATTGAAAAACTGAAATAACGCGACTGTTTTATAATATGTATTACCTAGCCCTATTTATTCTTCTTCAGATCGTTTATTATACGAGCTGACCCTCCTTATGCCTGTTTACTCGATCTAACAAACCTATAGCCGTTATATTGCAATATAATTTAATGTCACGTGAATGATAATCAAAAGACTACTGAAATTATTCACAAAATCACTACTCGAGCGAAAGCTAATGTTTTCACCACTATACAATAGTGACCAGAGTTGTAGCGGTAATTCAGAATACCATTCCATACGCCAAGGCAGTGACAAAGAGACGTGCTACGTCAGTCTATTCCAAGTGTGTATGAACTATCTGTTTCCCAGAGAATTTCCCATGCCGTCCACCATCTACCGGTTCAAGGTCAAGTGTGATCAATCGGTGTCGGACCCGAAAAAAAGGATCATCGGGAAACTCTTATCGCCAGTGCGACGGTGTTCGAAATTCCCGAAAGGAATCTTCGTGCAATCCCCATCGGAGAACCTCGTGACGAAAATATATTGTCCTGGGGCCGAAGATAAGTCTTTATGTCGAAACAATGAATAAATAATATGATAATGGAATTATAATAAGTATGCGTTTTACTGTACACATTACAAAATAATATTTTTAGTTATGAATACATACCTATATGGCATTGTATTAAATCATATTATAATTTATAGGTACCTACACGTTAATTAGTTATATTATACCTTTTTTTTTTTGTATTATCGATCGCGATTTGTATTACAGCTCCCCACGGTTATATTATACCTATAAGCTATATTATACTATAGGTGAATCGCCAAGCATGATCAAGCCAATATAATTTTATAATTTATTTACTCAAATCTATTTTTTGGAGTTTTTAAATAATAAACTTAATAAGCCAAGGATATTTTGTATTATATTTATATAGTTACATAGTAGCTGGTAAGATGAATTACTATTTTTTGTATATAATAATTAATAGTTTACATTTCAATATACAAAGTTTCAAGCACCCTCAAATAATAATTTTAATCTATGACACAAAACTTAAGTTCTTCTTCCTATATAAATATCTAATTTGAACTTAAAATGCTTATAAAAAAAATCAAACATTTAAGGAACCTCATAATAAATTTTCAAGTTTTTTGACGAAATGAATACAATTTTATGAAAATAATAATAATAATTATGGAAAAAAAAACTAAAAGTTGAAAATGTCCGTAAGCAACTTGAAACAAGGCAACATTTTTTTAAAATTTTATCAAGTATAGAAAATGATTAAATAAACGTAATATAGTGTAAATTTTAAGTATCTACTGTTATTTGTTTTTGAATTAATGAATTACAACAAAAAAAGAAAATCGTTTTATGAGAATTTGTTACCTAGTTTGAACATCAGACGCTCATAAAATATTACTATGAATTTGCTTTCAACTTTTTTTTTAATTTCCAATAACAACTTACGAGGAACATTGTATTACATTTTCATGTTTTTTGACCAAGCAAACATTTTTTTATCGACATTAATTTTCAAAAAAAACTACTAATAATCGAAAATGTCATATATGTCTATATACATTATATGTCATGTTGAGGTTTATAATAGTATAAATAGCTTAACACGAGTAAAAATATTAACTCACTACCTATTAAGGTTACAACTAATACTTTATTGAGTATAGAACAATACAACTTGGTATGTACGGCATACTGGAAAAGACAGCGGTGGGTGACAAAAAAACCGTTGCGACCGCGAGTTATAATATTTTTTAACTCTGATTTTTTTCAATATCATCGTATATATTTCATTTTCTGAAAAATTTTTGATTTAATCTGTATCATATTTAGGACACTCAGAAAAAAATGCTATATGCATATCCGCTTTTTAATTAAAATGTAATGTAATTAAATAATTAATGTAAATACGAAGATTGATGACGAGAGACGAAACAAATAAAGTTTCTCTGTCCGCTGCCCAATATTATGATGTGCTGAGTAAACTTGAGTATGTGGCATATTGTATGATATTGGCGACGGTGTACTTTGAATATCTGTCATCGAGTATGATATTGCAGGTGACGGCGTACCAGAATTAGAAAACTCATGGTTATAATTTGGTTGAATTGGGTAGAAAGCTGGTATTGTTTGATGTGAATGATCACCATATTTAATGCTCTTAATTTAGCTTCTTTTATAGCTATTCTGGGTAATTTTTAACACTTAAAGCTACACTTTTAAAAAACAAATCAATTTCGTCATCTTCATTTCTTTTATTTTCAGCATCTAAAAGAAGCTGGTTCTGCTCTTCAATTTTTTTAATGGTCTTATTTCTTTCTTCTGCTTTTTTTGATAACAACATTGGTAGTTTGTTTGTTTTAAAACAAGCTTGCTTTTTTTTTAAAAGGACGTTCTGGAGAATTTCGATCTTGGAGAGGGAGGTCCACTTGTTCCTCTGTAAATGAAGGCCCAGACAATTCTTCATCTTGGACTGGTGAAATGACCGAATCTCTGCCAATATTCAAATTTTCTATAGTTCCTTCTTCACTATGTGATCCCATGTTGCTCTCAGAACTATAAATAAATTATTTATAAATATTTAATTTTCAAACAAATAATTTATTTTTATATAGGTACCTTCGTGCATTTTCGACAGGGTTTAAAAATGACACACGGTCTGCCAAAGGCCAAAGTTTTTTTACTGATCTTGCAGATCCAGTACATAATTTTCTCTTATAGCGGTTGTGGGTATCCCGTATGTGTTTCCACTTTTTTTTACAATCTTCGACTGAAAAATAATACATGTATCGTGTATTTATAAAATAGAATTTAAAACACTTAGTATCTGTACTTTTGTGACACTTAGTTGTATAGCTTTCATTAAATATTCATAGACCTAATAATATAATAATAATATTATATAATACTAGCTGACCCCGTGCACTCCGTTACCTGTTAAATGTACAGACTGTATATGACTCAAACTTTGTTCAATGCGTTATTTAATATTCGGTGTATGGTGTTCAAAATTTATCTTAACTTTTCTGTTGCCTGGAATAAAAATTCTGTTTTGCAGCAGTATATTATCAGGTAGGCAGTCTACCTGCGGTAGATTGCGGACCCCGTGTAGGACCGTGCGATTATTTTTATTAATCGATTATTCGATTAATCGATTATTTTTAACGAAGGATAAATAATCGAATAACCGATTAACCAAATATAATCGAATAATCGAATAATCGAATATAATCGAATAACCAAGCATAACATTTCAAAACAAAAAAATAAATAGGTATTTTAGTTAAATATAACAAATAATATTAATATAATAATATATGTCTTCCTAATGGCCTTGCTGCCGAGGGTTATCTATTTTTAAATAAATAAAACCAAATAATATTAAATAAAAATAATATAATATTATAAGTCTTGCATGTTTGCGCGGGTCTACCAAATTATACAATGACATTTTATATTTATAATCTAAATAAACTGATAATGATTATGGTTGATTATTAGATGCTATTTAGTATTTATATTTTATTATTCATTCGTAATATTTTTTACTGACTTATTGTTTACACGGAGTACGGACGTCGGACGGTAAACACCATTTGGTAACTAGTTCGTCTCCATTCTCCATCAGCACATGTGGATTAATAATTATACCAAATAATATATTATACAGATTATAGAAATACAAAAAAACGAAAGTAAGTACTTACTACCTACTAGTTATAGTAGTTACTAGTGGCTAACTATATCTTATATATACATTGAGGAATTCATATAAGTAAATATTTATTATTTATTTCATTAGTACCAAGTACCAAGTATTCAATATGAGTGAGGTATGGCAAGTTTTTAGCAAAGACGATGCTGGTCTTAAAGTGACATGCTCAATATGTAAAAAGAAATATGCAAATCCAGGATCAAGTACAACGAACATGTGGAACCATTTAAAATTTAAACACAAGCCAAAATTTATTGAACTTGATCGGATTCGAATGGGATTATCAGGAAGTGCATTTAATCAAGACGTTTTCAATGTTCCCATAGACGAAGATGAGTAAGTAAACACTTATAAGCTCTAATGTAGATCATGATTCAATATAGTAAAATATTAGTTGAATATAAGTGTGATTTAAAATACATACAAATTGTAATTATTTTTCATGAGTTTACGATTGCTAAGAGTTTTGAATTTTACCGAAAATAGTACCCAATACCTATATAATTTTTGAAATGCATGAAATTGTTTTTAAAGGTTAAGCAATACTAATTTTTGTAGCGTTAAAATAATTTTGTATTCGAACCTCCAATGCGAGTTATATTAGATAATTTTTCCAGCATCGCTGATAATTTTAGGTTGATAATTAAATAATATGAATAATATTAATTTATTTAACTTATTCAGTTACCGTATAATAACAATATCAATATAATTTAAAATATCCTAGATTGACATGCCATCTCCGCTCAGAATCGTTTTTCGTATATCATTGAATTCAAATTTAATACCATCCATTATACAGTGACATACTTGTAACCTACTGTACAGCGGAGCGATATCCACTTGACCCCCTTTTTTTTGTTAAATTGAATTAAAGATAAAAATGTCTAAATATACATTTACCTATTTCATAATATTTTTATTAGGTCTGAGATTGAGGAATCAAATTCATTAATATCACAACCTTCTACTTCAAATTATGAACCAGAATTAGGTCAATCAGATTCAACTGATTCATTTTTATCCGTCTCTATTACTGACACCTCATCAATAGCCATTGTTCACAAAACAAATTCAACTCTAACTAAACAAATGAAAATGACACAATTCACTCTGAATAAAAGTGCAAAAATCAAAATTGATAATGCACTTGCCTATTTCATTGCAACAAATATGATGCCGTACAGTTTAGTGGAAAAGGAGGGATTCAAACTATTTGTAAATGCGTTAAATCCTAGCTACAAGCTACCAGGTCGAAAAACTCTTACAGAATCCCGAATTCCGTCTATGTATAGTGAAACACGTAACATTATAGGGAATATAATTAGGAGCGCCGATGTTTTTACTTTCACCACGGACTGCTGGACTTCAAGTTCAAACCAACCGTTTATTGGTCTCACGTGCCATTTTATCAACGATAATTTCAAATTAACTTCAGCCTGTTTGGGTTGCATTGAACTGTCGGAAGACCACACTGGGGAGAATATAGCCGATGTAGTTCAAATGTTATTTTTAGATTATGAGATACCGGATAGGAAAATATGTTCGATAGTGACTGATTATGGATCTAATATGCTAAAGGCTGTACGCAATTTAAATATACCACATGTAGCATGTTTTGGCCATGCTCTTAACACGGCAGTATCACGCATCTTTAATATGGACGAGATAAAAGATGTAGTTCATAAAGTCAAATTAATCCATAATATATTTGCCCATAGTTGGAAGGCAGTTCGAGAAATGGGTAAAGTTCAGGAAAAATTTAGCTTGCCAAATAAAAAATTTCCATCTTACTCAAAAACGCGTTGGTGGTCAATGTTGGAATTAATTAATGTTATTATTGAACAAGAACTTGGACTCACAAGTTTCCTACGAACATATAAAAATGGTGGATATAAAAATTTAGCTCTTCAAGAATCAGACATTATCGTGTTAAAAAACCTAAGTTGTATTATACAGCCAATCCGGGAAATAACTGATAATTTAGCTGGCGATTCATACGTCACGGGCTCGGCTATACTACCAGTTATTTCTTCACTTAAATCAAAATTATCTCAAATAACACAACTAAATGAAAGTGATTATACGGACATCAACGAAGGACAAATTAAAAACATGTACACAACTATTATTGAGGTTCTAGTCAACGCTATCAAGATAACACATTACTGATTATGTGTACCGTATTGGATCCTAGGTTCAAAATCGAGTACATTAAGTATGATGATTTATCGGTTTTAAAGAAAACCATCGCTGAATTTTGTGAAACAACATACGAGAGTATCGAAAGTGATAGTTACGTCAACAATATTTCCAATCAATTGGCATCACAAAAAAAATCAAAAACTGGGTTGTCTGCAATTTTTGGTACTCCTGAAAATAATAATATGGATAATTTCCAAATAAGAATTTGTAGATAAATTATTTTACTTTATTGTTACTACTTTTTTAATTTTATCATTATAGGAAGTTCCATTAAGCCAAAAAATAAAAAATTAATTGGACTTATACATTAACAATCCAAAAATTGGTGTTGAACCAGATCCACTAGATTGGTGGAACATAAACAAGACAACTTACCCTATTATATTCGTTTCAGCAAAAAAAGTTATGACCATTCAAGCTACAAGCGTAGCGTCTGAACGTATTTTTAGTAAAGGGGGATGTATATTAACTGATCATAGATCATCGTTAACAAACGAACATGCCAGCCAGCTTATTTTTTTAACTATGAATAAGGACTATATAGCTAAACCAGTGTTTTAAATATTATTTTATTTTAATATAACTTCAAGATTAAGACTGACCCTTAAGGTAAACGGCAGTTCATATTTGTTGTATTAGTTTATTTTATGTTTTTATGAATAAATCGTTTAAACCAGACTATTTATTTGATTACTAAAATTAGTATATTATTATTAGAACACTATAATATATTGTGTAGTATAAGGTATAAGTATGATTATTCGAGTGTTCGATTATTCGATTATTCGAGTATTCGATAAATCGTCAATTACTATTCGATTATTCGATAAATCGTCAATTACTATTCGATTATTCGTCATTTCGGTTAAAAATCGTAATACTCTCAGATTATTCGATTAATCGATTATATTCGAACATTTAACTAATATTCGATTATTGTGGGAAAAAAAATAATCGCGCAGTCCTAACCCCGTGTTGTTTATACGCAAGTGTATGATTTAACTCTGGAGTATCAATGTTATGCCAAGTTTGCCGTGTTCTACCTATGGTGGATTAATATAATCAATTAATATAAAATCCTAACCTAATCTAACCGTACTAAAATCCAATTAATAAAAAAAACCTAATTTAACCCTTTTTAAATTAGCCTATCTTCTTCCCAAAGGCCTAATCTACACACAATATAAAAGAACAGGCCTTTTTTATGTACCAATTTTGTGACGACGCTATTTAACTTTTTTACAATTTTTTTTCACAAAGTTGTTCCAAATACCTTCGTGAGTGTCACCACGTCGCCCGATTTTCAAAATTTTGATTTTAAAGGGTTGAAATTGGCAAAAATAAATTTGTACGTGTAATTTTTAATAATGTTTAATAATAATAACAATAGCAGTCGGCCGATAACGGGAAGTACGGTACGGCACGGCGGTCCGAAGGTTTCCGTCTACCTGGACTCTGACCTTTTTTTTGTGTGTGTTATGAATTGTTCCGAGGCTATATAATATTTAATGAGTTGTATAGAAAACACTGACTAAAAATAATAATACATTTCTTATCGAAATGCGATAAACGTGTTACGACCGACGATCCGCCTGATACCGAACGCGCGCCGATTGATGGTTTGTACTGCGACTGTGATCGGTGAACTGTGCGCGTTTGTGTGGTGTTTCCCTAAATTATTTAACTACAATTGTCATTTACATTATGAGTAAAAACCACTGTACTGCCTTAGCAATACATAATTCTTATTTAAACGACGATGTTATTAATGCATTTTTAGACATCGTAAAATTACAAACATCATTTATTCCACAAAACGTATTATTTTATCAAACACCACTTATGTATTCAGCCGTTGAGGACGTGGATGATTTTCAAATTTTATATGATGGTTCTATTGGAAATGATGCTATTGGGCATTGGCTATGTGTGTATTATCGTAATGAAACTAAGTGCGTAGAAGTGTACGATAGTCTATACCATACGCTTAATGATAATTTATTTGAGATTTTGGATATTTTATATCCTTCAAAATCCAATGTTGTGTTTAAGTCTGTTATAAAACAGCCAGATGGGTATTCATGTGGAGTTTTTGCAATTGCATTTGCTACATCACTAATATTTGGACGTAATCCATCGGATGAATGTTATATTATCGATTACAACAATATGATATGTAAAACCTGGACGTTACGTAACCATTTAAATAACATATTAGTCAGTAAATTATTACAACCTTTCCCCACTCACCATTCACATGTAGCCCAGAGTACTGATATTTTATCTTTAAAAAACAAAAAAATAAAAATAATAAAAACAAAGACTGCAATAGGGCGTAAAAAGCGTAAAAGTATAATTAATAAAAATATCAGAACTGCTATGCAAGGTAAAAAAAAAAATATTGAATGGAACAATAAAGAAAAGTCTGCTTTTAATTATTCGCCAATTGTAGATTACAAAAATAGTAGACACATTAAAATTGGACTCATGGATAAATTGTGTAATTTTTGTGATGCTTTAAAATGGTCTGCGGAATCCCCAGGACTGTGCTGTTCGAACGGTAAAATTAAATTACAATCTATTGAAGATCCACCAGAACCGTTACGTAGTCTTATTTTTGGTGAAAATATTACAAAATCTAAATCTTTTCTGACTGCAATAAGAAAATATAATTGTGCGTTTCAAATGACCTCTTTTAGAGGAAAACAAATTTTACATGATAAATTCATGCCAACTTTTAAGATACAAGGGCAAATATACCATACTGCAGGCAGTTTATTCCCCGTGCATTCAAGTGAACCAAAGTTTTTACAAATATACTTTGTAGGCAATGACAATTCCGAAGCTGAATGCAGGCATAAAAATATTCCTAACATCGACCCCATAATTGTAATCGAGTTACAAAAAATGCTTCATTTACATAACAATCTTATAAGATCTTTTAAGGCTGCTATAGATTCACATGAAAATGAAAATATGGAAAACGAGTAACCTATGGCAATCATCCTGGACGTTTTAATGCACCTTCAGTTAATGAAGTCGGTATCGTGATAGACGGTCAACAATTCGAAAAGCGTGATATAGTTCTTAATGGTTGAAATAATACGTTGAAACGTATTAATGAATTACATAGATCATATGATGCCCTACAATATCCTCTCATGTTCTGTCGTGGTGAGGACGGATACAACATAGCTATTCTGAAATTTGATCCCACGAAAAATCAAGCAGATAAAATAAATATGTCAGCATCTAGCTTTTATTCGTATAGAATCATGATACGGGAAAATAATAGCAACTATTTACATTATTTTCGTCAGTTATTTAACATGTATTTGGTAGACATGTACGCGAAAATTGAGACAGAACGTCTAAATTTTATTGGCTATAATCAATGTAAACTACGTGTAGACAATTATATACATTTACAAGACTCTATCAATAATGAAATTGATCCTAAAGGTATAGGACAATTAGTTGTTTTGCCAACCTCATTTACAGGTGGTCCAAGGTATATGCATGAAAGGACCCAGGATGCTATGACTTATGTAAGATTATATGGAAAACCAGATATATTTTTAACATTTACATGCAATCCAAATTGGTCTGAAATACAGGAAAATTTATATCAAGACCAGCGGCCACAAGACAGACATGATTTAATTGCCCGTGTTTTTCATCTAAAAGTTAAAAAATTAATGGATTTAATAACTAAATCAAAAATATTTGGTAGTGCTAAATGCTTCATGTATTCAATAGAATGGCAAAAACGAGGTTTGCCACATGTTCACATTTTAATTTGGTTGGAAAATAAAATCCGACCTGACGATATAGATTCCCTTATATGTGCTGAAATTCCTGACCCAATACAAGATCCAATTTTACACGAAATCTTCTTTAAATCTTCTCAGATTATTCGATGCTCATATAAATATAGAACATTGTAGTTCTATTAAAGCTATTAAATATATTTGCAAATATATTAATAAAGGTTCAGATCAGGCTACATTTTCTGTAGAAAAACAAAGTAAAGATGAAATAACTTCATATCAATCTGGTAGATATGTTAGTTCTTCAGAAGCTGTATGGCGTATTTTATCTTTTCCTATACACGAGAGATATCCATCTGTTTTCCATTTATCTGTTCACCTGGAAAATGGTCAACGAGTGTATTTCACAACAAATAATGTTACTGAAAAGATAAGCAAACCACCAACAACTACTCTTACAGCATTTTTTGAACTTTGTAAAACTGATAGTTTTGTAAAAACGTTATTATACCACGAGGTGCCAAAATATTACACTTACAACAATTCAAAATTCAACAGAAGAAAACGTGGTATACCTGTTGATGGTTATAAAGGTATAATGAGAGACACGACAATAAGAAGAGTATACACCGTGCATCCTAATAACACAGAATGTTTTCATTTGCGTTTATTACTACACACAGTACCTGGCCCAACCTCATTTAACCAACTAAAAACGGTAAATGGACAATGTTATTTGACTTTTCAGTCCGCATGTTTAGCTTTAGGTCTTCTAGAAGACGATAAACATTGGGATGATACTATGTCTGAAGCAGTTCTAACAAAAAAATCATCACCGGTTCGAAATTTATTTGCTATTTTAATATCTTTTTACCAATTATCTGAACCACTTAACTTCTGGAATAAGTATAAAAATGATTTATCAGACGATTTTAAACATAAATTACTAAATAAATATTCAGATTTAGAGTTAGATTTCACAGCCCACGCTCAAAATGAGGCATTAATTTCTATAGAAGACCAAGTTTTATCGTGCATAGGAAAATCTTTATCAGATTTTGGATTGCCAAAACCTCACAAAGATAATATACAAACCATAAGTCGTGAATATTTACAACAAACAAACTACAACATCACAGATTTAATGGAATATGTTAATAACAACAAAACTATGATGACTTCAGTACAAAATAATGTGTTTGATCATGTCATTAATTGTGTTGAGGAGTCAACAGGTAATATTTTCTTTTTGGATGCTCCTGGGGGCACTGGAAAAATATTTATTATTAATTTGTTGTTAGCAAAAATCCGATCATCCGGTAAAATTGCTATAGGCGTGGCATCATCGTTAATCCACGGTGGTAAGACTGCACATTCAATGTTCAAGCTACCAATAGACTTAAACATTACCAATACCCCAGTTTGTAATATAAAAAAAAATTCACCATTAGCCAAAGTATTAACCGATTGTGTACTAATTGTGTGGGATGAGTGCACAATGGCTCATAAATCGGGCGTAGAGGCTTTAGATCGAACATTACGGGATATTCGGTCATCAGATAAAACTATGGGAGGCATCACATTAGTATTTGCGGGAGATTTTAGACAAACATTACCGGTTGTTCCACGGGGAACACGATCTAATCAAATAAATGCGAGCCTAAAATCATCTACGATTTGGTTGAAAGTAAAAAAATTGTCTCTTACTATAAATATGCGAACCAAATTAACAGGAGATATACACGCAGGAGAATTTTCTACATTACTCTTAAATATTGGTAGCGGAACTGTAAATGATAAGGATGGATACATAACAATTGTAAAAAAACTAGCAGTATCGACAAATTCGTTGGAACAACTGATACAAAGTGTGTACCAAGATATTGGGAATTTGAAAAATCTGAATAGTGAATGGTTATGCGAACGCGTTATTTTAACAACTACAAATAACCGAGCTGACACAATAAACTCACTAATAGTTAGTGGATTTCAAGCACTAGAAATGGATTACTTTTCTATCGATACAGTTATTGATAGTGAAGAATCGGTACATTTTCCTACAGAGTTCTTAAATTCACAAACACCATCTGGTATGCCTCCTCATAAAATATCACTGAAGGTGGGGGTTCCAATCATATTATTGAGAAATTTGAATTCTCCTAGATTATGTAACAGGACTAGGCTTCGTGTCACCTCTCTTACAAAAAATGTAATCGAAGCTGAAATTTTGACCGGATGTGCTAAGGGAGAAAAAATATTTTTACCGAAAATACCATTATACCCCAACGATTTTCCAGTTAAGTTTAGAAGAGTTCAGTTTCCAATAAAAGTCTGTTTTGCAATGACAATAAACAAAGCTCAAGGTCAGACTTTAACTTATTGTGGTGTAGATTTAGAAAATAACTGTTTCTCACACGGACAATTGTATGTGGCATTTTCTAGAGTTGGAAGACCTGACCATTTGTACGTTTATGCACCACAAAATAAAACTCTAAATGTAGTATACCAAAAGGTTTTGACTTAAACCATATTAGAATTGAGCAACTACGTATCATTTGTAAATATTCATAAAAAAAGTTATATCATTCGTAAATACTATTATTATTATTTTTGTTGTCTTTATAATTCAGCAACTACTACCTTTTTAGCACTTGATAGCATTAAGTAAAATACATATTTTTTCTTCTTTAAAACACAACAATTTTTGTTGATTTAAGAATTTAATTTTGATAAAACAAAAACTACACACGGGCGAAGCCGGGTAATTCAGCTAGTATATATATATATATATATATATTGACAAAAAATAATAATACAAATCAACAAACATGTCCGATTAACCAATATAATATAATACACTATTATTATTTTTATTTTTTTCTGGACAACCCTTATCATTTAGGGGTATGAAAAATAGATAGTAGCCGATTCTCAGACCTACTGAATATGAATATAAAATTTCATGAAAATCGGTCCAGCCGTTTCGGAGGAGTTTGGTAACAAACATTGTGACACGAGATTTTTATATATTAGATATTATTAGGTCTGTGCATTGTTGTATTCCCAATACAATGTATAATAATACGTCAAATGTAATGTGTATTAATAGATATTATTATTTTTATCTGACAATATCAAAAATAAACCAATCAAAGAATTGTTTAATATATGTGATTATAAAATAATACAATATTTAATTATTTCAACAATATTTTATTTTATACTTACCAGATTTTCCTATTATGCTGGCGATATCAATCCAAATTTTATCCTTGTAAATTGTGTATTTATATTTTGGATGCGCAAGATCGTAAATAACCGAGTTTTTTTGAATCACTTCAATTAATTTATCTTCTTCTTCGGCAGAAAAAGTTAATTTTGCCATATTGTCGTAGGCGACGGTCGCGATACACTGTTTTCCAACCGGTGCTGACGCTGGTCGCGCCGAAAAAAGTTGGTCGCAACGCGACGGTCGCGTTTGGGAAACCAGTCAATATAAAATACATATAAACTGTGGGAGAGAGACCGTCGCGGAGACCGTACCTTGACTATTATAATATCATATAATATCATATGAATTGCGCCTATATAGATTATACATGTCATGATTTCCGGGGCGTATATTTTGCATGCGGTGATGGAGAGGGGGGTGGGGGTCGAAATAAATAATAATAAAAAGACCTACGGGGGCCTGATAAATTAGACAATTTAATGACAGTAAAATATATAATTATTTATTTTTTTAAATCTCCCAAACTTATATAATGTTTTTGTTGAACATAAAGGTTTGCGTGGATCGAAAAAAAAAATAAGAATAAATAATTGAACGCAAATGAACCAATATAAGCAAAATATAAAACAAACAACGTCGACTCAAGCTGCTTCAAAAAGTCAGAATTCGGAATGCCGAACAGAATAACAAATAATCAACATTATTGGACAAAATACTTCATGGATTATAATATAAGTATTATAAATAGTTCACTGCTACAAATGTAAAATGTTACTTCTGCAGGTACGTTCATGGCCGATACGGTTAAACAACTAGCATCTATCTATTATACAGCTATTATAAAATATGACCGATGTTATTATTTTAGAGCCCGGAATAGTGTTGGTCTGATTAATGATTGGGTCCCAGGGACAGTAGTTTTCTATGAGCCCCTTAAAAAAAAAAAAAAAATGGTTTTTATCTAGGTAGTTTCATTCTCCATTTACAATTATTTAATTATTAATTAATATTGTAAAATCAAGAAAAATAACTAAAATCGTTATTCATGGTTATTTAACATGTAATTACTTCCAAATTTGAAAATAAAATAACTATAAAAAAAAATATTTATATATTTTTAATATTTTTCAACTACCGTTGTAAAAATATATTTTCAGGATTATCAAAAGCCTTCCATTAAATTTTCAAGCTTTTTGACCCAACGAATAAAATGTTATTGACATTAATAGAAATAAAAAATAAAAAGTAGAAGAATTGATAAAATAAACATAATATGGTGTAAATTTCAAGTATCTACAGTCATTCGTTTTTGAATTATAACAAAATAAGAAAATCGCTACGTGAAAAGTCGCGTGAATATCCAATGTTGTAAAAATTTGAATTTCAAACGCTCATAGAAATTTAATTTGACATTCCGGTAGGTTTTTTTTTTTGATAAATGTATACAAACTTATTATTATAACATCTTGTATTAAATTTTCAAATCTTAGATTTAAACAGAACGTTTTTTAGAAATTTCTAATTAAAAATAATTTTTAATTTTTCGTGATTTTACATATTTTGCTTATAAAATAAAATTGTGACTATGCATTGTTGAGATTTTTTAACTATTGTACAAGCAATTGTAACAATATATTAGAAACCTTGTATTAATATTTTAAGGTTTTTTACACAGCGAATAAAATTGTATTGACAATTTTACAGAAAAAAAAACTAAAAATATTGGAAACCATAAACACCTCAAAACCAGTCAAAATATTTTGACAATTTTACGGTGAACAAAAAATGCTAATATAAACATTCAGTGTAAATTGCATGTATTTCTGGTAATTATTTGTTTTATACCAAAAGTAGTAGTAGTAATTCTTGTTTTCCCTTAATTTTTTTTTCTGTTATTCCGGCGTTTTTGTTAACTACTTGGAATTTTAAATGTTGAGTTCCCCAGACCCCAATGCACTAACTAGATCGACTTTACCATTGAACAAGATACCTACTAAAGTTGAAAATCGAAGTATTATTTCGACTACTTTTTGTTTTTTTGTTATTGCTCAATATACTATAACCATTAACTGCATAAGTCAATTTTAGGACCATGATATTTGTAACGAAATTAACATGTTACTGGGTAACTTGCGCATTATTTAATTATAATTTATAGCTCTAATTTCATTACAAAGATTATACCACCGCATGGCTCTATAGAATTTACTTGTGCAGTTTATGCATTGTATATTTTTTCATATTGAAAAAGGCTATTAACCTAACCCGATGCATATATTATTATTAGGTGATAAGGAAAATTCACTCACAGACAGCGTATACCTAATGCACCTACTTAAAATATCAAAATATGCAAAATAAAAGTTTCATTTCCGATATATGAAACGAATTTTGTGATTGTAAATCATTGTTTTTGGACATTCAGAAAATTTTGAATTCAAAATGCTATTTGCATTAAAAACCACGTCTTCCTAATAATTAATGTAATATAATTTCTACAAATACGAAGACGAGTGAAACATATAAATGTTTCTCTGTCCGCCGTCCAATATGATGCGCCGAGTAAACGCATTTAATTATGGGCTCCTAGTATAGGGAAGTACGTATTGAGAATACTCCCGGATAGAAAAACGTGTTTATCGTTTTGTGGCTTTCGTTATTGACTAAAACTGATTAGGTATATTGAACAATGCATGAAAGTAAAAACAAAAGTTAATCTTTAAAATAAAATATGTACTTAGTATAAAACCAAAACTGTGTAAATATGTTATAAATAACAATTAAACTGCCAAAATCGGCAAATATACATTTTGCTCAGAAAACGACAAAATATGCGAAAATATGCAATTGAAAAATGCATCTTTGACCAAATACTTTATTAAGATTTGGTATAAGTATATTAACATTTTGCTTATATCTAGTGCTGTGCTCGTGATCTAATGTAGGAATTAAATTTTTATGTTTATACACATCAACTAGAACCGATAAGTTATAGTTAAAATTAAGATTTTTTACATTAAATTCACTATAAATCAATTCAGTGCTAGTATTCATTGGTAAATTTAGTAAGAATTTTATAATACAATTTATAATGACAATAAGTTTTGTTAAAATATATTTTGAGGCTCCACCCAAAATTGATATACCGTAAGTATAAATTGATTGTACTAGTAATAAGAAAATTATTCTTTTATAGTATTTATTAAAAACATATCTTGTTTCTTTGAAGAAATAGAAGAATTTACGTAGCAAATTATTTAAATAATTTATATGACTTTCCCATTTAAATCTATAATCAATAATTATCCCTAAATATTTTATTTCCTGTACTTTTTCTAGTATAATACATTTAGGATCACAAACTGTATTTGTAGTTTTATTATATTTTAAAGAATGTACTATTAGGTTATTTTGTATTAATGTATTTGATGGTTGCTGTATAAAACAAATCTATTTTGATTTCATAAGATTTAATTTTAATTTATTTTTATAGAACCAGGCATAAACAGTATTTAATATATTATTTGCTTCATTGTATAGTTTATCAACAGTTAGTTTCGTAGCAGAATAGCTGTATCATCAGCGAAGCTAAATAATTCTGTATTATGATTTATTTTTAGTTTTAGTTGATCATTTATGAATATGATAAATAAGAAGGGACCTAGAACAGTGCCTTGAGGTACACCACAAGTCACATTTAGATCTTTACTAGAATATTCATAACATTTAACTCTTTGAGTCCTACCACTCAGAAAAAATTAATAGATTATTTAATATTCCACGTATTCCAGAATTTTCTAATTTATTTAGTAGTTCATAGTTTACACAATCAAAGGCTTTTTGCACATCCAAAAAAATACCCATAACTTTATTGCTTTTATCTAAGTTAATTCTAACAAAATTATCAACTTTATACAGAGCATTATTAGTTGATAAGCCAGATCTAAAACCAAATTGTGATTTTGAAAAAAAAAAATTTTTTTCTAAGAAGTTAATTACTCCAAATTTAATACATTTCTTAAAGACTTTTGATAAGGTTAAAGATGGTGAGATTGGTCGGTAATTACTGCATAATAATTTATCACCCGATTTAGGGTAGATACCAGTTGTTAAAGATTTATTGAAGATAATTGATAAGGGAAAAGAAATAGAATTTGAAACATTTTTAAGTATATAATTCGTTAGATCATTTTTAAAACATGAATTATAATTTTTAATTTTATTAAGGAGTTTACTAATTTCGCCTTTATCAATAGATTTTAAAAATATGCCATCATTAATAATATTTTTATTCTCATTTGGAAATAATTTATATTGATTTGGTTGTTCTACTTCTAAATTTTTTCCTAGATTGACAAAAAAATCATTCAGTTTATTACATATCTCAGTTGTTTGGTTTATAGTAATACCAGCTTTATTCCTTATAATGTTGATATTATTCTTAATCTGACTCGGTTTTCCAATGACCTCATTTATTATATTTCAAACTAACTTAGTATCAGACCGAGCGTGTTTTAATTTATTTTGATAAAATAATTGTTTAGCTTGTCTTACAATTTTATTTAATATATTTCTATACAATTTATAGTATTGCTTTAATTTAGTATCAAAAAGCCTAGATCTTATTTTAGTAGATAATTTGTCTCTATTTCTAATAGAGATAACGATACCAGTTGTAATCCATTCTTTTAATTTGCGCATTTTATTTGATTTGTAATTATTATTTTTAGATATAGATGAGTATTTTATAAATTCATTTATTTTAGTATTGAAAACTTCAACCATAATATCTACATTATCACTGTTCAAATGAGCATACCAATCTTCAGTTTGAATTAATACATTTAGATGATTAAAGTCTATTTTATTTAAAAAATTGTTATTATGATTGTAACTTTCGTTGCTATTAATATTGGATAATGTCAAAATTGTAGC
This sequence comes from Sitobion miscanthi, assembly GCA_008086715.1. Lineage (NCBI taxonomy): Eukaryota > Metazoa > Arthropoda > Insecta > Hemiptera > Aphididae > Sitobion > Sitobion miscanthi. Next base: position 27,432,649 of record CM017803.1, read on the forward strand.
ATAGTGATCTGTTATATACTTATATCACACCTTAAAATATATGAATTAATTTTATTAGAATTTGTTATTAATGAAAATATGATCAATACAAGTTTTCGAGTGATTGGTCACTCTAGTGAAATTATTAATACATGGTAAAAATCCATTTATCGCCATAATATTTAAATAATCACCACTAATATTTGTATTTTTCATTATAATAATATTGATATCTCCACTAATATTACTTATTTTTAAACTTTCAAACTTTTTATTGAGAACCCCCTAATTTTGTTCATTACTATAAGAAAATAATTTAGGCTAAATTTGGTGATGATAACTCACCCCCTTCACGTGCCGCAAAAGGGTTGAAAAATGACTAACGAGAGTAGTTTTCCGGTTTTTTGAATTTAAACCAAAAACTATAAAATCCACAAAAAAACACATAGAATCTTAATTGTAGAACATTAAATTACCTATAAAAAATATTTTTATAACATTTCTTGTCAATCCTTTGTTTTCCGAGAATTTGTTAAATAACCAAATTTTATATATATTTCGAAAATTTGATTTTTCTATGGTTATTCTAATATATTTGACGTATGGTTCAATTTACGACGAAGTCTTTTGTATAAAAAATGTTTAAAATATAATTTTCTAAAAATAAAGTCATAAGTAAAATTTGCATTAGACCAACAACCTTGTTTTTACAGTAGGATTTGTGAAATATTTTATTAAACAACTCTTTTCTTCCACTACGAAGAACCAAATAAAACATAATTATTTTATTCATAAGAAAAAGATTACTTTATAATAAAGTTTGATAAGTCAAACAAATTATTTTATACTTAAATATTTATTGTATAGTAATTAAATATTATTAAGATGAATTTTAGGAGATTAAGTTAATTATTGAATTATTAGGTATAGGGCGTTTTCAACTTTTCTCTGCTATTTCCTGGGTATTTACGACGATAATCTTGCACAGTCTGAAATTATTTAAAATATAATTAAAATATTAATCATATATTTAGGCACAATTTGTTATGACTATAGTAATACTTCCTACTAATACTTATTACTTATATAAACTACTAACTTTCAATAAAAATTGTTTTTGTTCTTCATCTTTTGTAATTTTTTCATTAAATTCTTCAATTAGTTTCACTCCACGTTCAGCTGTATCATTTACAACCTTAAGTGACCTAATTATTTGTTGACCTTGGATGTAGTCATTTTGTGTGTTCCATTCAGATGGATCTATTTTTAAGAAGTTAGTAGATAAACCAAATCTCTTTAACATCATCATCGATTTAGCCGAGAGTAATGATGTTGGGAGCTCATTATTTAAAAAATTAGAAACTTCTTCTGATTTAAGGTAAAATATCTTTTGTACTTCTTTTTCTTCTTCTTTGTCTTCTTCCAATATTTTTTGAACCATATTACGTTTTTGTTTTACATTAATTCTGTCATCAAATAAACTGAAAGCTGCGCACTCTTCGTTAAGATACCATAAATGGTTTAAAAATTTATTTAAAGCTATTTCTGCAATAATTTTATCGTCCTTTTTATAAGAATTAAGTTTTTTTATAAATATTAAATCATTAAGTGGTGCTTGCACTGCATCTGGAGCAGTGAACCACGATTCTGCATAGCATTTTACAATAAAACAGCAAATGGTTTGCAAGGCTTTTTTTTCTCCTACACTTAATTTAAATTGCTTCTGAAATAATATAATTTTTAGGCAATATATTCCTTTTGCCATCCATCTGGCCAAATGATAGGGTCCTGGCTGCCAAAATTTGATACCACCCGGAGGAACATCTCCTAAAAATATGACTATTAACTCAAGGAATTCTTTATAATCGTCCCGAGGAAAATCGTCTCTAAGTTTTTCATGAGCAAATATTAATATTTGTTGCCTTACGTCATTAAGAACATTACTGGTCTTAACATCCATCGACCAAATTTAAAACTGTGTTAAATCAATTGTTTTCTATTGATTTTTAAATCTTTTAAATAATAGGATATCAGGGCCTGAAGATGGAGCAAACTTAGATCCAACGAATACACTTTGGGGAATAATTTCAAAAACATGATGTCTACAAGCCAATTATAAAATATTACGTCTAAGTTTATGTTCTAAAAGAACACAAGCACCATTTAAACGTCCAGTATTAGATGCCGTTGTATCAAATACAAATGCTTGTTCACTATCAAGAAGTAACCAATCTTCAAGAGTATCGTACACAGCAGATGAAACTTCATAACCGGTTCCAGCAGAAAGTTCGGGAACACCAAGAAGTTGTTCAGTATTTGGAGCTGTTTCAATAATAGGAAGTCTATCGACTTTTATTTTACCAGTTATATCGAGAAGAATTTTTGAATCCCAGTGTATAGTTATAAATTTTAAATTTAAATCAAAAAAATTTTGTTTTATTCTAAAAGCATTTAACTCACGAAAACGTTGACGAGATAGCCGAATTGAAGTTCGATTTATGACAAAATCTAATGGATTTAGAGAAGTTACTTCCAAGCAGGCTGTTAATAAATGTACAGCATCTCTATCGCTGATCTTACATTTATCAAGTGCAGCGGGAAGTCGAGGTGTTAATGTTTCTAATCGCGCCCTTTTCATTTGCAATGTACACGGGATTGGAGAATTAGAACTTTCGGTCTCTGTTATTGATTCTACTTCTTCCGAACTAAATGTAGAATTCAATTCAACTGAAATCAAAAATAAAACAATTAGTATATTCTGAATTATATTAAATAAATATAATTTAACATACCTTCTTCAGATTTCGACGAACACGGCTTTTCTTGTACTTCGATGTTTTTTTTTACACGATTATATTTTCGTTTTTCAATTCCGGCTAATTTTACATCTGTACCAAGCATACACCCAGGGCGGCCTTTTTGTCGTTAAAAGTTTAAAAATTCTTTATCTTCATTTATTTTTATCATATCCATAGCAAATGCATGCGCAATATCAAATAAATCATTTAAATTTTCTTCGAAAGTATGCTCTCTTTGCCTACATAACTCACTATTCCGATTTTTACTTTTTTCGAGGTTTCGTAATTCTTCATAGAGTTTTTTCAATTGTTTTAAGCAATAACATCGATCTCGAGTTGGTATTCGGGCTTTTTCCAAAAGATTAAACATTCATCAATAACCAATGAAATACTATCTTGTAGCGTTAATTTTACCATCCGCATATTAAAAAATAAAACACTTAAAACGTCTTTTTTAGATGGTAATTTACTACCGAGTGTTTGGTTTTTCATAACACCAACAATAAATATTTTTTGACGAGGCGTGATACTATAGATACGAACAGAAAGACGAATGAACAGTGAATGTGACATGATGGTTTCAATTCTACGACTATCAACCACAATAAATAATCTAATCTAATACTCAACAACATTAATGTGTATAACCGAAAAACATATTATGTGCTGTCTTATCTCAAACTTAAAAATAGTTTTAAGAAATTATTACACAATAAATATTTAAGTATAAAATAATTTGTTTGACTTATCAAACTTTATTATAAAGTAATCTTTTTCTTATGAATAAAATAATTATGTTTTATTTGGTTCTTCGTAGTGGAAGAAAAGAGTTGTTTAATAAAATATTTCACAAATCCTACTGTAAAAACAAAGTTGTTGGTCTAATGCAAATTTTACTTATGACTTTATTTTTAGAAAATTATATTTTAAACATTTTTTATACAAAAGACTTCGTCGTAAATTGAACCATACGTCAAATATATTAGAATAACCATAGAAAAATCAAATTTTCGAAATATATATAAAATTTGGTTATTTAACAAATTCTCGGAAAACAAAGGATTGACAAGAAATGTTATAAAAATATTTTTTATAGGTAATTTAATGTTCTACAATTAAGATTCTATGTGTTTTTTTGTGGATTTTATAGTTTTTGGTTTAAATTCAAAAAACCGGAAAACTACCTCGTTAGTCATTTTTCAACCCTTTTGCGGCACGTGAAGGGAGTGAGTTATCATCACCAAATTTAACCCAAATTATTTTCTTATAGCAATGAACAAAATTGGGGGGTGCTTAAAAAGAAGTCTTTAATTTTTTTTTTCATCACCTATATATAAGGACCACCCTAATGTTTATTTATTTTTGATAAAAAAAGGTCTATGCCTGTAAGAAAAGATTCCAAGTTATCATTTGGCGATCTATATATGTATATTAGTGAAAATATTAATTCATTTATGTTGAGTTTACATTTACATTGAGTTGTATTGAATTACAATTTAATCAGACCTGTTTTTCAATTTTTAATATATTTATTGATTCTCTAATTAATACAGTAACACCATCACTCTTATTTAAAGTTCCTAACGAATTTATAGTTTTGTAACCATTTAATTTAAATTCATAATTATATGAAAGCCATGTTTTGCACAGTATAATAATATTAAAATAATTTTTCACTGAACTTAATAAAATAGTCATATCATTAAAATGAGCACTAATACTACTAATATTGATTTGAAAAATAGAGAAGGTATCATCAAGTTTTATTATTGGATTGATTACATTTACTAACATACAACACATAAATAAAATGTTATCTATTTATACCAATAGATCAGATGTTATTTTATAAAGTAGATTAAATGTTCTTAACCTAGCAAAAAGCCTCTCAATATGTATTCTTATACTAGCAACATTATACAATATTTATATTAATATATCATCAACATATAGAATAAGATAACTCAAAACTTCATCAGTATCCGACTGAGAATATAAACAATAGTCATTGTCTGATCTCTTGAAACCTAGTTTGGTAATATATGTATGAAATCTTTCATTCCAGCACTTACTTGCCTGTTTCAGTTCATATATAGATTTATTTAGTTTGCATACCATTTGTGTGTCTATTATTTTTGAATCCATTTGGTAACACCATGTAAATTTCTTCATTGAGGTACCCGTTCAAAAATGCAGTCTTAACATCCATTTGATGAGAGCATAATAATTTTTCATTTATGAGTGCCAGTATAGCTCGGACAGTTGTGAGCTTTGCAACAGGAGCATATATGTCACTAAAATCAACTCCATATTTTTGAAGAAAACCCCTTGCCACTAATATAGTCTTATATTTCAGGATGTTTCCTTTGTTGTTCCTTTTAATTTTGAAAACCCATTTACTGTCTATAGGTTTTCGTCCAGCAGGTAATTGTACTAATTCCCATGTGTTATTTTTATTTAACGACTGAAGTTCTTCATCAATTGCCTTTAAGAGGACGCTACACAGAAATTAAAACGTATTCAATGCTCCAGAGATGGCGTTGTTCGCCGTATTGTCACCGTCGTGGTCGGCCGTAACCACGCCCATTATTTCTGTGACTAGTTCCGTGCTTGGTAGTTTCGAATTTCGGGAGAGGCGCATTACTATTCTATGGATAGTCGTGTAGAGTGTTTCAAGTCAATGCAGATGACTACGCTTATTTTATGTCGTCCATGTATTTTCTAAACTCGCGGTGCGCTCGCTCCTCGCTTTGCGCTCACAACCTACTAATATATAAATAGACAAAAACTCTTGTTTACTTTAATATGCATATTGTATACCGATACCAATACAATAAACACAATTTTTTTGAAAGGAAATAAATTAGTTATGGAAGTATAGTTAGATGCAAGTAATAACTAATAAAGTTAGGTATTTCTTATTTTTATTTATAATCCTTTATGTAAGTACCACACTACTAGTTATATTACTAGCCAATTTTCTCTCGTTCTCGTATATCAGTTTTTAATATTCTAATTGGGTAAAGTGGTTGTACTATTTCCGATACTAAACATTGTAAATAAAATCTAAAACAAATAACATTAAAAATATTTTATTAAAGTATAAGTCTGAATTGTAATTATTAACATGAATGCATTTATACTTCACTTACGCTTTAAGTTTATAAACCATTTTAGATTCCCAAAATGTAGAATTATAATATATTGTTTCGATGTTGGTCCAATTGTTTGTGTGCACAATAAAATAACACAATTTTCGACGACTGATATGTAATTGCCCCATCATTTGGTAGTAATATGCATGTTCTGTTTTTAATTTAATTTTATTATTCACAAGACTGCAGTATTGTAACTAAAAATGCATACTAACATAAATATTATGAGTATATTGGTAATTGGTATAATATATAGGATCGATTTAATAATCCCAAGCAAATTATTATTACCTACGTCATATTGCATTTTAACATACAAATAACTTACAAGATTATTGTTGACCGCTTCTATAACACTAGCAGTATCTTTAGCAACATATGGGCATTTGATTTCTACTATAGCATCATTTTCAATTAAACCATCTAAAAAAAAAAAATAATTTATGTTAAAATATTTAAAATCAGGATATCTTAATTTTTATCAAAATACATGACAATAAAAAAATGATCTACCAGGATTCGCTGCTAAATATGGATCATTAGGATCAATGATTAAACCACAAACTTCTATTTTTTTTTTATAATTAATTCTGCTTTTTGACGTACGATGTCTTCTACTTCTCGTCCGCATTTGAGTGATTTTGCCTGAGCACTTGGGGCGTAAAGTATTTTATATACTGTATTTTTGCAAGATGTGTTGGCACGCATTTTGCAAATCTGTCCAAAATGTGATGCTGTTAGTCGTATTTTTCTTTCATAAAACCATTTTTCACTATTACTTTGATCTCGGGTGTTGATTTCAACTTGTTCAAAAATTGACATAATTTAATGAAGTAAGAAACAGTGATTTTTTGGTTTCTAATTCTTCTGCTGATATAACTTCTATGAGAGGTTCAACTAAACCATAATCGGCATCTGGTCCATATGAACGCGGCTTTATTTGGTACCTCAGCTCATCCGGAAATAATTGTCTTTTATTTTTCGATTTTTGGAATCCGATCAATGTTTTTCATAAATTTTTTTCCAAACATACCTATAAAATGATAATATTAAAAAAGTGGGAAAGTGGGTAAATGCTCTGCTGCAAAGTAGTGTCACTGCGATAAAAAGCAAGTATAAATTATTTAATTGTATACGATAAAAAACAACTCTAAGTGGAAATGGCCCATCTTTTTCGTAATGAAACAATTTTTTTAATAATAATATTTAAAAAAATGCATAAGTAACCTTACACAGACTTGAATAAAAAATACTGTTTAAAAGTATTTCGAATAAATATTCTAATACTTTACGATGATAGTATTCCGGATTCCCTAAGTATTTGGAATACTTCAAAAAAAGTATTCTAAATATATTTAGAACATTTATTTTTAGTAGAATTCGATAACAAACATAATAGTTCATAAGAAATTAAATCATTTATTTTTTCAATTCGATTTAAGGTTACTTTAAAATAATATAAAACACTTGAGCGTACCTAAATGCGATTTATACGGAAAAATAATGAAATAATTTATAAAATATAATTGAACGTTTAAAAAGTAGGTATTCAAATAATACTGTATTTAGAATACTTGTAAAAACTAAAAAGTATTTAAAAATAATTCAGAATACTACCAAAGTCTGCCAATACATTATATTATGTACATATATTATTTATCTTATATACTGGTGAACGAACCAACCTGGATTATTATTTGCCATTTGTCTATGTATTTTTCGTAAGAAATGATTCAAATTGAATGAAATTACCGCTGCTTCAACCCTCGTGTTATAACTTCTACGACCTGAAAAGTTTAACCTTTTTCCCGCCACATGCTTATTTATAATTGTATTGAATTGCTCGCATAGATGATTTGTTTTGTTTTCTATTAGTCTCTCTGCATTTAGGACTAATCTGGAAATGCAATTTTTCATTTCTCTCAATATACCACCATTTTCGGCTTCTGGAATCAAATTTAAAGGAGAATTTGCTTTTGACCCAGTACAAAAGTAAGCCGCACAATTTGAATGGTGTCCTAATCGATGATATAGACAATTGTCTAAATCTTTTCGAAGGCCCATAAAATGTTAAATTAATTAAATTATTACGAGTTATTTATTTTAAATAGAAAATCGAACTAAAAGAGAAATTGAGTATCATTTTCTAAAAATATGTTAGAATATGTTTACTAATTAACAATATGAAAAACAACCTTTAATTTTCTGTGCCATTGTTAAGTCATTATTATTTCTCCAATGTTTAGCTGATTTTGTAATATCTCCACGAAATCCAAAGATATTTGTCAAAATAAATTTTCTCACTCGTAATGGGTATTTAGTGTTTTTATCGAGCATGGATATTTTACTGCAATAATTCCTTAAAAGATGATTACGACATTCAATCTTTTTAATGAAAAAATGTGGACCATTAGGTAAAATATCATTGAGTCGCTTTGTTACGCTGCTGTCACCATCACCTATAATATTATAGGTTTCCATTAATACTTAATATAAAATATATTGTATATAATGATTACAATAGGATTTAAAGTATAATACCATTTGAAAATATATATAAAAAAATACCAATTAGTCGATTGTATTTTAGTCCATGCATTGTAATACTATTCATAAAACCTTCGACAACTCCATCTGCCTCCATTCTCGTCGATGATTTAATCCAATTCATGAAGCATTCATGCTTGGGTGCAATTTTATTTTTAGTTGCTGATTTTTGGCAAATTACACAGTACTTATTTTTTATACCAATAAACAGTATTTTCTGTGTTTTTAAACCAATTATTGTGACCTAATTCATAAAAGATACTTAAAATGTATACTTCAAATAATAAAAATATTCAATTAAACTTTAGGAGTTTGCACATATTTATCATTATTTATTATTGGGGCTAGGGGATTCATGACCTGAAAAACCCAAAAACCCACTCAGAATCTAAAATGTCATATTTGGTCTCACCGCTCCAGATAACGCATCATATTTTGTTTTGTAGCTACGCCTCGACCACTGTCCGTCAGCGACTACTGTGCACATGGGAATGCCATCAGAATCTACATTTCCGCATTCTAATGCAATTTGTTTTTCTTCTTCGTCAGCTTTCCTTATTTCTTCCCATGCCGAATCGTGTATTGAATTGGCTACTACACTCTGTAGTTTAACAAAACCGGTACTAGAAAGTGAAGGCATTTCTAAAAATGCAGCGAATTCGGCCATTTGGGTATGGCCAATCCCTGTAAATATATGTATAGGTATGTTTATTTGATTATATATTATACTTTATTTCAATTAATTAGACTATTTTTAAATGTTGTATTTTATTTATTGCTTGACAACCATTAATTATTGCCTTATTGATCGGTACACATTGTTGTTGAGCATTTTCTGCAGAGTATATTTTGGACTTTATACCACACATTTTGCACTTAAAATTAAAAACAGAATGAAATCCATATATTTTTTCTGATTGGAACTCCACATCAATAAAACTGCAGTCCATTCCTCCACTGTGACGAATTTGTATTTGTTGTATAAAAAACAAAATATCAACAATACGACGTCCAGATAAACAACTAAAATTCCAAAATATACAATGTTATAAGTGAAATAACCAATTGAAACTATTGAAAATTTACTTTTTAGAATCAATATATTGTGATAGGCTATTTTCAGTATCATCAATTTGTTCTACATTTAATACATGCGATGATACATTTAAATCACTAAAATAAATAATGCAGTTTTAATTTATGAATTTAAAAAATAATATTAAATTAAAATAAAAGATAATTACTCCGATTGAGACAAATATGATTTGCTTGACAACGTTAATAATGAGGGTTCCATAGGTTCTATACCACTAACACTAAGCAATGCATTTTAATAGAGTAATGCAATATTAGTAATATTATTATTAAATACATAAGTAGATCATTTTGTTTAAAGAATAATTAAAAACAATATAAAAACATTTAATCTTACTTTAGTTCCGACAATAGTACGCCTTCGAATGTATCATTGCAGTCTAAACTGAAGTTATAATTATTAAAAGTTAGAAGTATATGACAGTGACGTATGTATATGATAGTATATTATATAATATGACGGGGCAGTATTTAAGGAGCGGTTCTGAGGAGGGGGGTGGTAATAGCCCACCATGGCATATGGTTGTAGGTGGCAATATTTTTACGGTGACTAGAAATAGTCAATCGATGTTTTCATATTCAAAATGGAAAATTATAAATTAATGATCTATTTAAAAATAATTTGGGTAACATTGGTGCCTATATCCATTTGTCCCGTACTCCCGTGATACTGTGATTTAGTATATTTAGTATATTTATTTTATTTTCTTATCGACTGTTATATAAACAGCAGATAGTATAGATAAAAACCCATATGAAATCAAAAATAAAATACAGCAAATAAATACAAACAATAAAATAGAAAACAACGAAAATAGCAAATTACGAGAGGAAATAGAAAATTTAAAAGAAACTATAGGTCAGTTAGTATCTCAGATTAACAATGATAATAACTATCAAAACAATTTTACTAAATACGACCCAGTTTTTAGATATAACGAAAATAACAGTAATTATAACAATAAAAATAATAATAATAATTCAGCACACACAATACAATGCTCGATATGCTCGAAGAATAACCACACTGAATATGAATGTTACTTTAAAAACAAACCTAATATAATATGTCAATTATGCAATAAATTTGGACATTCCGCGATCACTTGTCGTTCAAGTACAACTAACAAGTCAAAAAAATTAAATACAAGGTTAAACTCTTCTGATAATTGCTCATATTTAAATACAGATTTACGGAAACAAAATATAAATAAAATTAATTGTACACCCGATGCTATTTATATTGAAGCTCAATTTAATAATATCACCTTACCAATAACAATTGACACGGGGGCAAACATATGTTGTATTAGACAAGAATAACTACCCAGTGACTATACAATAACACCGAGTACACTACAGCTATCAGGACCAGATAATGAACCACTATGCGTGGTAGGTATAACCAAAATTAAAATCAAAATCGACAGTAACTATTTCAATATCGACACTCACGTAGTAAAAAAATTAAGCAGCGCAATCTTACTTGAAAATTACTTTTTGATCAAAAATAATGCCCTGATCGATTTCAAAGACAGTAACATTATTTTAAATAATAATATAAATATCCAATTAAAAATCAACAATATAAACGCGCTCAATAGTATAAATAATACCAACAATATTATAGAATTAACAGGCAGCATATTTAATTGCCCAGATAACTTTGCTATAGCTCATTGTATATCTGCATATCTCAAAATGAATAAGGGGATAACAAATTTAATATCCAAAGTATACGGTGATACTAAACTACAACTTGCATTACAAGAAATAAATGTGGGGGACACAATACCTATAATCAATAACTTTACTATAAAACTATATTTCACTTAATAACAAAAAATTTACACTATCATAAGCCCAAATATAAGGATCTAAAATCTTCAATTCACAAACTAAAACTTGAAGCTACAAAACTAAATATTTCGAAAATTGCAATACCCACCTTATTTTCACGGATAGACAAATTAAATTGGTCTATAGTAAAACAATTAATATACTCCGAATTTCAAAATACTAACATTGAAATACATATATACCATAAAGATGAACAAAACATAACACAAAATTGGAAATCAAAAGAACATGCTAACATAATAAATAACATTTATACATTTTTTAATGATAATAATGATAATAATAATATTTATAAAATTGAAACAAAAATAAAAGACATGGTAAAATCTAAAAATCAAAATCAAGCCAATAATATATTTCCACGTATACTTTCTATATTCAAACCAGAAGAAAACGTCCGCGTCCTCAACAATGGGAATTGTGGATTTTATACCGTTACAACAAAAATGTCCAATAAAATTTCCAACAATGTATAGTTCACACACAAGAAATACCGCTCGCTTCATTGATACGCGATATAAAACTTAAAGAAACGAAAAACGATGATAAAAACACAACGATTAAAATAAATAAAATACAAATCACCTCGATCGAAAATCATACAAACAGAAATAAAGAATTAACAAAATACCCTAACAAACCAATTGGTATGTAAACAAAAAAAAATAAATAATAGAAAGGTCAAACAAATCAACACTCTTAAAAATACCAAAAACATTAACCTATAATTCACAAATTACACAACACTTGTAAAATAAACCAATTAACAATAAATATACTTACTCTGACAAGTATCCAAACTATATATTATAAAAACAAAAAAATATTAATACCAAATCTTATGGAGACTCAACCATACAATCAACCTCCGATAGGACTAAAAATAAAAACCCCAAATAAATAGTTTTTTTTACTAACATAATTTAAAAAAAAAAATAAAAACCACGAACTATTATATAATTATTGTACAAAAGTTACAGAATAATAATAATAATAAATACAAATAACCTACCTTAAGTTACTTACCTAAATTAAACCTAATTTAAGTCAACATAAGTACAAAAATAAATGTTAAAACAAATGAATGTAAAAAAAAAAAAATGTAAAATAATTAACCTAATTTAAGTTAGAATAAGATATAAAAAAAAAATGTTAAAGCAAGTTGATACAAAGAATGTAAAATAAATTTCTAACCTAGTTTAAATCAATATAAGCACAAAAATAATGTTAAAGCAAATGTATGCAAAAAAAAAAAATGTAAAATAATTAACCTAATTCAAGTTAGAATAAGATATATAAAAAATGTAAAGCAAGTAAAAGCAAGTAAATACAAAGAATGTGTATTTTTTTTATTTTTTTTTTCTCATCTAACCTAACTTAAGTCAGCATAAAATCAAATGTAAGAAAAAATATAAATAAATAAAAAAGAAAATAATGTAAAATACTTAACATAATTTAAGTTAGTATAAGCTATAAAATTAATTTAAAGCAGTGAATAATAAAAAAAAAAAAATGTAAAAAAAAAACATTGCAAGCGAATTAACTATGTAAAAGAAAATTAATATCTAGAAAAATATAGAATAAGAAACCAAATATGTAAAAGAGAAAGTCATATGTCAACATGACGATACATTGTACACAAATATTACATTTAAAAAAAAAATTGTATAGCTATCATTACAACACCAGATAGGGAACTTAAAATATAAGATATATAAAATCATTAACAAAATAAAAAACACAACAATGGAATGCGGGTAGTACGAACTTTCAGTTTCAGTTCTATCTTCCTATCTTTCCTATGTAATATGTAAACTTTAATCTTAATCACATTGCCCCTTTTAGATTGTACAATAATTTTTTTTTATATTTACATATTTATAAATGTCCAGTTTAAATTGTATTCAAACTTTCAACTTTCAACTTTCAAACTTTCATACTTTCAAACTTTCAATTTTTTTTTTTATTTAAATTTTTCTCTCCTCTATTTCAATGTTTGTAGTGTTCTCACTCTCGCCCACGAGCGGTGTTGTGAGGGCACAACACAAAAAAGTGCAGGGTGGATGTAATGATATGCTCACACACCATTATTATAAATTAACTAAAATCTTACTGAGTAATAAATAACGGCCAGACTGTCGCTTGTAGAAATCGAACATCCCTAATAAAACCATTGTCGTTGACAAATAAGTACGATATCTATTATGCGATTACGAATTAAGAAGTCGGCACGTACCGGCGCCCAGCAGGGCGCAGGACGTACGGAATTCTTATATGCCGCTAGAGAAAATGTACGGTAAAAAGGTCCTTGCCGCCGAAGAGAAATTTAGTTCGGGGAAGTATAAAAAGCCTTTGATAAAAACCGCCTACTTCTCTCTGGTCGGCATATCCGTGTCGTCCCTTAAACCAGTGCATGAGCACCTATCACCAGAATAACAACCTCTCAAGTACCAGAAACCGATTTCGACGAGCGACAACTGGACTCCTTATGCGAGCAATAATCAGTGCGTTCTTTAATTCGATTTTGTGTATTTGAAGTTTTACCTTATTTCATTTAAAAACCTAGAACTCCTACAATATCATACAGAAACAACTGCGAATCAGGTAAGGCATTTAATATAATATTTTATATTGATTGCAGTTATAAAATTATACATGCTTTTTACATAAAATTATATTGTACGGTGTATTTGATATAATTCTCGAATACACGATCTCGAGAGCCCTCCGAACACCTGGAGGAAGGTAATAGCTTATATTTAATATCCCAACATCAGATTTTAATATAAGTATCGATTGTAGTCGTACTTATACTTTATATTTTTTTATTTCATTTTTAAGTTATTACAAGTTAATTAAATTAAATTGCCTTCAGTTAAAAGTTAACAATAACATATTTAGGTTGATAAGTTTTAAGTTAAAATTAACTTAACTCAGTTAAAAAAGAGTTAATTTCTCAGTCATTAACTCTAGTATTTTTATAAAAATTTTAACTCAATAAGTTAATAAATTAAAAACAAAAATAATTAACTAATTAAGTTAAAAAGTTAATTTTTTTTAACTTTTTAATTTAACTTTTGCCGATACTTAGATAGTCTATCTTGACTCAGGATTTACGATGACGGAATTCGATTACGACTGTACGAGCGTCGAAATGAAGTCGAAACTGATTCATTGGTACCAGGGTCACATGGACCTGCCGCTACTTATTAGGTTCTTCGGTTTCGACGGTCGACGGGCAATTCATTCAACAGCCAACACGGCATGCGTTCCTGTTACTTATATTATGCTGATTTTTAGCGGAATAATAGCGTTTAAAACGCATTCACAATGTCTACAAGGCCAACTGAACAATATTTTTGAATTACAACAAAATAACTATAATATTATGATTCTATTCGTTTTAATATCTAATTATGAAGACGCCACACCTGCATGCACCCCCCCCCCCCCGCATCAAATTTTGGTTTTCTCTTTTTGACTCTTTTTTTTTTTTTGACAAAAAAACACTCGTCGCTGGATACCGTCGCTATCTACTGCCGGCGAATTGCCGTGAACCATGTTCGATTTTTATGACAGCGATAACTATATAGATTATATACATTCCTACTAACACATGTTTTAACTTTTTAACTAACAAAAGTTAAAGTTTTTTGACCACCGCGAGTCCCCTCGACCCTTGACTGTAAATGGTTAACTGTCTTCTCTAAATGGCGATGCTACTACACATAATATTCAACATTTTATGGGCCACGAGATCTGTGAAATCGTGACCCGTCCACGAACTGGATATGGTAGCTCCATCTAGCGCTCCATTGTACGTACTTAGTCCGACGATCGCTAAACTTAGAACAAATGTTTTTAACAAAGGTTGTTATAAGCGCAATAATATGCTCTTAAAAATATTCATATAAGCGCTTAAATATGCACTAAAAATACTAAAATATGCGAAAAAAAACATTTGTATAAAAAAAATTATCAAGCTTTTATTATTAAAAAAAAAAAATTGAATAATATTACATCGGAATTATTGTGGTAAACGACTTGTGGTACTCATTCATTCTGCGATTGTTCTGTTATAAAAAAAAATTATAAATTATAATTATTAATTAATAATGAATAATGATATATATTTTAAACATTTTTAAACATATATTCACCTTGAAAGTTACATTGAATAATTAGATGTTTGTACAAGTTTTCAAAGTGAAATGATCTTCGATTGTTACTGAGTAGAGTCTTGTACATTGAAAACGATCGCTCAATGTCCACTGACGTAATTGGTGCAAACTTAAAGTACACGAGATCATGTGTTGAGAAGTCTTCAGGAAGTCCAGGTTCAAGTTCTGTGTTCATAGTTATACCAGATAATATATTTGAAATATTTTTTAAAATTTTAAGACCGACATTTTTGTGGGTAACGTTATTGAGTTTATTAAAAACAGCTTTTCCAAATGGTTCTTGAAGAGTTTCAAATACTTTTTCAACATTTTTAAATACATTTATAGCTTCAGCTAATGATAGTCCTTGTTCTTGCAACTTGGTAATGGAAACTGTTAAAATTGTAAAAAAGGACTTTATGTAGGCCAAATCTCTTTCAATACCAGCTTTGGAAATATATTTTTTGGCCTCTTTGATGCTAACAGCATCATTGGCGTCTAGTTTTTCAAGAATTTTACGTATAATTTCAATGTTTTCACAATAGTAATTCGAGGCGATGATCCACGTACTCCAACGTGTTATAATAGGCTCCGGTGGCAAATTTAAATGCGGAGCTTCATCTTTGAACAGTTGAACACGGTTTGGTGCTTTTCGGAATATTTTTTTAACACTAGAAATAAGTTTGTCGACATTACCCGGGTAATCTGCTTCAAGTATACCAACAATTACATTAGCAACAAACCTACCTTCAACGTCGGTAGTTTCGTCAATACTGACCCAAACTTTTTTACCAGACAGTTCAAGTTTAATTTTACTCATTGTTTCGTCAAAAATGTCATCTATGTATCCAAGTCTCAAGTTTGTTTCTGTAGGAACATTATTTCCGGTATAAATTTCCAAAAATGTACGAAAGCTTTGATTTGAAACTTTATTCAGTGGTATATTTGCTGATAACAACGCAAAACACAAGTCTTTACTGAATGAGGACTTTTTGGTAGAGTTGGTAACCAATTGTTGTTTTTTTTTTCACCTAGATTGTCTGCGCGTTTAACGGCCTTAATATGTTTTTCGGTTTTTAAATGTTGTGTGATATTAAATTTTTTTTCGTAGTTAATTTTAATATTACAAAACTTACATAGTAATACACTAGCGTCGGTTGCAAATGTATTTTCACCAAATTCGCGAACAATATTTTTAAGACGACTAGAAACAGATTTTTTTTCTTTAGGCATTGTAAAATAAATTATGTATAAACAAAACTGTAGAATTTAGATTGCGAATTCACGAAATGAACTAGCGTGCATACAATACGAGCAATCGGAAACGACTGCAAAAGTGCAAAATGTATATTACTGAGTAATAATCTGTAAATAATCTGAAAATAATGATATCGGAATATCTAGATAATGATATCGGAATACCTAGAAACTATAAAAATAAAATACTAGTGCATATGCTACAATTTCTTTAACGATGGGATTACCAAGTATCGGGCATACACTCTCGCTAGGTCGCACGTCATCTAAACTCGTATAGAAGTTATAGGTATAATGTTATAAGAACAATTAATTGACACGAATTAATTACTAATATAAATAATTAATACGACTATAATTAATAATTATTAATTACTTTTTATTATTAAGAAAAAATGTTTTAAAAGCTACGGAACTGAAAAAAAAAATAATAAATATTATGCAAAAATAATGTTGGAAAATAGAAAAAAAGCAAAATAGCACTTATACTTCGAAATATGCAAAAATATGCAACATAAAATTTCGTATTTAGCTTCTTGGTTATCTGAAACAAATTTATAGCTCACATAGGTATCTCTAGGTCCTCTCAAAAAAAATATGCAAATGCTAGAAGTTATGAGCCCTGATTATCATCAATGTACGACCACTGCAGTATGTAATTTGTTTTTATATAATTTTAATCATATCACAAATAATTATAATATAAAATCATTATTAAAAACAAATTATACAAAAGTTTTTATATAATCTGTGGCAGGCCCGGCTCAAGGGGTAGGCGACATAGGCCCACGCCTAGGACGGCACTTAAGCAGCACTTTAGTAAGAGGGCGGAATTTCAAAAATACTGATATTATTATATTGTTAGGGGTGGCAAAATTTGATTTTGCCTATATCACTATTTTAACTTGAGCCGGTCCCGGTCTGTAGTCATATGTCGTCACGTATATAGTCATATGACTATATCGTCACGTATATAGTAACATATTATTAGTAGGGATAAAAATAATTTATTAATTGTACAATATATTATGTACGATTCAGTGCCGTAGCCAAATAATATTTTGGGTGGGTCACAATTTTTTTTTCTATCTTTTTTAGAACTTGAGTAATCACTATGATAGGTACTATAATATAGTCTAAGACACTATTGTTCATAGAAAAAATGTTGGCGAGGACACTTCTCACCGTGTTAGGTTAGGTCGATCTAATAAATTTATAGTAAATTATATAATATTAATCTCTACATTTTTTTTTATCCTTGTCAATAACGATAGCTTACTGTAGATTACACATAACGGAGTTTAAGACATGGTAAACCACTGGCATGGTGGAACCCGATCGAGCGTGGTCCTTATTTTTTTGGAAAACCCGTTGAGCACAATCTGGTATTTTTAACAACCCGATTGAGAACAGTCAAACTTTGTCAATTTTGACCACATTCGGGTCTTATAAAATACTCGTACACTACGTAACGTTTTGTTACGTATAATTTTTAAACTTAACAACAATTTTTTTACAACACAAATACAATTATTATAATAAAATATTATACTTTATTCTTAATTTTAAAATGTTTCATAATAGTAGATATAGGTAATCAATGTGATAAATAAATTATTGATTATTTAATATAGAAAGCGACAATATGAAAAGAAGTTTAGATTTTGTTTATTTGTTATAATATTTATATTTATAAAAAAATATGTCTGTGGGGCCTAGGCCTCTAGCCCCTCTACCCCACCCATCCCTGCGTCCCGGGTATATTTTTATATGTAAATTGTGGCTTAAATATTTTTTTTTTCATTCGTAAATTCCGTTGAGAGATATATTTTTGAAAAAAATCAATATTTTCTTTTTTTTCAAACTTAGGAGTAGGCAAAAATATTGGATTAATATCTATTTGTATGATTAAAAAATATTAGTTTTAATACATTAATGTTGTATACCTATGATTTATCAATAAAAATTAGCCATATTAAGTAACTGGTAAAAATGTGTGCAGATGTATGATAAATTCCAACACATAATTTTTTTTTAGTTGAGGCTTCGACAACTGAAGTCATTAGCCTGTGGAACTGTGAGGGAGGGTACTGCAGGTTTAATTATATGTGTGTGTTTGTTTTGGCAGAATATTTAAGTGAGGATGGCGGCCTCTCTCTCCGGACAAAATTCCGCCCGTGGCCGGGTTTGAACCGGCGTCGGTGCGCATCGAAACCGACACCTTAGTCCGCTCAGCCACTCTGTCCTCAAAGTAATATTTTTTTTGGTTTTTTCAGTTATTTTATATTATTTTCTTTTATATTATATTCTTGTATATAATTTACGAATCTTATTCCATGATTTTTTTTTGATTTTTGTTTACTGCCTTTTCAAACTAATATAATATTATAATGTATTTGTGTAAATAACTTAGCATATTTTTTTTATGTCCGGGCTCTAATATTTACGCAGTGTATAATTGAGATCATTTTTCGGGGCCGCTGTTTATACCTACTCCAATGTTACTCTAATGTCAGATGATTACATGTCTGTAGTTATATTGTAGAATTTAAAATCATCTGTTGTTCTTTTCGTTAAAAAAAATGGTATTATATTGAACAGTAAGTTCAGATGACTTTGTCAGGGAAACTTAAAAAATAAAAATCAGTTAATTGTATAACAAAATGCCGCACACTATTTTTAGTTTACAGCCCTACAGAATATATATGTCGTGAAAACTTTTACCAAGTTTACCAAAAAGTTTATTAGAAACACTATATTTTTTTTTTAAGCCACGATATTCTTACCACCCAAAATGAAAAAAATGACTTAGCACGATCGTAAAAAACCCCTTACGGTTTTATATAGTAGTATATATAGATTAATACGAATATTGGGTATACATGTTGTCGGCGTACGTGCGATGAACTTCTCGGAACAATATTATTCATATCTACACGCCGATATCAAATACAATTTGACGAACAAAAAGGTCAGGTTGCAGGTAGTTGTAAACCCGCGGGCTGCCGTGTCGCACAATGTATGTATATAATATAGGTACAATTGTTTTTAATTTTTTATGAACTTAATACTTTTTTTTTATTGACAAAAGTGGTACTAAAACCTTCAGAAGAGTGTCGGGTATAACAGTAAAACATTTCAGCCAAATCGGTTCAGTAGTTTTCTCGGTTAGCGCGGTCGTAGAAAAACCCTTACAATTTTATATAATAGTATAGATTTACAAGAATTAATATTCTCTTTTATAAAATCGTCTATGCTTTAGTGCCATACCGATAGCGTTGTTCCGTTGAATTCTGTATGTGTTTAAAAACGTACCGCCGTCCACGTAATTTACTAATTTATATACATATATATAATATATTATAAAAAACACATTACGAAACACCGAAAAAAACCCGTCCAAAATGGGTTAAGCTGTGTTGTTTATCTTTGTTTTATCATCGTAAATATTTTTTTAATATTATATGTATAAGCCGTTTCCGGTGCCTACACCACTCTTATCACCATTTTTTCGGTATTTTATTTTTCAAAACGTTCTTTATTTTAATAATTTATTTCAGCTGTAACCTATAATTTTGAAATTCATTGGTCGTGTATAATATAATATAAATATGTATAATATTATTATTTTAATGCCTTTTTCGTTTTTATGAGCGTAAAGCATGTATTAGGGGAATGTATCACCTACCCGAAGGCCATAAACACATTTAAAAACCTAACATGACGTGTTTGAACCCATTTTAAGACCAAAACTGGTGTTAATCATCGTGTGACTGCACTACAATATTCGGTCTTGTTTACTGGATGTGTAATATAATACATCCGCCACATGTATTTGACACACTGCCAGCTGGAGCTACCTGGAAATCGAAATTGTCCCTCTTCCCTCTTTATGCCTATAATGGGTAGGTACTATAGGTTTCTACAATATTATATTACAACCGCACTCTGCCACAATAATATGTCAAGGCCGGTTTTATATTAATCGGGTGCTCGTTTTTAAAACGAGTATCAACTACCTATCAGTATATTATCAGTCATTATTAAAAAAAATTATTAAATGTGTGTGACCATAATATTGTAATATTAGAGGAGCTGTAGGTAAACTATAGCCCTGAAAAAAAAGCACAGTCATATACTCCGTAAATATTGGAACCTGGATATTTTTAAAAAACGTTCGTAAATTAAGTCGGGGACATTAAAAAAAAAAAAACAATATGATGGTGACTATACTGAGTTATACGTATAAATATATTATATTTGTATAAAAATCAAGGGAACAAAAGTAGAAAAATATTTGTAAACTACTAACATATAATAATTGTGAAAGAATCACAAGCAAAAAATATATAAGTAATTATTATTAAGGGTCCCGTTATCGATTTTCTAAATTTACCGCAATTCTATACTGTAAATAGAAAGTTATCTTCAAGTGGCAACAAGGGTACCCGCAATGTTTATATCAACCACTCCGATCATCTATTCTTTTTTTATTTGTAATAAACTAACTAAGTACTCATCAAAAATTGTATTTTTATATTTTATATATTAAATTACTCCAAAAAATATTCTGCTTATGCATGTGAAATTAAAAACGTATGTAGGTGTTATTCTCTTCTTAAAAAAGTAAAATATATAATTATTTAAAAAAAATGTTTCATAGACTTGAAATTATACAAAAAATAGAAATTATATTTTCAAAAATGTTTATATGTAGTACAAATAAGAGAGTAAAAAGTTACGATAAGAAAAATAATGTGTTTGACAAAATAATCACCCTGTATAGTGAGCGCTTTATCTGTCTTCTAAAACGTGTTGTATAAAGTATATTATTGTAGGTAGAGATATATAGGTACAGATAATACTGTAGTTTATTATTGGTTTGTACTTAGGTATTTAATAGACTATTTCGGGATATATTATGCATATGTGTATTATTTGTTCCAGAAACACAAAAACCGGTGTGACCGGTGAAATTGACTGCCGGTGATTTTTACTGGGGGAGTAATAATCGCCGGGAGTAATTATTTCCTAAGCTAGCCGGCGATTATTACTCCCTCTATATTTTAACTACACTTTATCTGGGGAGTAAAATAAATATTCTTATATTAATTATTAGATGATAATTTAAGTAAATATTAATCGCTTTAGTTGTCACTATGCACGGTTTTATACATAAAACGATTTACACATTCAAAAATGTGTTGTTTGACCCTATAGCTTAGTATACAATCGCCAATTTGTATAATGACGTGTTTGTGCTAGTAAATAAAGTGTTGAAAATGTTGATACCAAAAACGTATTTTTCGATTTCAAGTTGTCAACGCCCTTTTAACAAAATACTGTCGAAATAGTATTTTGGACAATTATAAAAATATTGTAAATAATTCTAGTCCCCTCCCAACTCTAGAAAAAAAAACCATCTAAAATACACTTCAATGTTTTAAGTATTACTGAAACGTAGTGGATTTGAAGTCGTTAAATAACTTATAACTTATAAGTATTATTAGATTATTTTTATTTGAAACATTGTATCCCCATCACATTGATACCTACACAATAATTAATGTACACAGCAATTAAAAACATTTTTAAATTTAAATCAACTAAAAAGCTATATCAAAATGATTTCAACAGAAGTCGATTAAACCATATTTTAAGTTCTTAACTTAATATTTGATTCGGAAATTAACCAACTAGTTCAAATGTCCAAAAGTTCAAAACAATTTTCATAAAACTTAAATTAAACTTATTAATTAGTTAATGCTCCCCCACCTTTGTAAATAAACATATCCCTACCACCAACATAATATATACGATTTATATAGGTAGGTACCCCCTACCTAATATGCATAATATACGGCCGCAACAGTGATGCACACGAAAAAGGTAAAAGGACCAGTGGGGGGGGGGGGGGGCTTTTACATACGCCACTCAGTTGTGTGTCGAAAGATTTTTTACTGTTCATTTAACAATTCCATGGATGTTGGTGAGACCACCGATGTATCTATATTATTATTATTTATGCGCATACATTTATTCATACAATACGAAAATATGTATTTAAGTTACAAATTTATTTATTTTGAATTAAATTCGTATCGTGAACAATGGATGTATGCTATATTTATTAAATTTTAATATTAGCTTGTTAAACGGAAACGATTATCACAATATATGCGGACCAAATTTTTGTAAGAATTTATTTAAATTTTGTTTTTGTTGTTATAATATTTCATCGGTCCGCTAAATCATAATTTTGCACAGTACCTACAATTCAAAATGTATTTATTTTCTCGTCTTTATAAATTAACAATTATTCCCATTATTATTATTATGGTGGTAATTATTAGAATTGTATATCAACTACAGGAAAAACAGCAATTAACGGCACATATAAGACATTAATAACTCGTCAATCGTATTATTGTTTACCTAACATTGGTTGAACCTATCCAAAAATAAAAAAAATTACGATTATTTACTTAAAATATTTATATATATTCAAATGTCTAATATATTTATATTTATTAGGTAAGAATATCTAAATTTAAAAAAAATTAGGTGCTTATTCCAAATCTTTAGGTAAAACTTGGTGAACGTTTTTGACGTTTGGAATAGGTACATCTATTTTGTAGATTCAAAATTGTGTGCGGATTTTTTCTAGTAACCTTATGGCTTGATACCATAAGTGTACGGTAGTCGGATGTAACCACGTTTTGGTTGTTTAAATGCAATATGTTATCCTGCATCAATACGGGTTTCGTTATTATTATTTATTTATTTAACCCTCGGAAGTAAGAATATTACGTTATTTGAGTGACGAATAATTCAATTGTGTGTAATATTACGAAATATATAAAACCGAATGATATCTGTTGCCGGGGTATACCTATTGTATTTTTTAGAGAAAATAAGTTAAGCTGAAACGGTCTTCGAGGCGCACAGTTAAGGTCCATTTACGAAGTGTGTTGTGCCTACGTCTAACAATAACAACAACAATAATAATAACATTATATTATGGTCCATATACCTAGCAGATTTTTCGTTGTAGCTGCGCACAGCATATAATACATATTATGGTGGTAATAATATATTATTATAACATCCTCTCTCATGCCGCCAAATCCACAGGCCGAAAAATCATTTATATTTATAATATATATGAAACTACGTTGTTAGGTTTCTGTTTTTTTTTCCGGTCGGTTTTTCGTATATTATATTGTATACAATATTACAAAAGGTCCCCGGGCCACATGTTCCACATCTTTGTAATATCCATCCCGCCGCTGTCGTTATAAAATTTCGTCATGGCGTCTTTGTATTCGTTATCCCTCATCAATATCTCACTGTTACCCTCGGGGATCTCAACCGAACGTTTTACAATTCCCTCCTCTCCTCACCAACCAACGACCATCCACCATCAGCGATTCGTTTCACCGATCCTCATATTTCGAAAACGTAAAATATATTCTATTATATCGTTTTATTTGAACAGATCTAGTTGCACCGGACACTGTTCAAACGAAACACAATATGTATTATATTATAATATATTGGTACAGCGAGCAAACGTTTCGTAAAACCATTATCTCCGTGCGAGCGCACACAATCAAAGAGCAAATGTTTGACCCCGGGACGTTTTTACCGCCCTTTCTACCATAGGACCCCAGACCGTGACAACGAAATCCTTCTCGAACAACAATAAAAGCAATAAACTATAAAATTAATATTGTGTAACAATATATAATATAATCCCGGGAAATTGGAGCAATAATATTATATTAAATAACGTACTTACAATAATAATTATAATTATTAAAATATTCTTATATTATAATACGTAAAATTATATTATATTTTTATATTACATTATACTAAAATATAATATAAATATAATAATATCCATTATATTTATTATTTACATGTAATTTGCCAGAAGAATTAAATAATAAAAACAATTGTATCGACTCAAGTGTATACTCGTTCGTCGATTTATCTTACCATCAGAAGTAAGTAAGTATAAGTAAGTAAGTAAGTAATCACAAGAAGTTGGTTGGGTGGTAGCAAAACGATGTCAGCTTGCCATTTGTGGTCTTACACATTATACGATTACAAGTTGTTTGTGGGACAGGTGGGTGCTGGCGTTGGATTTTTCGTACTTTATTGGCCAGACGTGGTACAACAAAATTTAATACAGACTAAGTAGATGAAATGATAACAACGATGACGGAAAACACTCTTCAGGGCAAATACGATGTACGTATAATATATTTCAGTATGGGCGCCACATCGCTGGTTATTCCAGTAAATAATTCGAGGGAAACATTTACGAATCACTGGTACCTTTATATTAATATAAATCCTAAATTAAAAAATAAAATTGCAAGTAAATCTGAATGGATTAGACAATGCTTGTTAATGGCGCCCTATATTCATATGAAATCGTACCTTTGGTGACAGTCATTTTTGATACGTTTCTTGTGAAAATCTCTAATTATTGTATGGGTTGTATTATTGTATATTTTCACCTCAAGAAATAAGATAGGGATTCTAGACGGAAGTTTCTGTATACAACCAGTTATCTTATATTATATTGTTGTCGTTTGAAATAGTTTGCATGATCCGAGTTCTCTGCGCTACACAATAATTTAGATATTGCACTTGGACCATCGAAACTTTTTAACACTATTTTCTCAGTTATTATAACTATAACAAAGTTTGAAAATTCATCTTCGCAAAACAACGTGGTAACAAAGTATAACAATAGAAGGTAGAAAATACGTTTGGTTAGACTTAGGAGTCAGAACCACTACAGCGAGGGCACGAATAAAGGAAAAATAATCCCTTGTGTAAGGAATGATCAAAATAGCGGCGAAACCGTTTGGCATGCACCTGTCCTGGTAACGGCCACCTAGGAGGTTATATGGATCCATTATTGTAGTTATTGTCAATGTTTTAGATATTATACAAAAAAGAAAAATATCATATTATTATACATTATGCATATACGATAAATTATAAATTACGTTTCGACGGACTGTGTAACCATTATGCGGTAGATGATACTATATTATTTTTATTTATAATAAAAAATATTAATCAAAACCTACACATAACCCAATGTTCGAAATAAGCCGCATTCAAAACGTTACAAAAAATAATTAATTTTGTGATCATAATAATTTCACATTAAAATGTTATGCCGATCTCACTATGATTTAAGTACATGCAATATTCAAAGAACGAGTGTATTCCCTATATCAAAATCAAATATTTTCAACGTATTGAAAAACGACATACAACAAAATTAAACAACAAAAATATGAAGCCAGTGTTGTATTGCTTGTCCCAAATTACCTAATATATACGTCAATTATTTTCAAATATAATAATGTAATGCTGATACATGTGGCGTATGAGATAATGTTTTATAAGACAGTTTTATATGTATTACATGCTGTGTTTTTATTTAAACCGGTTTCAGGTACTTATATTATATTATTTTTAATCCAAAATATTAATCAACCTTCAAACTCCTGCAATGTTCGATATAGGTATTTCAAAAAATAAATAAATAATAATTAATACCCCAATCATTATAATGTCACATTGAACACAAATCCTACTACGAACTATTAGTATTATAATATTCTGCAACGAACAATATTTGTTTATCACTTAATATTTTTATTGTTTAAGTATATCAACTATTTTTTTATACGTTTATACGTAGTTTTGTAAGCTGTCGAGTGTTGGGACGCAATCGGGATACTTGTATTTGGGACACAATAAAGTTACCCGAATTCAGGCCGCAGTCATGCGAGTTTGGCTATAGCCCATGATGCTCGATAAAGAAAAATGGTAAAATATATATATATATTTTATAAAAATGTTAATTTTTGATGACTTACAATATTATTTTCAAAACCGTTTATAGTTGTTGAAATAATGAGTGTCTTAAGTTTAATGGATCATCCGGTATAGACGCTTTTTGTGCATCGATCTTATAGAAAATAATATATAGATACGATCGTGTAACTCTACGTCTCACAATGGCCTCGTTGTTCTCGGATGGGTGATCGCATCACGATTTATTACGATGAGCGATCTCTGTAGCAGTTATAACATAACTACTGGTACCTATTATGGCATTATATTTGGATAGTTAAGTTTCATCTTGTGAATATATTTAGGACGAGTTAAGATTTTAACATATCGTGCAGTATTGTTCTAAGATGTTAACGCAATAACGAAGTGGTTCTTTGACTGTGAGTTGCTCCAGTCCATATAATACCTGATAATTCGCGCCCTGCTAGTCACATTTAGGCCTATAGTTGTTAAAAAAGTATCTTATTTTTATTTTTATATTATTTATTATGTATTATAATGTATAATAATTGTAAGGTTTAAAACCGTGTGGTATCTTAAATTATTAACATTTGAAAACTACAGGTGATAAAACCATTGCCCAATTTCAAAATGTCTTGATAATTTCGAAAATTCTTTCAAAAATAACAATAACACAACAATTAACAGTGTAATGGACAACATGTTGTATAAGTCTGAAAAATTACGATAAAGAAGGGGCCCGTTGATATTAATTTGTAATTTTTGATATTTTGAATTGTTGATAGGAATATTTAATTTATATTAAATAATATTTTACAGGGCCTGCAAAAAACATTTAGTACAGAGGCCCAAATTTCGATGTGGGTGGTCTGTTTGTATATACCTATACCTATACGTGTCATCGTTATTTTACACATTGTTTTTTTTCTTTCCGTTTCGTTGAATGTCGATTGTATAGATCGATTCCTTTTGTGAGATCACATCCGGGTACTGTATCATATTATATTAGTACCCACTGCAGCGCACCACGTTTTCCCAAACACGGCCGATGGTTTATTATTATTATTTACTGTACACATGTGTGCGCGAGTGCGTGATACGTGTGAGTTTTTCAGCAACTACAGACACATTTCTCTGGCATTCCTCTCCCCCTGACACCATTCACTCACACCTCGCCATGTATAATGTCTAAAATATGGACGTGTGTGTATGTGCGTGCGTTCGTGTACGTCTAGTTTATTTCAAAACGCTACGATGGCCATTGGTCCATCAACAATGTCACGTGCAGTAGGCCCAAAATATTTTAAAAGCCGGTTCGAGTGAACAGACACAGAACCATTTTATATACCTATTACATATATGTATGTGTGTGTATACATGAAACCATATAATGGGTTGATGCCTTGATGTGAGGCCCGAAGTATTGTTTTGGAAAAACTACACCGATCGTTAAACACGGAATAAAGCGGAGGCTGCGGCGTCGGCTTAACACATTGTATTTTATTGTGTTCACTGCCGGAGCAGACAGCACTGCGAACATATATTTCGTCGATCATTATCGTCGTAGCGACGTCGGTAGTGTAGTATAATGATACATACCTTATACCTACATATAGGCTCAAAATATTTCAAAAGTAAAAAAAAAAATGTGACCGAAAACCTGTTTACGACGACTATATATTCTACGGGCGCCGCGGATTCACCGTGGTCGTATAAAATAATATACGACGGGTTCTCTTATATATTATATTATATTATTATTATTCTCTGGCGACCAAAATTCGTATAAAAAAAAATAAAAACGCTGATCGTCAGTAATTTATTTATATTTATTTTAATATAAAATATGCACTTAATAACATAATATTTACTTACTACTGTGTGTCAGAGAGAGAGAGAGAGAGAGAACATATGGTGCGCTGTTGTCCTTTTGATTTTTATTACTTATAATTACCCAAATAGGTAGTTGGTGTGAAATTCAAATGAACCAATGAAAATATTGTATTATTTGGATACGACGCAGCGCTGGGGGTCTAAAGGCGTACACATTTTTAATAAGCGAACGTGACAACCGTAGTAGAACTATCACTAGAAATATTTACAACATACCATATATCAAAACTAATTACTAACTATTAGTTTTTTATACTTCAAACCGGCAGCGACAGGTTTTTATTATATTGTGTTCATAGCTTGTTTTCAAATGCAATGTTTGCAGGATACCTACCACGAAAGTACGTTTCAAGTATGTGTGTGTGTTCCACAGCATATAATAACGAATATATACCCGTATCAATACTTCCCCTCCCCCGCACACAGCCAAAATAAGTATAGGGTAGTAGATTTGTGGAAAAATATTATAACTTAAGTAGCAGCTTAAATATAAATTATAAATTTAAAATTGTATAGAATTGCAGAAAATTGGAAAAATCAGCCAAGTGAGAGTCGGACTCGCGCACGAAGGGTTCCGTACCATTATCTATAAAAACGGCAAAAAAATCACGTCTGTTGTATGGGAGCTCCACTGAAATATTTATCTTATAATAATAATAATAATATTGTTTCTAATATAATAATAAAATAAAATTTTAATTTTAAATTAAAATAACAGAATAATGTTAATAATGAAATACAAATAAGTAATTAATATATATTAATTTATATACTTAAGCTTCATGTAGTCAAATAAAATAATTTAGAATTTAATACTATAATATAAAATAATATTTATGCAATGCAGATCAGTGTTATGATCTTAAAAGAAACAGGATTATTGAAAATAATATGGCATTAAAATACCAGACTGAGAGCTATTATAATAATAATAAATGTGCGCAGTCGTGAAAAAGACGTACACCGCGGTAATAGTTGCGAAAGATACCACGAACACGATGTAGGTACCCGTATAGTCCGCAGACAGCCCCGTCGCCACCAGCAGTCCATTTTGGTCCCGACCGATGTTATAATACATGTTGGCAGCACTGTTTATATTATATATTCTGACGAATTTTTAATATTTGTTGTAGCGGCCACAAAAATACATCATTTGTGAAAATTTCAACTTTCACGGTTCATGAGATACATTTTGCCATCTTGATGATAGACGGACGAACGGACGGACAGCGGAGCCTTAATAATAAGGTGCCGTTTTACTGCACGGAACCCTAAAAACTGGTACTGAAACCCTTAATATTATATTATTTTTAATACTGTAGAAATAAAGTCAGGAACAATATTAATTAATTAACCTTATGAATGGTGTCAATACATTTAAATATAATAATTGAAAGAACAACAGATTCAATAAACTGAAGACAATAGTTTTAAGAAAAGAACAATTTAATAAATCACCAAAAACATGGTTTGCACGTGGACATATAGTTGCGGCACTAGAAAAAACACTACTATTAAAAAAATGTACGATTATTTTTTTTTTTAATAATTATAATATGTATAAATCACTTAGTGTATTGCAGAGTGTAGACTGTTCAACGATGAGCTACTATACAAAAAAACAAACACGTGCGCTAAAAAATAATGATATTTGATGTTAAATAAACGTCAGGACGACGAAAAACTTTTTATATGTGGACATAATGTGAAATATTGTGAAAATGTCAAGTATGCATATACGGATATTTGTTATTGAATATTACAAGAAATTAAAAAAATCAATTACATCGAAATAATTTTGTTTTGCATAGAAAATTCTCATTTTTTCTTAATTTGTTTGTTGTTTTTCCCAATAATTATTTAGAAAAGTCCCTAGGTACTGGGTATTTTAAATTTTCTCAAAATACCAATATTGGATCCAATTCGCTACCAGAAACCACCCCCAAAGTTGAAATTCTAAGTACCAAATAATTATTTTTACTGCTCCAAAAGTCACATTTTAAACACATGTTCCACATGTCATTTTTGAAATTTGAAACCCAAACCGTGGTTATTCTTATACCTATATTACGCTATTGAAAATTATGTGCCTTGAAGCGGCTCCATAGACGCACATGATCACCTAGGCAGCATTAACTACCGTGTACTAACCTTCATACTTATTTAGAAGTCAAGCACCCTTCTTTGTTCCAACTCATTCAATTTCCTATGCCTGGTTATAACTGCATTCAATAAACTGCAGAATGCTCCACTCCCACACAATAATGCCACTATAACTTATAATGTCAGTTTTTTCTTCCATTCTTTGCATGTACCTATTTTATCAATGTTATAAATATTGCTACTACCATACTATGTATATATTATAATATGTACCTACTATATAATATTATGTATGTTGTATATATCTGCATAGTGTAACAGAAAGATCTGAAAAATTAAGTAACTTTTTGTTCTAATCAATATTTAAACATTTTTTTTTTATGCATGATTTATAGACACTTGCAAGATATGGTAAAAACGGTTAATTAAGTCAAGTAACTAGTTTCTTTTTTAGTGTATCAATATTTTTTTGAAGTCAAGTAATTTGAAACGTAATAACTTTTTTCAAAATATTATTTTTAGGAATTTCCTAACAAGTTTATTTCTTAAATTATTTACTATCCATATCATTTTCATAATTTTTGTTATACCTACGTTGAACTATACTACCAATTTTTTTTTTTTTGTCAGGTCTTTCTCTTACACCGTGTAAATATTCTACTTGAAAATGCCATCAGGCTGATTTTTGTTAAAATTAAATTAGATTACGCTATTGCACGTATATTATATTGTAATGTAATCCACTGCAGTGATATAGTAAAATAATATGTTGTTCTCATAATATATTGTATTATAGAACCAGTTGTCGAATACTGAGAGAATCTTCGATGGCCATCACACAATAAAAACATAATACCTATATTTAAATATTTAAATATTATGAGGACTGCTAGGCCTATCTATATAATATATTATTACAATTACTCTCCCAGGCTCCATCACTAATTTTTAATGCACGCCGCCCAATGACGATTCACGTCTTGTTACAAGCACGCATCAACATAACAATATTATTATATTATTATAATGTTTATTATCATTATCTAGGTAGATGTGAATCGGTCGACGATGTAATAATAAAAACGTTATGTTAATTTTATGATACTCGGTACGTGGTGTACATAAAGAAGATGGCCGATTAGGAGTTAATAATAGTATCTATACAAGCAGCAACCCTATATACTCTATTAAACCATAATACAATGTTCTACTGCACTGTATAATAATATGGTAGATAGAGTAGGTAGGTACATTCTATTAAAAATTACTAACCATCATGATCATGTATGTATCCTATGCTTGCACGCCCTTCTTAAGCTTTGTTAAATTATGTAAACTGCACAGATTTTGAACACATTCAATTTATTTGGTTTCGACCAAATAAAAAAATCTACAGGTCTAAAAAATTATATCTACAATTAAAATAACTATTTTGTTTTCGGTAATCAACCAGTCCGTGACTGTGCCACTCTTTAAAATAAAAAATAAAAGCGGGATGGAGTAGGTCCAGCGGTGGTGGATGTGTGATGATTGTTCACAGAAGAATCCATTTAACGTGGTAAATTATAATAATCATGCGTGCAATATTATATAAATATTAGAAAAAGATAATTTTTATATATAATATATTATGACACTGTCTATTGTCTATATTACGGATCTTGTTGAATCTATTGACAAATATTTTATAAAAATCGGTTAGTGAGTTTTCTGGAAATGTTGACTTAGATATTAAAATCAAAAATTAAACGATATAATATGAGTTTTTTTTCAGTATTTTTTTTATTTATAAATCAATATATTATTTACAATCTATACAAATACAGTATACACTGATGACAAAATTTACAATGGACAATGATGTTTTAGATTATAATAGGAAGGCTTCCAACGGAACCACCTGACAAGTTTAAGTTAATATTATTATGCTTTTAGCAGGTCCATGGGCCGTTGCCTTTTTAACCTCCTGGGTACGAGAGTGGCAGAGCTTAGTATTTTGATTAATGGATTGGAATGTGAGTAGAGCTTTAAATATAATTTGATGTAATGATATTTGGAAAGGTAGTTGAATTAGGTAAATACCTCATTACTTTGTGTAGGTACCACAGATAATGGATTTGGAAGATTGTGAGCTGAGAGCTCTCGATATTTTTAAAATTTTAGTAAATAACATTACCTAATCTATCAACATAAATAATTTTTAAAAATGGTTCAAGTAAATAAAAATATACAAGATTTGACATTATGTCAATACATTATATATCTTATATTTTTTTGAACCCATTTTTAAGGACTATTATATCCTTGTTATAAACATTTTGATAACTGAAAAACTACTCGTTCAGGTATTAAATTAGATACCTACTACAACATTTTCAAAATAATAATATACTATAATTATTTACTATAATATAAATTACAGTAAAAAAGGTGGATTCTCATCCAAAAAACATAAGTTTGTACCGAAACAAGACTCTCATTAACAAATTGTACGAAAAATCTCAAGAGTTAAAATATGGAATTTAAGACTTGAATATATGTGTATATTTGATAATTCAAAAAATGAGAATAAATTAATTATTTGAACGAAAAAACGGAATTGAGCATGCTTAGTGAATAACACCCTCTATTTACAATACTCTACACTAATTAGTCCACTGCTATATTATACTCGTAAGTGGATTCGTAAGACAAGTTTTTTGGTCAAACGCGCAGCCATAGCCCGGGGATAGTGTTATGTAAAATATTGTGTATTATGTTGTAGGTATTAATAGTAATAATACAATATTTATTGCATTTTAAGAAACATATTGAACCAATACAATTTAAATAAATTGTGTAAGTGATTATCTCCAAATGCCTAATGAGCTTATGGGGGTGAGATAACAGTTCTTATCTAGTACCTAGGTAAAATTACGTTAGTAATATTACGGTTTTTTTTTGTGAATCCCCAAGGCCATGAAGGAAAATCAAAAACGACCATATAATAATATTTATTTTTTATTCTCTATTTGGTATAACTCTTAACCAAACGACATCGAAATGAAACATATTATTATGTATGACAGTCACATGTGTGTTCACATTACTTAACCAAAATTGTACTATTATCATATTTTATTATATACTGATTATATACTATTTTATTCTGAATTATTT
This sequence comes from Sitobion miscanthi, assembly GCA_008086715.1. Classification (NCBI taxonomy): domain Eukaryota; kingdom Metazoa; phylum Arthropoda; class Insecta; order Hemiptera; family Aphididae; genus Sitobion; species Sitobion miscanthi. Next base: position 27,466,507 of record CM017803.1, read on the forward strand.
TTTGGGAATAAATATACGATAAATGTAGATACGATCAGTGGTGTTTCGTTACATAATAGGTGATTATATTAACAACCAACAACCAAAATATTTCAACAAATATAAGTACCTACCAAAAATTAACTTTTAAAAATTGTGTTTTTTTAACAAAGCAATAAGCATACTTAATTATATAGGCATTTCATGCAGACCTTAAAATCGATTTTAAATATCGATAAAAATCGATAATAATCTTTAAAAATCTTTAAAAAATCAAATGAAACATTAAAATCGAAAATGATGTTTTTTAATGAAGAATTTATATTGAAGTTGAAAAATAATTAAAATCGATAATTATGTATCAAAATAATATAAGTAAATTAATGGCATGTTAAGGTACATATGGTTACGTGCAGACATATTTTAAAATCATAATATTATTTAGACTGCAGTACAAATAAGACTTGCATATACTCTCGTCGAGGGACAGCTTTTATATTTTCACTTGTAGAAATAATATTCCACGAATTAAAATGGCCTACAATCGTTAGGTGGATCATGATTAGTTGTAGGTATGTTATTTTATGCAATAACTTTGGGACGGTTTTTATAACCTGAATATTGTAAATTGTACCTAAATCTATGCTTTTCGATTATTCAATACAAATTAAAAGTTTTGTCATGATATAATTCAGGAAAAATAGTTACAAATAAAAACCGAAAACATTTTTTTTCATTTAAATATATTTTTCTTGACAATATTATTTGTTACAATATTTTATAAGACCCTATATAATACTACCATATTTATTATTAAAAAGTATCCAGTATGAAAACTTTTAGGTGGGTACTTGAAAAAAAAATAAATGTAGAAAAAGCAAGGCTTTCTAACTTTGTAATAACGTTATGATTATAACGTTACATTTGACAAAAAACGATTGAAATTTATAAACGTTGCTATAACAGCACGTGTAAATCAAAAATAATAAAATGCCACAAAACAAAACATAACGATTAACAAAATATATATATATTATCATTAAACAAAATATAATGAAAAACGTAATTTATAGAATATCATTGGACGAAAAAAAACGTAAAACGAAATAATTTAAAATTTATTTATTTAAAAGTTATATTGGTTTTGTCGAAATATTTATTTCATGCATACGGACATTAGAATTGATTATATTATATTTCGTATCTGGGCCATTACCTGCCCACATTAGTTATTATTACCACATCGATGAGCAAGTCACTGATTGTTTAAAAGAATACAATAGTTATGATTAATGAATAATAATGTGTAAAAAAAGTTCTAAAAATTATCAAAATCGCCCCAATCTACGGTAATGTATTGTATATATTAAATTTTAATTGAATAATAAAAATATGAAAAACGATTCTGAGCAAAGATGGTTCTTCAACCTATATTGGTAAGTATATTTTATGATATTTTTATATTGCTATGTAGTAATTAATAAAATATATACAGTAGGCTGAGTTAATTTTTGCTAAAAGTACTGCATATGTATGTATTTGTATTAGGTACCTATATTATTAGTACAGTCAAGTCTCGATAACTCAAATCCCAAATAGATTTGGCTTATATATTTTTCTAGTTATATATACCTCAAACACAACAAAAATATAGAATTATAAAATACTATAAGGGGCAAGAAAAAATTCGAGATAAAGACTTGGCTGTATTTAATCATTATAATTGTACCTACTAGGTATAGTCATATATGTTTAAATTATAATTGTATTTATATATTATATTTATTATGTTATTAGCTTCTGAGTCAACACTGCCATGCCGTAGAACGGTGATAATAGGTTCATAATACAAATAGGAAATAGAATAAAATTAATCTAAATGTTTTAAAAATATCATTGTGTGTATAAAATATTATAAAAGAATAGAATAAGACCTCACGAATTCGTCTCAAGTCCTTATTGTTTTGTTTAAACATCCAATTTCGTAAATATTTAAGTATATTTTATTAAAAAAATTGTGATTTTGTATTGCTTATATTTTTTTTCAGTATGAACCATTATTAATGGGAATATTGTATTAACATTTTCAAGCCTTAGTCATACAAATTATTAACTGAAAATAATAATTAGTCATTTTTATAAATTATGTCAAAAGTTTAACTCCAAGGCTTACAAAAAAAAAAACGTAAATACTTATTTATTTTTGAATATTTTTAAATTATTAAAAGAAAAACTTATTTGAAATCCATTTTTAAGCTTTTCGACAGAGTGAAAAATTAAAATTTTTTATAAAAAAAAATACGTTAACTTTAAAATGACTATAAATAGTTAGCAAAATGGTGCAATAGTTGGAAAATACACATAAACGCATCAAAAAGCACAGCAGTCATTTTTAGCTTACGTCGCAATTCCACTCCACCACCATTAAGATTCGATAAAGATTCCATACCATGGCAGCCTTCTGTCAAGTACCTTGGTGTCACACTAGACAAGAGGTTAACCTGGGGGTTTCACATAGCTTCTAAACTACAACAAGCATACCAGCGCCTCTCAATGCTATTCCTATCCTAAACAAAAAATCAGTTATACAAAAAAAATGTTCAATATCAATTTACAAGCAATTATTACGCTCACTAATTACCTACACCTGCCCTATCTGGGGTAACTGATCAGCGACACACTTAAAAAAAATACAAATTTTCCAAAACAAAATATTAAGGATAATAACAAATGCACCTTGGTTCATACGCAACGAAAATCTTCATAAAGACCTCCGAATCATTAAAATCCAAGATCATATAAGAGTTCTTGCTGAAAACTTCCATAATTCACTCCACAAATCAACTGGCTCACTTCATTTAAATTTACACATACGTCCACCACCTCAAAGACGTCTAAAACGCGGCCGTCCGCATGATCTTATTCGTTAAAGATTATTAAATAATTGTGACACTATTTTTATTATTGCTATTTTAATTACTTATATTATCATGTTAAAGTTAGTCAAAAATTAGTGTTATTTATCCATAGATGTAGATAGCCTTACAGGCTAAGAATGTCTTATTATTATAATAATAATAATAAAAAAAAAAGTTATTAATGTTAAAAATTTGTTAATGAAAAAGAATTTTTGCTATCAAAATCGAATGGTCTTCCATTTAAATAATAATAATAATAATAATAAATAATAAATTTGTTGTTCCTTCGAATATGTTTATCATCTGACTTTAGACTATCGACAACGATAGACAAACTTAATTATGCTATTTGAACTTCAATGATACATAATATAAAATTATAAACCTTTAACTGCTACAAAACGACTGCAGTCGAAGTGTTTCATTGCTCGATATTGTGCGTTTTGTGTTGCGTTAAATTATTCAAAATGGAAAAATGGCTGAAAGAAAATATACCTATTTAAATATATATATGTAAAAATGTATACATGTAATATGTATGTATAAAATATAAATAGTAAATTAATTTAACATAATGACGTGTTCAATAACCATAATTTGATAAATTTCCTATTATTATTTTAACGATTTTTATGATAAAAAAAACTCTTTACCTTGGGGGGCCATTAAATTGTTTTAATGCATTACTTTACAAAAAAGTTTAATAGGTACTGGATTACGAGGTTTCATAAAGCGCTATGATGACATAAAAGTGGAAATCGTCTATATCGATTGTCATTATTTTAATTCTATGTGACTGCGCTGACTAAGATTTCTTAAAAACTATACTTGTTATAATAATAAAAATTAAGGTAAACGTGATCAGTCCAAAATTTGTTTTAATAAAAATGTGTAAGTATATACACCTTTTTTTTAAACAATACGATACATATTTCTAGAAATAATATTTTTAGGAACTATCTATCATTGAAAATGTATATATGGTTTCTCATTAGTATATTAACTATAGTTCATAATGTAACCAATAAATCTAAAAAATATATATTCAATCATTTCAGTTCAATAATTGGAACCCAGGTCAGTTAGATAAGCATTTTAAGAGTACCTATAAATATGTTATTATTATAATTTATAGGTAATAGATATTTAGTTGATAATTGAGATTTTGTTATAAAACATTATTATGACCTACGGATACCTATATTATGTGAAATGTTTATAAAATTGAAATTACATTTACTTTTATTTTGCAGTTTAGCGACAAAATTGTGAATACCTATTGAAATGTACACCATATTAATATATATGACGTATGCTGTAGGAGATAGCAGTTTGCGAGCCGAACACACAGGTACATCGAAAACAAATACCTATATAAGGCCAAACTACAAATACGATAAATTATTATTTAGGACGTGAATACCTTTATATAGAATTATACAGAATGATTCACTTATAGTGAACCTGTAGATAATATCTTGGAAAATACGAGGGTTTTTTTTTTAATTATTAGAAACATAATAATTACTAATATGCTGATATAAATTTAAAAGATTGAAAATATGTATAATCAGAATTTGAATAAATTGATACCTAAATTATTAAAATAAAAAAGGTGGGCCAATGGGTATACCGCTCTGCTGTACATTAGGTGCCGTGTGGTTAACTGAAACGGATGTGTTAAATATGAATTCGATGATATTAAATAAATCATTTTATACGATGAAAAATGATTTCGAGTGGTTTAACTTTGTGGTAAGCAAGTGGTTACCTAACAATTATTTTAATACAAATATTAATATACCTATACAAATTACCTATATTATAGGTACTATACATTATTATGTTTTTATAAATATATTATAAATACACACAATAATAAACCTAGAGGGGAACTGCCCCATCTTTCCTCCACCCACCTCACGACTTCACTGTAATGACTATTTGTAGTTGAACTGATACACTGTCTGGTTTGAGTTAAATGTATAACTCTGTATATTTATTGCTAATAGGTATGCAACTATATAATAACGATGTCATAACCGGTAAATATTCATGGCCTACAACGTTCTCTTCGTATGTGCATTAAAACTAAAAAAAACAAACGAACAAGCAAAAACCAAAACCTAAACATAATAATATACAAAGTCACTGCCCGTGGTGCTGTAAAAACACGGCCTCTTACCGTCATCTTGTATTTCATAACATTTCAGGTGCCCAATTATTAAATAAATATTATAATATGATCTATGTATTAACTACGGCCCGGATTTTAATGCAAAGTGCATTATTTTTTGGCTGCTCTAAGATAATGCATTCCAAGTACACAATTTGCTTCATATAACAGCTGATACTTCAAAGGTGAAACTTTTATTTTGCATAATTCTTTTTAAGCGTGTATATTTTTAATTATTTCATACAATATGTTTTTATTACAAACAAAGCCAACGAGACTTTAAAAAAAAACAGGTGGCATACTGCTAAAAAATATTGAAGTCCCCTACTTAGATTAGACACTTGGGGTTTTATCGATTCCACCGTTTTAATATCAATTTTGCCGGCGTATAAAAAAGTGTATACACAAAGTTAGATATATACACAAATTAAAGTGCAATATTATAATGTTTATTATACTCGCCTGTGTGTGTGCGTTCTACAATTTCACACCTTACAGGTTTTTATATTAAATACGCACACACGCACATCATACAAGTGAAAACACTTCGTATAATATTATATAGAGGTAGGTACATCACTCACCCTGTATGTAGATAAAAATATATGAAATATTATCGTTCCTCACGGTTATGATTATTATAAATCGTCATTATTGGCGCACACATCGTATTAGTAGGTATCGCACTGCAGTTGTATGAAATAGTTGGTCACAGATCTACCATGAGTGATTTTTAAAACATTATTATATTTCACGCGGTGAAAAAATTTAGTATCACAGTGTTGATAGGTAAGTACCACACAATTACAACGGTGGTAATAATGGTGATGATGATAATGATGCAAATGGCGATGCAAAAATATACTTTTTATAATATTATGGACACATCCAGCGGGCACACTGAAAATAAAGACAATATTATACTACTAGTAACGATGTTTACCACGCGATCGTAATAATAATATTATTATTATGATTATAATTTATAACGGCGTTATGCGATCGAAGGCCGAGCGGCGAGCACATCACTTTTGGCGAGCATCACCAACGGGTATCGCACATGATAATAACTTATATATCGTATTTTAAATTGTCATGGTTAATATAATATATGCAGTAGACGCACGAAAATAGTATGAAACCCAGCTCAACCCATTTGAAATTGTTGGTCATCTTATAATCAAATATTTGTAGTGTGTAATTTGCACAAATTTGCATATCAATGTTCAAAATTACTTATATCTTGGTTTTCCCGTTAGGTATCGAGGAAAAACAGTGGGTGGATCCCATATAGGCATCCCAACTGGGATTCAATTTTTGAGGGGCTGTAGCCCTTATAATAATATTATGTACTCCTTATTAATCTTTGTGGACATTTCCCTTACACCATTTAACGAAGTTGGTATATGTTCGAATGGCTTGTAATATATATAATATTTATCCAGTATGATTTCTCCCAAGTTTGCCCTCCTTTATTTTCCTTTTAATAATATGATACCTATTAAATAGGCAATAAATAAATATTTGTTTCAAATTCAAATCAACATTTTTTCAATAAAACAGATTTTTAAATTTAACATTCTGGAAAATAAATATTTTTAGAGCATTATGATAACTAAAAATAGAATTTCAAACGATTATAGAGCAAAATGTTGGTCCACTTCTCAGATCTCCTAAAACTGCAAACACTTATATATTGTTATAGCTCATGAATTCTCCTTCCAAAATTCGATTTTTATGTATCGAAACAGTCCAAAAGTATATTCTGTTTTGGTGAATACAATATTAATATTTAAAAATTAATACATATTATGCTGTATTTAAATGAGCAAAAAAAAAACGTATTACAATAACAAATTTGATATTATAGTTTATAATTTAAAATTATGTAAAAGTAATTTCTTCAAAAAAGTTTTGCCTTCAAAATGATGATAAATATATTATATATGTATATAAATATTAAATAATATATATATATATATACAGTATACTTCAGTAGAGGGCCAAAAAAATTCTAGTTATCGAAAATTTGAGTTAAAGAAACCTATACGTGTTATTGAAGTATAGGGGCCAAGAAATTCCTTCGAGTTAACGAAAATTTGACTTACAGACGTTCGAGTTATCGGGGTTTCACTGTAGATGCTTAACACTAGACACCTAAGATCAGTTATAAAAATAAATTAGTCTCCTGTTCACTTACGTACTCATTCTACGTACTCATCTGATAGCTATCACTGCAGAAATTTTAAGGATAAGTATACCTTAATTTTTTTTGTATAACGATATAATACAAATTACAATATTTCTACGAAATAACGCGTCTCTGTATTGTAACGTACTCGTTTAAAAAATCAAATTCCATTTCATTACTGAAATTGCTGAAGTTATGTTAAAGATCAATCCTATCTATAACAAATACAATTTTAAAATGCAATTAACAGTACGAATATTGATAACCTTTAAATAATCAACGTTATTTTTAATTATTAAAAGTAATTATTTATTTAAACCACAAGTTTTATCGAATATTTAAGTTGAAAATGTCACTCGATGCATCGTTATATCACTGAATAAAACATATTATTTTTGTATCTAAGTCAATGCCATAATAATACTATGGTTATAAATTCATAACAGTTAACATCATAATAATATTAATCATACAATTAAATGTGAAAATACTAAATTATGTTATGTACGTTTTATGAGACGTATTTTTACTAAAATATCGGTGTAAGGAATAAACACGTGATTTTATAGATTTATTTTTTGAAAAATATCAAAAGTCACGATAAATTTCCGAAAAGAGTATTCCGCAGTGGTACTCAAGACTAGTATGCGTGGCGGTCTCAGGGCCGTTTTAGGTTGTCGCAAATTAGGCAAACGTACTTATCAACAAATGTAAAATGGATATTCCTGAAAATAGTGCAAAAAAATTATAGGTTAGTTAAATCTTAAAAAGATATAAATAATTAATTTGTTCACTAGAGAATTACAATTTAAATTGTACTAATACAATAAAGTATAGTATAGTTTAACCACAAATAAATTTGATTTAAGTTTTAGTATATAAAAAGAAGATAGTGTAAAATGTACGATCCAGAATTTGTCGTTTAGTATAATACGATATTTTGCAAAAAAATCATTATAATATTATAATATGTTAAATTAATTTAAGTACCAATAGTGAATTCTAGTGCAGCAGTAAAACTCTAAAAACACTTGCTGAAAACTGTACCTAAAAGTCGCGGTCGTTCGTTATATAAAAAAATAATTAAATATTATAAAAACTAAAATGTGGTGGTGGGGATTTGGAGGAGGGGGGGGGAGTAAGTTACACCTTTGAAATAAGACGTAATAATATTCAATAACATAACTCAACGTTGGCAGTTATATTATAATTTATAGCTATACATTTTTGATAACATTTATGATAACCGACTCTGTTCTACCATGTCCGATGACAGATTATAATATTCCTGATGCGAATAATTCGCAAACAAAATGTAGATTTACATCAAAATTTCATAAATATGTGCTTAATCAATAAATCTGGTCCTGCCTATTAATTCTATTGAATGTACCTAATGTAGTAATATAATATTATAGTATTATAAAATATGAATATTTCTAAATATTAGATTATTTGTTGTAATTAATTGCTGCAAAAAAGTTCAAGTTAAAGAAAAAAAATTAACATGAGTCTAATATAGATGGTTAATAATAACAATAATTATAGGTAACTATATTTAATTTTAAACACGTGCGAAGTTAATGTGGATAAAAATGTCAACTCAACTCCGTTATAAAGATGTTAATTGACATTTATTTTTCCAACTGGGTCACGCATGATAATATAGTGATTGTGTGACTTTCAATTTTTTTAAATAAATAACTAAAAAATCTATTAAAAATTCATACTATGCTATGATTCCTTCTTATGTTTCACACTAGCTGTAGCAAGTTTAGACAATAACACGTTTGTGTCGACCAAATCAAGGACTATTAACATTAGTACCTATGTTTTTTTGGCGAGATTAAACCAAAAACAAAAAAAATTAATTAATTCGTTTTTACTTACAACTGAAGTACTGCAGTAGAAAACATGATTTTGACTCGAGTTGATGTCAATAGGTAGGTACACCATATTTTGTTTTCTCTCTCTCTCTCTCTGACCCACGAGCAATGTAGCAAATTCGTGTTTAGCAGTAGATACCGACCTTGTGTTGTTAGAATTAGTATTGTAGTGAATTTATTTACTATAAAACTTAAAGTTAAGAACATTATGTATATTTTTAAATTCGTTTTTGTTTTGATACATTAGTTTTAAAACGAGATATGACTGATTTAATTTGTAAAATGCATATACGATCATAACTTGCATGCAAATTGAAAAAACTTAAAAACTCCAACTTACAAACACAGATATTGTTCTCAAATTGAATTTTGATAGTATGTCAATTCACTCTTATACTAAAACTGACAATACAAGGATGATTCTGTTGAATACAAATTCGCTACGTCGTACGTGGGTCGGATAGAGAAAACATAATACAATGTGCTGACATCCTCTTGACGTATTATTTTTAAAATAAACTAAAGGAACTTTAAGTTGTCACAAATATATGGGGGCACTTGGGTCCACTAGTGTTTTGCGTAATACCATGACGTGTGTGGTGTGTCACCATTATTTATTTATGTTTAACGTATTAATATAATATGACGTTATTATGACGTTATGCCGTGATGGTAAAAACCACAGATAAGAAAAACAATATTTAAAATAGCCTCATTCTCAATTTGCATAGGTATAAGTTTATAGTTGTGAATTTTTCAAAAATCCATTAATTGTTTTAAGTGTGTCACCATTTTTATGGATCTATATTAGGGTGTCATCGTTGAAAAAGGTTTGAATGTCTATGGTCCAGACTAATATTGTTCTAACCAAGCTAGTCTACTAAAAACATAAAATTAAAACAACTATCGTAATTGAGTTCCTGTTGCAGTTGTATAATAGATGTAACAGTGAATGATTTGAAGAATGAAATAACTTTTGTCCTAATCAATATTTAAAATTTTTTGATTTATATAGGTATGATTGACAGACAATTGTGTTGTTAGTATAGTACAAAAATATTTATATTTATTTTTTAATACTAAACATTTAAAATTTAAAATGTAAATACATTTTTACTAGAAAAATTCAAACTAGCCAATTTGTAAATCTAGTGTCAAGAACAATATTGATCATAAAAAAGTTTTCCTGAGTCAAGTAGCTTATTCTTTTGGAATGGGTAATATTATAATATTAATTCTAAATGCCGTAATTACTTTTTTTTTAAATATTATTTTTGGAATCTTCGTGATTTTTTTCGTACGTTTAGCTAGGATGAATTTTTTAGTTTTCATTTGTCAAGTTTTTTCTGTTACTCTTTATATAAGTACAATTGCAGCTGGACTCAAGGCCGGTACATCCGGTTGAGTCGGCTGATTGCGCGTCCCGAATCGATCGCATTAATTAGGTATTATACCTTTATAGCATTTAATATGTTTATATTATTTTAGTTTCAATTTCAACTCGTTAATCGACATAACGATAATTTTTTTTTTATTTTAGTAGACTTTAATTTAATTTCACTTGTACATAGATTAAAATGTAATGTCGATAGTTAAATTAATTACGACCGTTATTGTATAATATGAGAACCGTTTGAGTAGAAAATTTAATTACGTTCATTAAAACGCATGTACCTATTATGAGTATACACAAAAAAATGATATATGATAAAACGTTCGTCGTGTTAAAAACAAAAACAATTAATTTCGTTTATCAAATGCAAGCGTGTTTCGAAACAAAATCAATAATAATAATAGATAGGTATTATGCACCTACTATAACATACGTGAATATTAAACGTAAAAATGTAAAAGAACAAATTAAACCTATATTTAATCGTTGCAGTTTAATAAACAATGAGCACGAAGAATATAAATAGAAACTAAATTATTACCTATACCTGCCTATTGTGATTAATAATTATATTTCACATCATGACATGATCGTGTCACTTAGGTATAGGTACGTCGTTATTAAACTATACTATATAATAATAATATTATGCATTTCTGGTTGTTCGAAAATACGATGACTTTATAATATATTAATATAGGTTAGGTACTATCATTATTTTAACGCCAAACAAATATTTACGATTTGTAAACCTCTGCAACGGGCAGAGACAACGAACCATCGATAATTATTATACATTACAAGTGCTCGAATTTCAATGCAGAAATGCATTATCTTTTGGGTGATCTAGGAAAATGCATTCAAATTATTATTGGTTTCATGTAAGATATTATAACATATGATTCAAAGGTGAAACTTTTATTTTGCAGTTTATAGTATTTTTATGTAATTTTATTAGTATTTAGTGCATATATTAATTATACAAAACGAGTTTTTAGTATATATTTTTGAAATTTGAAAATATTATAACATGAAATAATTTCAATATAGTTTAGTAGATATTTCTCGTCCATGCAAATTAATGTCTATAGTTCTAAACGATAGTGATAACGTCTTTATCTATTTCCAGTGACCATCAAATATTAAAATATATAGTTTGTCTTACTGGGACTTAAAGAAATAACAACTAATTATAATCAGTTAAGATACATACACATTGCGATTCATGATCGCATTTATTTCTAGTATACTGTTTATTTATTGTGCGTGTCTATATAAATTTGGTCTTTAGTTTTATTATTATTTTTATTATAGTTTAGATAAAGTGTTGAACATGTCCAAAGTTAAGCTATCAGTTTCGTTGCGTAGTTGGGAGTCTATAAAAAATGTTGGTAATTTTTTTAAGGGCATTATTATGTTGACAGGGAATTTTATATAAATTTTTATATAGTTTTTAGGGCAAATCCGGGCCCAATAAAATTAGTTATTACTTTATCATATTATTATAATAATAAAGGTACCTACTATATTGTTTTATAATCGACCACCACTGGAAACGATAATAATATAATATTATCATGCGATAAAGACATGCACTCAAACTACATGAGTGGTATGTAAGTATAGGTATATATACTGCATTTTTGTTCTTCTTATACCGTGGTAACACAATCTTTCAGTGGTGGCAGTGGCAATGGCAAGACTTCCCGTGGCACAATAATGTTGGCGCACGGTGTGTGCAGTACAACGTGCATATTGTGTATAATGCGTGTGAGTGTGTGACGATGATAATATTGTGTCGTCGAGTGCAGAACTCTACTCAAAATATGATGATAGTAATAGATTAAAAATACAATGAAATACAATAAAAATACAATTAATATAGTATAAGAAAACACTCATCATTTATTGTGAATAATTTTTAAAATATTGTACAATCGTATTAAATAATAATATATTGTAATATTATAATTTATATTATGATATACCTACATAACATGATATAAAAAATGCGGTTGTTATACAAATCATGGGAAACAGGTATGACAATATAATTAATATTAATAATATCAAAATAACAAAATATGAGTTCCGGAGTAAAAATTACAATAAAGGTATAGGTGTATAATATTATATACTTATACATTGATGCATATTTACATACAAATAAATATGAATAGAAATTATAAACTTGAAGGTTTACGTAATTATGTATATAATAATAGGAGTTACAATATTGCAAATTATTGACCGGTATACATTTCAGTACTTGTATTATGCGACAACGTAGGTATAGTCATCGTTTAAAAGCGAGTGTCTTCGTTGTAAGTACATGAGCGGTAGGAAAAAAATACAAGTTGCTCAGACGATGATTAATAAGTAAAATATTTAGTTTATATACAAATTGTAAAAATAATAGTTTAAAATCCGACAGAGAGAATGAAAAGTGGCTAATTTACGATTGACAGATACCATTATATAGGTTTGTTTTTAAAAAAAAGAAAAAGAGCCATGTCAAATGGCTGCATTATGAAATAACATAAAATTGCGATAACTATTGAATGAAAAATTCTCTCTCAAACCTCGACGATTTTCTTCCATTATTTATTCTTAAAAATCGTAAAGTATATTATTATTATTATTATTATTATATAAAAAATTAGAGCGAATATAATATGGATTCAAAAACGATACGATCGAAATTGTATAAACACGAGCCTGCTGCTATATTTATAGTATTTTTCATACGTGTCACTCAATAATATAATGGCGTGCAAAAAAATGGTAATTTCATTATATTATTACAAATCGAAAAAAAATAAATATCACACAAGACACTATTGCCTGTTCCGACTTCCGTGTGGAACGTGTAGAACGAGTTGAATTGGGCAATCTGATTGGTCGATTTTATTTATTAACAAATTCTGTCGAGATTGTATATACCCTTAAATGATGCTAAACAAAAAAAACACACACACCACACGTCTACACGGAACTTGGCGATAGTTACTCTTTAGGACGCTACTCACCCTCACGATAATGTTTACTACATCGACTTACAAACTCATAACATGGCAAATTGTACATTCTGAATGATCCGTTAAGCTATATGTAATATTAGAGTGAATTGATCAATAATTATCATATTTAAAAGTAAGAATATTTTATAATAGGTCAATTCATAATATTTTGGATTATTGATTGTACAATTCGCCATATTTGCAATTCGCAATACCAATAGCGCATGTGATTGTAGCGTCCTCGCGATGATTGTCGTATGAATAATAACATAATATAAGTAGTTTAATATGTAATGGAGAAATTACATGTAGATATTAATAAACAACGTCTTGAACGTGAACAATGAACATAAATAAAATATAGTCGACGTAAATGAGCCACGTTACTCTGTCGTAAAACGTTATTAGAAATTAAATCAAAATTAAAATCAGTTACCTATAATATAATAAAATAAAATAATAAAAATGAGACGCAATAATGCGGTGCGAGGAAGGGCGCAGGAAGGGGCGTCAAGATATAGGGATGATTACGCTGACCGACCGATCCGTATATAGTAAACGCATCACGATCCCGCAGGATGAGGATCAAAATATCGGGATTTTTCTACCAGCACCCTCCTCGTTTGCTTAAAAATAAAATGAAATATCTAAACCTTGGTACCCTAAAACTGGGGAATTACTCGGGACACAGTACATATATCATGGTTAATTTGGGACTCTATTAATGTTGAAGAGATTTCGAATCAAGTCATCGTTATATGATTGTATCAATCAATTTGGTCGGCGATCATACCTAATAATAAAAACTAAAAACAAGGCGCGGTATAAATTGAGATAATCAATTTGAAATCGTCTACGAAATATTTTCAAAAGTTTAAAAATGTATAAGTGAATTAGCTGGATCAGGTGCTGTATCAAATGATGAAGGATATTTTATGTATTATTCAAAAGGTGCGTATTTTTTAAATTAAATTCAACAATGGTATTATCTGCAGCAAAATATTATTATATTGCGAAAATAGCAGTTTGTGAAAACGATCGAATTCAAAACATAAACAGGAACAGGGTCGTGAAGCGTAACATTTACAGCTCAGTCTTAAATTCAACCCTCCAATGTCTACGCAAGCGATAAACAAAATCTTTTATAGATTTAAAATTAAAAACAATAAAACATGTCCCGAGTACTCGAGCCAGGTTTACGGTATAGTCAATAATTAATAATTATTATAATAGTAACCTAACTCGTTCGGTCGTCCTATTACCTATGTAATCTATTACGATAATGTGAGAATAAGAAGAAAAAAACATTGTCATCAGTCTTATCCAAAGAACACGCAATTAACAATAATAATAATAATTATAATAACATAGGCACCTATCTACCAACGCGTAATAATATTTCATAATAATATAAATACTAAAATACCGAAATGACGTCATAATCATAATATTCTCGTCGTTGTCGTCGTCTTTTTCGATACGATAATATACTGATATTATTACCGTAAGGCAATAACAATATAATAATAGGTACCTCCTCCTGCGCGGGTGCTTTGACCACAACCATAGTCGAGTGCGCGCCTTAACGGCGGACTACCCTCACCGGTGTCACGTGGTCGGGCACTGGTATGGTGGTGAACACGTAAGTGGTATCTCCGATCGAGTCATTGTAGGATGCACCGGCGTTGGCGTGGCCGCGGTACATGTGGCCGGGGTTGGGCGGCGGCAGCAGTGGAGCGGTGCTGGCGCTACGGTTGACCGCGGCGGCCGCGGCGTCTGGGTGGGACGAGGACGGCTGCGTGCGAGGCCTGCGCCTGGTCAGTCCGCCGTTGCATGCGCAAGGTTGGCCCGGGTTACTGCACACACTACATTCGCACACGACGCAATAATGATATGCGAACACACAAAACAAGACGCGAATTAAAATCCATTTGTTATACATTATTGATAATAATATTGTATTATAGTTGTAGCCAGTGCGTATTCAAGGGGATGGGGCGTAGAGGGTTGTGACCTACCCAAAAGTTGTTAAGGAATAACAACATTTTCATTAATAAATTATTTTCAGAAAAAATTCGTTGTAAATTAATTTTACCCCCCCCCCCAAAAAAAAAAAAAAGAAAAAAGAAAATCTGGATACGCCACTAGTTGTAGCTGGTATGTAGGTGTATACCTACTAGTTCAATGTATCATTTCATTATCTTAGCGAGTGCCAACACGAAATATAGAAAAATATTAATAATAATTAAAATGCTTATATGGCAGTATATTTGATAAATTATAGGCCGGTGAGTCAAATGTGCCGAAGGTATAGCTAATTGTAAATTATAGTAATTAATGATTGGGCAACAGAAATCATTATAGAATAACTCAGTGATGGCATAGTCAGGATGGGATGTTTCGACTGTTGAAAGTACTGCACACGTATTATTATGAATTCTCAAAAAAAATGTATTTAAGTTCCGAAAACAAAGGTAGGTATGCGATGTGACAAATGTTACGGTTATAGTCGCCAATTGCGTGTGCCACAGCTGATATTTGTTTTGTACTCTCATTGACAAATGTCCATATAATATATATGCACTGCACATCCCACATACCACATTATAAGTTTCTGCAAGTGCTAACGTTGCACTTATCTTAAATATAGATTAAATATATCCTTCTCTCTCCCTATCACTTTATAGTTATTAATGGGTACGGATGAAAAATATAACTATTTTATAAGCATAATATGTTATATGATATGTATAATAATCTATATTTATATATTATATATACGGGGCGTCTAACCAGGCACTGGAACCTTTTGAATTTATTAGTATCGGTTTCCGGTACAGGTTCTCCAAAAATAAATTAACTGTTTGGATTCGATTCTAGATTTTTTGATAAATAAAAAATAAAGGTTTCGGTTTCAAATAATTTCGGTACCAGTTACAGATAATTTAGATTACCCTAACCGAAAAGTATAATAATTTTAAATAGGTACCTATCCGGAATGCGGGCTTAATTAATAGTATGGGAAATATTAGAAAACTTATATGATCATACATAGTTTATACACTAAACAATAATACTAGGTATTAAATTATGATAAATAAAATAATTTTATTATTGAACCTAAAAGAACCTATTTAATATAAAAATTTCGGTTCGGTTCTGGTACTTTATTTATTAAAATAAAGGTTTCGGTTCCGGTTCCGATTCTTAATATTTTAAAGGTTCGGTTCCAGATCAGGTTCTTTTAGGTTCGGTTCCAGTCCCTGATTCTCACCCTTTATAGTTTCTGAATACGTCATACTTGCGGATCATGGCTCTTAACACGATCGTCATCAATAGGGACAGTCCAACTATGCACAATACGATGATGGTACAGATTATACCGATCATGGTCGAGCCGCTGTCGTTGTTATCGGCTTGGTTATTATAGCTATTGCTGTTGTTGTTTACTCCCCGAGTCGCTAAGATGGAATTAGTAGTAATATTCTTCTTCAGGCTCGGGGGTGGCAAAAAATCCGGAACGCCACTATGAATAGGTGACCCAGAGGATTCGGAGGACACGGTGTCCTGGTGGTTCCTTGGTGGGTCCTGGTGGGTCATTGCTGGTGACTTGGCGGTGGCAACAGCGGCTGCGACCTCGGCCGCGATGTCGTCGTCGAAGTCTGCAATGTTCTCCTGGTCGTCAATGGTCTGCTTTAAGACTGGCACGACTGCACACGCGAAACCGACAAAACAATAATACTTTATTATTATATACTCAATATAGATACATGTACAACAGATGGACGACGACGATGACGACAACGACGACGTAACAACATAAACGAAAATCATTTAGTAAATTATTTTGTGCATTGCACGGTGGCGTGGCGAAATCGAATAATTTTTCACGGGCCCATCAAAAACCCGATAAAAGTATCAAGTTTACTGTCATATTTTTAACTGCCTCCAGCTGTCGGAGTTATAATACTAAATTATGTACCCATATATTGGCCAACCACCACCCCTTGAAAACTCAGAGGCTATTACCTCTCGATTAAACTCTCCTCCACGCCACTGCGCATGAGTGTCTATGTTGTCTTTGGTCGCGCGTAGGTACATAATACATATCTATATATTATTATATACGATGATAAAACCACGGTCACAGGATATAAGGTCACGTGTGTACGTCCGCGGACGAGAGCAGTACCTATTATCTATATTGTTTATTATATTTTTTTAATTAAACAGTTGTTATCGCCTATACAATATAATACATGTGATAACAACCAGTATTTTCAGTCAGTCTACTTCAGGAGCTAGGGTCCGTCCCCGCGGCCATTTTTGAACGTGATCAGTCAAACTTTCAATACTATTTCGTTCTTATCATTATGTTAATATAATTAAGAAACCGATGAGATGAATTTGCAGAAATGTAAAAATATATTATCTGTAATATATTAATTATTTATATTTTTTTTTTTTTTACACGTAGTTACTCGTCGACTACGCCGGGTCAATTGAATTGGAAATTATTGTTTTTTTTAACACTCAAATATTTTCAGCGTACAAATATTATCAGTAATTATTGCATAAAATGCATAACTTTTTAAAATAAACGAGGTTTGACTCGTTACGCTCCGCGAAAACTGACAAAAAAAATGTAACCAGCTATACTTAGTAGGTACTACTCTGCAGTACTTGGACACCTTATATATACCATTTTCTAAGACCGTGATCGTGGTATATTATATTATATACACAAACTATTATTGTCATCGTTTCATCGGCCATCAGTTTTAATAATAAAATAATATACTATGTATGTGTACCGGAGGCTTAAAACTCTGCTCCGTTTTAAATTCGGTAAAAACATCTGTTAGGTGTGTGCTCTGATGAGATGTATGTACTGTGAGTGTGTATTTTATTTTTTTTTCTATCAACCAGTAGATTATAATGGATAAGCTAAATTATTTATGTTTAGCTGCTTTTGATAATTTTTAATTTAAAAGGAAACTCTAATTAAGCGTTTAGGTACTAAACGATAAAATAACGAAATCATTTTAATTCACTCAGAAAATTTGGCTACAGGCATCGTAGTAAATTAATTTACAACTCATAAATGTATTACTGTATTAGTAATACTCGTCTATTCTATAGATTGAATTGAAAAAGTGATGACAATTTAAAATTATTAGGTATTTTAAAATGTGTTGTCGATAATTCAATACTCAGATGGATAACCATATGTCCATATGTGTATGTTTATGTGTATGTGTATGTGTATGGGTATATGTATGTGTATGTGTAAGTGAACGTGTGTGTATATTACTATATTATAATATAATATTTATACATATACAGTAGAAATCGTTTATAATGACAATGGTTGCAGTGATATGCTGAGTCTTATGATATAGAATTAAAGATCACTGCAAAATAAATTTTAATTTTTAATAATGTACATAATTTAGCAATCATTTTGTGTTTTTAATATAATGTATACAATTTATTGTTTTCTAAAAATTGTTTTTTTAAATTTGATTTTTATGACGATCGGGTAGTTATAGGTATAACTTATTTTTCGTTCTCCTTTGACGTCATTATAAACGGTTTCTGCTTTATATACAACTATTCTACTAGCTACTTTTTATACTCTGAAGAAATATAACTATATAAGTACAATACATTTAATAAAAAAAAATACAAGACATTTGTTGGTCGAGACCATGTTCTTTTTTTTTATTCACATTTGAAAAATAATCGATGAAGTTGAGTTTACAATTGGTTTATAAAGAGAGTATTTCCAAAAAAAAAAAAAAAAAATATAAGACATATAAAAAATCAAAAATCAAAAACTGTAAATAATAAATTGTTTTTCATACAATTTATTGATTTGTAGGTATATAAAAAAATAATTAAATTATTTTAAGTAGTATAATATTATTATTAATCAAACATATTATATTATTGTTATATATTATGTACAACACGTCAGAGCAACAACAAACATTAAGTGTTATTAAATTATATATATTATACACTTATAGACAATCACGCTAGATAGGCAGCGTGTTATTTTACATACCCTTTTGGCTGTCGTGACGTTTGGTCACTACGTGTTCCACATTGGTAACGGTTTCGTCATGGGTAATCTCCTGGTTGATTGGTACGGCCACGGGTAATTTTGGTGTCATCATTATTGTGACGATGGGAGTGGTGGCATCAATCAATGAGGCATCCTCAAAGATGGTATCCGATTTCAAGGGGGATGGGGCTTTTGGTTCACCCAAAGGGGGGGAGAAGTATCCAAGCCACAAGTCTGCAGCTGCTGTGTTATTTTTCTTGGCATTGGATGGTTGTACGTTGTTGACCGAAGTTTTGGTATTGGATAATACTACATTGTTGACCGAAGTTTTGGTGTTAGATAACTTTACATTGTTAACTGAAGTTTTGGCATTAGATAATTCTACATTTTTGACCGAACTTTTGGCATTGGATAATTCTACATTGTTGACCGAAGTGTTGGCATTGGATAATTCTACATTGTTGACCGAACTTTTAGCATTGGATAATTCTACATGGTTGACCGAAGTGTTGGCATTGGATAATTCTACATTGTTGACCGATGATTTGACAGCGGGGGTCCAAGGCACCCCCACTGTAGAATTTTGCATCCCCGGAGGGGGTGCAAAGTCATTTTTCAAGGCAGCGACTAAAACGGCTTGGGCAGATTTCACGGATCCCTCTGCTGGGCCTGATTGGTTTCCGTTGCATCTCTCTGTTTGGCAGCAGTGGAATGCATGAACAATAGCGTCGGCAGCAGAGGGTGCAGCTCCATTAGTAGGAATTTGCAGGATGGGGAATTCGGAGGATTCGGCTTCCATCGATTTCAGAATTTCATCGCAGGATTGTTTTCTGTATAAATATTCACCGGAAACGAGCGCAGTCGGGGACGCACGAGCGGAAACGCGCCACAAACAGACAAACAAAAACACATGCCAATCAGTATTTATGCACACGAAAATTTTTTTATGAGTAATAGTATATTATACACGACGATCTATAATTTTTCATTGTTGCAGTATACGCAAGATGGACATCACAATATTGTATCTATCTAATTAATGGTGGTAGGATATATTAAATGGTACAAGTATAATAGGTATATAATAGCATACGCACGAGATGAGAATAAGTTAATAGAATTAATGCATTGTAAGTAATTAGAAGGTTTTTAATATAATTAAAAAATAAAAAATAAAACCATAGCGATAATTGAAAAGTAAAATATAAAATAATATTAGTTTTATTTTTTACAATTTAAAGGGGGAAATATAGATAAACATTTCACCAATATCCAAGCATCGAGAAAAAAAATGTTACGAAATGTTTTTACAGATTATTAATTGATATATTCAATCCTAAATCCTTCAAATTATTGTTATAAACGGTTTTAACTAATTAATTTACCCATTGTTGTATTAGAATATAGTTAAAAATCTTTCTTTAGGAATTATTGAACTTTTAAAAAATCCATTTACCATTTTATCTAGCTATAGGGTGTGAACATTCTGAACACGTGTGGTGTTGGTTATGAATGATGTATATTATAAAGAAGAATTAAGAATAAAAAACTTGAAAATTGAAATTTTGAAATGCACAAAAGTGCTGTTTAATTTGAAAAAAAATATCGAAACGCTATTGTTGCCTATTTATATAATAATTTTATAATCGTACCGTCTGTGTCATTTAACGGAGCACTCCTGTTCTACGTAGAATTCGGAAGAAACGCGATATCTGTATAAGTTACACGTCAACGAATACACAATAATATGTCAACAATATATGTGTTCTTGTTGTATAATATAATAATAGTAGTTTTGAGGTGTTAAGATATATCATGCAACGAAACTAAGGCACAACGACACGGCGTAGGTGTAAAGCAGCTGTAGTGTATAATGATGCGCACTGTGCAGTTGTCACAGTAGATTATAAAATGGCTATCGCATAAATACATATCAAACAATATGTATAATACAACTATGATAAAGATAACTACATAACTTAAAAGTAGATGTGAAACAAAAGAAAAGAAAATCCCAAAAAAACACCTATAAAAATAAACAATAAACGACTACGACTAAATAATATGATGTACCTATTATAATACTTCAAAAACAAACTAACAGCATTATTGCCGCATATGAAGAATCGTAATATTAATTATAATTTAGGTATAAACTACTATTATAATAATATCAACTGTATAATATAAAACTATTACAATTTACAATATAATATAATTACAGTGCGAAATGAGAATAGTATTTCAAAAAGAAAACAACGGTAGGGGACGAGACCGGTCGGCGGTACAGGTACGACGTCGCCCGTACTAAATGAACACATGATAATTTGTATACGCAGCGACTGTATAAAATCGAGCGACGCGTATTATAGGTATATATTATTATTATTACGTATTCGTCACCGACCGATTCACCACATAAAATACATTTTCCTGTTGGTTAGGTTAAGAACGACCGACCACCTCGTCTATGCCACGAAATATTATAAGCGTATGTAGATAACGTGCGACTCGAATTTAGATACTATGACAAATGTGATGTAGGTCGTGATATATTGATATTATTATAAAATGCGACGCGCGAACATGCAATTGCGTACAAGCAAGCAGCCGTGGAAGGTCCAGTCCGTTTTATATTAGTGAGCGGGGGGGGGGGGGGGTGGTGGTGGGGGTGAAAGTTCCAGTATGGTTAATGGGGCGGCCCCCTTTTCGGCCAAAATGTACCCTTCCCTTTTCGGCCAGTGTCACTTTTCGGCCAAAACTTATCGTTCCCTTTTCGGCCACTGTTCCTTTTCGGCCAAAACTTACCGTTCCCTTTTCGGCCAGTTTTCTGTAAAATGTACAATTATAACAACTAAACTACACTTTATCTTTACTCTTCAAAGTAAATTTAATTTAATAAAGATAAACCAGTGTTTTTCCTTGTTTGATATAATATAATATGATATAATATAATATATATATTATGTTATGGAAAACCAATTAGGTATATGTTATCGTGGTCAACAAATATCATACAATTATAAAAAGTGAATTTTATGATTATAATTATTATTACATAGGTGATTTTAAGACTATATTATTAATTTTTTTTCAATTAATGCAACGGAAATCATAATATCTTCAATTTTGACAAATTCATGAATTATTGAATTCATATTTTTATATTATACATATTATTATTATTACATAGGTATTATAAGACTATATTATTAATTTTTTAAATAAATACTAATATAATATAACCAATTGTAATGATATTATTTTTATTTAATTAAATATAAAAATTGTTTAGTTTCGTTGTTATAATTGTACATTTTACAGAAAACTGGCCGAAAAGGGAACGGTAAGCTTTGGCCGAAAAGGAACAGTGGCCGAAAAGGGAACGATAAGTTTTGGCCGAAAAGTGACACTGGCCGAAAAGGGAAGGGTACATTTTGGCCGAAAAAGGTGACGCCCGGTTAATGGCACCCCATTACCCTCCATTGACGTGTGTACCTATATTAAAATACACCATAATGGTGTACAGTGTACACGTGTTTAAAGAAAATACGTTTACATCATACGATTAGAAGAATAAAAATACATAAGACTTAAGAGAAAATCGATACGATTAAGAAAAATCTGTTTGTTTTGGGGGGATGGGACAGCCCTGCCATAATTCCCCACTCCTGGAACCACCATGGCAGATGGAAAACGTGTATAATATACATATTATGTAGGTACCTATATACTCGTATTATTATAAATTATATTATAAACTCACGCAAAGTGCAACTGGTCCAAACATCCATATGATCCCCTGATGACTGCTGCATGTTCGGTGGTAGCAGCAACCGGTGTCTCGTTTAATTCAGAGATGATTGGAGAAACAGATGAGCCATTAGCGGTTTTGTTTGATTCGGTCATGGTCGGATTCATGGTCAAGGTTTCAAGGTTTCCCTTGATTTCAGGAATTACTGGGTGAACTTCAGAATAACAGCCAAGCCGGGTGAAGCAAGTTCCATCTCCACCGGCGGCCACCAAACATTCGGGTAGGTTGCAATAGCAGTTGATCATGGGCGCTTGGGTTGGTGCTGGTTTTGCCGGTTTTACGGTTGCAATCTTATCTGCTGGTTTCACGGTTGTAATCGTATCAGCTGGTTTCACGGTTGTAATTGGCGAATCCAAATCCGACTCTACGAATTTATTGGTGGCGTATTCTGCACACAAAACATCGTCAATGTTAATATATAAGTATTGCACATAACTATATATACGTATATAGGTACTATTATATTAGTGTGATCAAAATTTATTATTATTGTATTGTTTTATATAATCCCGTTATTGATCAAATTAATAGAAAACTTGTAGTTATAGCGCAATATTACATATTATGTAGTGAAATACATTATAATTCAGCAATAGACATTTATACAAATAAGTATATACCATGACGTTAAAAAGTACAGAGTATTCAATACTATATGTGATATTTTACTTTGCATATTTTAAAGATTTTGAGGATTGTGCTATGGTATATAATATTATATTTTATAACCATTATCCCTACGTATATAAATAATTGTCGAAAATTAAACAAATAATTCAAATTTTATTTGAAGTTTAAGATTAAAAAAAATAGATGGACAACAACATTCAGAGTTCAATTTGTATGAAGAGCTTATTTCTATTTAGGGAAAAATGTCTACTATTTAAGTGCTACCTAAAAATCCCGAACCAAAAATTATAAGGTGATATCAAATTGACATCGAGTAAACAACGGCTGATAAAGAACTGAAGCGTCGAGGGTAGAAAAAATGATATATTTAGGTATAGGTGGAAAATGTAATTATTTAATACTAGTCAAAGGCCCCCAGCTGATGTCAAAATGGAATAATAAATAACAACAATCATAAATTATAATAATAAAAATAATAACGATGATAAATATTAATAATATTATATTTGCGAGAAGAGCGGTCGCGTGACGTTCGGCGCGCGCGACCTACAGACTAAAAACGTGCGGCAACAACCTGTTGCGCCGAGTCATTGTTTTTGTTTACAAGGAGTAAGTATTATTATTATTATTTATTATCATCATTATTATTATTATTATTAATCCTACTACTAGTTACAACTACTACTACTACTGGTGTTGTTGTTGTTTACACACATGGTCACCGCCGGCGCCTCGTTTAGGCACGGAGTGGGTGAAAGAGGAAGGCGCGTGCGAGATAAATGGTCGTCTGCCGGCCCAGTCGTTGCGCGCGCACATATTTGTTATTGTATAATATTATAGTGATCGATGTATTTGATAATATTATTATTACTACGTGGGAAACGAAAATACAACTGCTGCTGTTAAAAATAGAGCAACAATAACAGCGTGCAACCAAAAGCGGAAAATATAATATTATGATACGAAGTGCATAGGTATAGGTATAGGTACCGAGTATAATATGATAATGGATGTTTAGACAGTTTAGAGACAATTATGGGCAGCATTTTAGTAGACTATAAGTATAGTATATTATAATATAATACGAATTGACCTCGACCCTGCGCGTGCCATAGATGCACAACGTAATAATATTATTGTTGTTGTTGTTGTTGCATTTGTGTTTGAAAATATACGAATAGGTATTAAAAAAGAAACCAGCACAGCGATTTTTTTTACGAATTTCACGAAACTGCTGTATTGGTATATTATATTAAAGGTACCGTTAAAGGGCGTTTTGAAAATATACTATACAATTATGTTTTAATTAGAAATACTATTACGAGACATTATATTTGTAGGGGGTTTACAGGAGCTTGACTCCAATAACTAACCACCTCTCCAAAAAATACACAGATTTAATCCCATGATATGTTTACAGTTTTAAAATATTATACACCAGTAGCTAGTAGTTTAATACCAAATAAGAATCAACACATTTTTTCTGCTTGGGTATAAATAAAATAATTATTAATTGATGTATGTAACTACCTACCTACCTATAGAATATATATTTTATGATTATAGCGAATACAATAATATTCAAAACATTGATAGAAATTGGTATAAAATATATGATTATAGGTATACGAGTTTGTTTGATTTGAGCTAAATCAAATAACACAAATTTCCGAAAGTTAAAAATACATTTAGTTCACGTATAGACTTATAGACGATAGTACATTTTAAACAAAATTAAAACCATAACATGTGATAGTATAATCTGCTGGATTAATAGGTATAGTATGATTATGCGATGGATATGTAGGTATAATGTTCCGGAATAAAATTACGACAGTACAATAATAGTACATACCTATTGGTTATCAAATTCAAAATGTGTTCGTTTCACGTCAGCGAAATTTGTTGAAGTAAATTTTTATTATGAATTTTTAACACGCCGAAAATTGGCAGAAATATAAATAATATTTTGATTGAATAGAAATCACATTCTGTAGGGAATAAATGGTCCAAAAAAATAAATACGTGCACAATAAATATTATGGTTATTTAAATGCAGTCTACAACGATTGTAATGAATAAATAATGATATTTAAATCGAAATTATTGAACTATTGTCTATTTAGTAAATCAACCCCATTATTCAAATAATGTATAACAAATAATAATTAACTATAAAAAAACCCAAAATATAAATAAATGAGAATAATATACTAATTATAATGTCATAGGTACATATATTTTAAAAAATATTATAAAAACCAATAACAATAACAGTTATAAAATACAAATTCGTCCATTTAATATTATATTAATTTACCAAATGCAGCATATTATAAGAAATATAAACATAATTATACGTTATTAATGATACCGATTGAATTTAGAAAATTGATTGATTAATTCATATAAAGTACAAAAAAAGTTAAAAAATTAATATATTATTACACAGACGAACGAACCTAATTTCCTAATAAAATATTGTGCCTACTTAAATATAAAGTAACTAAATACAATCCCACCATTATATATTATCGAATGGTAGAAATATTCAAAATCACTATAATATTATTGCCTTATGAATTTAAATTATACGATTTTACAATTGCTGAAAAAATGAATTATGAAAACTTTAACATGATAATATTATACCTTTTGATATAATAATTAGTGATGTGATTTTATGAATGTTTTCTACCGTCCGACACAAAAATATTGTAAATAATAAAAATAATAATTATCGTAAAAAATTCAAAAATATATTACCCAATGGAGCGTGTGTAGTGGCGTATTTGGGCACAGTGATGACGGCGGCTGAGGCAATGGCAGCGACGACCAACGCAGACACAATGCTTCGGAAAATCATCTTGAGGGATGGATAGACAAAAAACGGAAAGTTAGTCGCTAAACAGCGAGACTGAACGGAATACGGATCGTAATAGACTAAAGTTCAAGAGAGGACATCTACCGGGAAAAGGAAACGATGCGAGAGTGAGTGCCGAATGAGCTCGGACGGGCTCTTAAATAGGCCGGCTCGGCCACCGGTTCGGCGGCGCTCGCGCGCACCCAGCGCCACAGCGGCGGCGGCGGCGACAGCAAATCGCGTGCCGCCGCCCATCGACGCCACGGCCCTGGATGATGCGCCGCCGCGGTGGCAACACCGGTGCAGTGGGCGGGTGGGTGTGGTGTACGGCGACGAAACAGAACACGTAGCCGCCGCACTCGGCCGTTTCCCCGACCCACCACCCAGTCCCACCCAGAAAACTCCCACCTACACTACGCCGCCCGGACACAACTCGCGGCGGCGGTCGATTAGCTCCGCGCGCCGCGTCTCAGCGAGTACGGAGATGATGGGACACGTTTTATTTTTCCGAAACTATATTATTATCGTCTTTCCGTTTTTCGTTTCTCCGTCAACACCGCCGATTCAGTCGTAATAATAAAAAACAATTTCTCGGATTCCGATTCTAGAGATGCAGGGCGACGAATCGTTATACTACTTAATAATTTATAAGTGCGAACTGCACTGCAATAAGATCGTTTTAATAGTTATATTTAAAAGTTATAATGAAGTTAACAAATAATATATTTAAGTCACAAGTAAAAGATTTGGAAAAAAATTTCGACATGACTCGGTTAAAAAAAATGAATCTAGTTTATTAACAATTATTGCGTATAAATAGTGCATTACATCATAAACAGTAGGTATCTATATTGTGCCTATACCTAAATAGGTTTAGCGTTTACCCATCATATAATTTATTATTTTACCAAAATACATAACAGAAATTATGGTAGGTACCTATTGCATTCTTTTAATTAAAAACCGTACCCACATCGCATAAAAATATTTCCTAACTATGGTAAAAATAATTTCAGGAAAATAATATAGTTGTCAAAATATTTAAAAAAGTTGCGTAAATAATTCAGAAATATCTAAGCTTCATTGTTTGGGTAAGAAGTTTTTATTATTTTTGAAAATATTTTATAAAAATCATTT
This sequence comes from Sitobion miscanthi, assembly GCA_008086715.1. Lineage (NCBI taxonomy): Eukaryota > Metazoa > Arthropoda > Insecta > Hemiptera > Aphididae > Sitobion > Sitobion miscanthi. The sequence goes on from CM017803.1 coordinate 27,494,584, forward strand.
ACAAAATATTTTAATCATATATTTTCAAAAAACATTTTTATAGAAACTTTATAAAAATATTAAGTCAACATTTTAAAAAGTTAAAAAAATAATATTTTATCTAGGTAGTTAGTCACCAACTATTTAATTCTGCAGTGGGTGATTTTTTTTCCGCCGTTTCTATAATTTTTAGATTTTTGATGCATTCGAAATTCGTCAAGACTCACATATAGGTATTATACAATATTATGGTTACACCAATTTTCAAATACTTTTATAGTTATTATTTTAACACAAATTAACCTTTATTAATGAATATAATATTTTGTATATCTTATACCCACGGGTGATCCATTTAACATAAGACACTAATTATTTCAATAACTACATTAATGTATTTAAAAATATTATTTTTTTATATAACTTTACAAGTTGGCAAACTTTTTTTCTATTTTTTATCATATTAACTGTCTTAATTTTTTTATTTAGCTCTTGATATATACCTATACAAATTGAATTTTGGACGAGTAGTTAATGATTTATACCTAAGAACTTTTTAAGTTATTATAGCTAGGTAATTAGTTATAATATAATATACCTACCTAGGTACTTGTCCAAAAATTTGATTTTGATCAATCCAAGTACCTATTGTATCTACTCGAAATAATAAAATTAAAAATGTATGCTGAAATTCAAAAAAGTATAAAATGATTATTGTAGAAAATAGTAAAAATGTTGTTTCATAACGATTAAAAATTATGTAAAAGAAATATTTTTAGAAGCAATAGTGTGAAATGATGAGTCTCTTACGTTAAATCTTAAATGAATCATCCCGCCATATTAACACAAAAGTAAATGCGCTATAATATACGGTTTGTCTATGTTTCTGTCTATATGTTCGAAATTTATTTTGCAATTAAAATGGATTCATAAAATCAATATATTATAATATAAAATCTTTGGTAATGAGAAAAAAGTTTAAAATATTATAACAATATAAAAAATAGTAAGAAACATATATTTTTTTAAATGATTATTTTTAACGACTTATTAAATTATCTAAAAACAAAACATTTCGAAAAAACGTTAATAGTTTTTGAAATAATGAGTCACTAAATGGATCACTCGCAGGTTTAAGATATAAATATATTCTATAGTCTATAGAAGGTTATAATATTATATTTGTGCGAGAATATAATAATTGAAAAGTATTTCAGAATAAACAGCAGTTGTATACTTATCTATAATACTATATTATGTACCTATAAGATACAGCATGAGTATGACACTTGATGAATTTCGAGTAGGTCAAAAATCGAAAAATTATGAAAACTTCGGAAATGAGACCACACGCTGAATATAATATAGACTACTTATAAATTTAATGTAACAAATACTTAATATTATAACATCGATGTATAAATATTGAATTTTTGAAGAGTATAGTTGATGAGTAATAAGTACTTAATTAAGTTATAGCTAATAAACTATACTTGTCCGACATCTGATTTTGACACATTGTATATTTATAATATTTTGCTTCAGAATATGAAATTAAAAATGTATGAGGACGCTCGGGTGCGTAAAATATCAGAAAATAAATTGAACCGTAGTTTAGCAGAAAAATACTACATAACTACATCAGAATAACCGTATTTCATCCGACTATCCGAGTAATATACCTATAACCTATTTAAGTACACTGAAAGTAAAACAACAGAAAATATTTTATCCTAAAAGTATTTTATCATTTTTATTCAAAAATTATCTATGCGAAAATATTTTATTCGAATGTTGGATGGTTTTTTGAATAAAATACGTTTCAGCGCCCAGCATTATTTTCTAATAATTCATTTTCGGACGTAATATTTTGGAAAAACATATATTTTGTATCGAATATTTTCATAATTTAATATATTTTTTGTAAATATATTTTTGGATGATACATTTTTCCAAATATGTTGTTTATTGTAATGACTTAAAATTACCAAAGTAAAAGAAATAATTTCCAAAACGTTGGTGTTTTCTGAAATAAATAAGTCGCTCTCGTTAAATGAATTTCCAAGTGTTTATAATATTATTGTAGCGTTACAAATAAAAATAATATATAATGTAATATGTATTAATAATAAATTGTATTCGATTTTATTACTGAGCTGAAATCTATATAAATGAAACGCGTGTAATTTGAACGTGTTTATTCATTATTTAAATGCCATTAATAAAAAGTTCCATTAAATCTATGTATTATAAATTATAATAGGTATAAGCGCTTATATATATTATATAATTTATGAGTACCTATAATAATAGTATATAAAGTCTCAATTCCGCCGTTCTCATCATTTTTAGATTTTTGACGCATTCGAAATTCGTCAAAACACACATAATTTTACACTTCATGTAGTGTATAATAATATAGTATCAGTAAGTACTACTATAATTCTGAAATATTTTTATAATTACTATTCTCTCACAAATATATAACCTTCATCTATCGAATATATTATATTATGTAATATTATCTTATACCCACGTATGTGATCCGTATAACGTTAAGTCACTCTTGTTGTATTGTAAGTGGTAACGAATTATGTACCTAAAATAAATATTTTTAAAAACCTTAGTATTTTTTGAAATATTAAGTGTCTTACATGAAATAGATCACCTCATAAAGGCGAACCTAACTATAATGTTATCGTGTTACAAAAGTATATTATATTATAATATAAAATGTGTATTCATTTTATTCAACTATTTAATCGAGATTATATGTATATAAATGAAACACGAAACTTTAACGCATTTGTATGTTGACTATATTTATATAATATGCAATTAAAACCGTTCCATAAGATCAATGTAGGTAAGTGTTTTATAAGTACACGTATGTCCTAGGCACAATATACAATTTACCGGTAGTATATAATTGTACAAATTGTATAAATAAAATCATATTTTTACTCGTTATATTATTTAATGCACACATTTTCAGTTTAACGCTGAATCTTTATAGATCGACGATACGTCAAATCAAATACATTATTGTTATAAGACAATTATATAGGTAGGTATATAATATAGGTGCCTATATATGGACACTTAACACAACATATAGATATAGCCATTAATATTATATTTTCTGAATAAATAAATAGTAAAATTTATAGTAATAATACATTTAAATAATACTACATTCAACCGAAATTTAAACTTAGATGTTATTTAAAAATTCTCAATTTTTTTGACAAGCAACACCGTATAGTTATAATTTATAAAAATTCTGTACGGGCAAAACAACATATTTACCGGGTTATCAGCTACTGGCTAGTATTGCATTACCTATATCCAAATACATAATGTCCATACATCTATAGCTACTTGTATAATATATTATTATAATTCAGCAAGACGTTTTCGTGTCAGTGAAACCTCGTAATAAATACTAATAATCGCATAATACCATGTAAAATCAAATAGCTTAAATCAATATAGTTATTACTTATTAGTTAATATATTGTATCATATAATATAATATTATATTCCTTTACAGCGATATATTTATGACTATATTTTACCAAATAAAACAATTTTGGGATCTGTACGATAGTTAGATAATATTATTTAGTTATATAATAACTATACGAATAAAAATGATCGAATCACTCACGGCCAACTATTGAGTAAAAATGACCATACAGCAATAATCCATCAAGTTAAAATAACTTTGAAATTTTTTGTTTTTATGGTTTTATACGTAAATATTAATACTAAAATAAAAATAAAAATAATCCAATACTATAATAGGTAATACAAACAGTTCTGTCATTTTAAAAAGTTAGTAAGTAGATTAACTTTTTTTAAACTGAATTGTGTTAATATTATTTTTAATGTTGACTTTTCACTGTTAACTTATCGATCTTGTATCCTATTAACGTAACTTAACTTGAGTTAATTATTTTCATTAACTTGCCCACATTTGTACATAGGTACATAATACAAAATAATATATGCGTCACTACGCTAAATATTTGCGGTCCTGACAGAATTTTTTTCCATTTAGATTATTTTGATATATTATATATTACAGTTTTCCGAACCGTCTTTAATATAATACATAATTATTATATTTCGCGATAATTTATAATATTATACTACGACAACATCTGAACTACAGTTCACGTTCACAGAAAATAACATATTATATATTTTAATATACGCATATTATTGGAATACGACGAAACTATATACTATCATAATTCATAATATACTTACTGATAAGTATTTAGTAAATATATATATATTTATATCAATATAGCCGTAAAATACACGAGTAAAAAATCAAATTATTAAAAAACATGATATAATTCTGATAATATATATCACGGAAACATTGTATATAATATATTAGGTATATACGTTCAAGTAATAATTTTGTATATATTTTATACATATATGCACTATTTAACAGATAAAAAATAATCGCATTACAAATTATTGTCATAAATTTTCATTGAGATATTATATATATACAGTTATGGAGTCATTAATCTTTATTATAATATAGTTTATCATTATATAATAGTTTCAACAGAACAATCGCAACATCTTTATTCTTTATATTATTATATTTACAATCCTATAGCTGAATTATTTTTAATTTTTATCCATTTTTTACCCACTTTGTTGTTTAAACGATATTAATGACCAAATACCTGAAAAATATTAATTCCTATCGTAAAAAATGTATACGGACTGACGTTGTGAAAACCTATCGTAAAATAATAAAATCTATTTAATGACATATTTTGTTTGTTTTAAATGTATGTAATGAAATATTGGTAGGTAACACCAACAAATAATGTGATAGTTTCTATAATATAACATAATATACCATTAAATTATTATAAAATAAAGTATTAATTAATTATATTTTATGACAGGTTAATGTTTTCATTGCTGAGATGCCATAACCCGCTTCTAAAAAACAAACGCGGATGTCAACAATCACTCAATATTAACTTAATAAATATTTTATTCGTATCACATTACGATTTAACTAAATTAACCATTTTGTTTGAAACTTATTATAACTCGAAAATTTATAGCTACGAATTTATTAGCTTGACGAATTTAAAGTTTGGAACGGTGACTTTTGTTTCACGCACTTTCTTCAAAATATAACTAAAAGTAAACCGTCTTCGGTTTCGGTATACTCAGTTTATTTAGTACGATAATTTATTATTACAGCATTGTGTGTATAATTTTTATTATTTATAACATTGAAAATATAAAACTAGCTGTCACTATATTAACGAATCCCGTCGACTAAATTTCATCTGTAGCATGGACAATGCTTGAAATAAAAAAACAGATAGATATTTTTATTTTAAACAGGCTCATTATATTAATTACATTTCTATAATATATCATATTATTATGGTTTAACTAAATCAGTGTTTTTATTTACAATTTATACCTAACTCGAGATAATAATATATATTGATACAAATTAATTTAACAAATCGCTAAAGTTTGAAATGGCGACTTTTGTTAGGCTATTTTCTTGAAAATTGCATAAAAGTAAATACTATTTGGTTTTTGTTTATTATTCAGTTTATTTCGTACAATATTAAAATTATTAAAGAGCGTTGCGTGTATTTCAATAATAATTATCTAAATTATATAAAAATTATTTTAACTAAAAAATACAAAAAGTCGTATAACAGTAATACGTTGTTGTATTATATTAATGAATCGCGTAGACTAAATAGCATCATAATATATAGTATATGTGGGATGTTTGAGATTAAAAAAAAACAGATGGATTTTTTCTTTTAAATTTTTAAACATCCTTATTATATTAATTATACTCCGAGTTCATAATTATAGTATATAAACATACTATATAGTTTAAATATAATATATATATATATATTAAATTGGTTTATAACTCAGATAAGAATTGTACTGATGAGAACTACTATTCATATACATAAGATTATATTGTGTTGTAATATAATATACCATCGTCATCGTGGACGAGTAATGAGCATATTGCTTAATTAAACGGTTTTTTGTATGTTATAATACGACGACGATGCGGTCTGTTCTGTTCTACTTAATATTATTATAATAATACTCGTATATAGTTCAAGACTCGTTTCATATCGAGCTTGTTTGTATAGTTTGTTTGCTAGCGTGTGTGATGAATGAACAATATATTATTGTAATATAATACCTATATTATATGAGTTGCAGTCAAAATTATGTTAAATTTCAACACCTTAAAATTACACGTTATAACATAGTATAATACAATAAATATACATATTTCATATTGTATAATATGTATACCATATGCCTAACACTACAATAATGTGAATAAATCTTTACAACATTTCTATAAAATGTACAACACATGTGGGTTCGATTTCCCGTAAACAAAATAATACAACCACATGTTTTATGATATTATAATATATTATGTGATCCATTACACGAATGCAACGCGTTTCTAAGCCTATTGGATGGTAGATTTTCGAAATTCAAAGATTCTTACAATAATCTTGCGCATGCGTTTTACCGACGACGTACTTTGTTCTCAGTCATTTCACGCATTATTCAATACGTTAGTGGCCATTAAACATGACATATTATATTTTTAACTATTACCTAATATTGTGCTCGATGCGTTTGTGGCCAGTGCATCAATATTCGGATATTTAGTGCAATCGAATTCCACACGTATGTACATCGATGCTGTTAAATGTGACTTAAAAATACTCTTTGTAATTTTGTATACAACTACTATTCCCATACTTAATATTACATCGTAACATAGTGAGACCTCCTATAACGGTCACCTCCCAATAGTGGACAAAATGTCATCGACCGAGAGTGTCCGCGACGGTACTCAGAGGTTTCACTGTATTATATTATATTAAATAGAGATCAAAGTTTTTTTTGCATTTGAGCTGATTTGCTAATATATTTTATATTGTATACCTAGGTACTTATAATAGCTCGTGACTCTACCGATGAAATATCAAAAGTTTTAAGTGCTTATTGAGATTTATTTTTAATATTAGGGCACATTGGTTGATTTTATAGGGTATATATATGTTAGTGTTTAGTACAATTATTTATATCTTCCGTAAAGTTGGGCCAAAGATTTGACTCCGGGACATTCTCAACATTTAGTAGGTACTTAGGTACACTAACTTACGCAATATATAATTTTAGGTGGGGCGGATTTGAAGCGTTTTTAAAGGGGTAGGGTGAATGGGAATATTCATAAGTGATATATAAAGTGCAATGAAGATTTTCCCGTTATATCGTTAAAAAAAAGTCAATGGTGAAGTGAATGACTGCCAAGTCACCCCCCATAAATCCACCCCTGTGAGTGTGTGACCTACTGATATAACTATTTAGTTCTGTATATGATGACCGACATCAAACTATTTCTTGTGACTAAACATTTTCCGAGGAAACTCAATTTTCATTTCATAATGAACCCGACTTGTCCTATATCGACAACGCACCAATCTCTACAATAATAAATTATCGTGTTTACGCTTCTCCGTATTACGCAAAACACATTTCGTAATAATATTTACGTTTAATAATTTAAATGTCATAAATAATATTGTTGTGTTTATATATTATATGCCTACACAATACGAATATGCCAGTACACGATTACCACGATTTGCGAGAGTTTATGTACAGTCAAACATAATGATTCGTATGCAGTGATAAATGTACATTATAAATGATAATAATGCGTAATTACTTACTTTTTGATATCGTTATAAAAATATGCTAACAAACGTTTATAATTATAACAAAATAAAATATATATATATAGACTTATATATATAGAATTCAATTTGATGACAGTTTATCGTAAATCATAATACAAACATTGATATTTACAATAATTAATTTGTAGTAATTTTCTCAGTAGGTACCTATAATTTCTATAGCATTCATCGATGTAATATCAACGATCAATAATATACGAATGAACAATATTATAATTCATTTTAAATTGGCTCATCGAAAATAATTGTATTGTTCCAAGACATTGCGTGCATATTATTATATTACTAGTCCAAGTCGAGTTCGATTCTAAAACATTATCACTTATCGAATTACCTATAACATAATTATAACGTAATTACCTATACCAAATTTCAGAATTTTTAACCATGGAACTATAGTCCACGTTTATATAATTTATTAAATAATAAAGCTTTAAATGCATTTATTCCTTCTTCAAATCTTCATCAAATAGGCTGCGCATGCGTACATGTAGGTGATTAGGTGTAGTCTATTGGTACCTAAATAGAGCGCGTGATAAAATTGTTAAAAATATTATGTACCTAATAAATATAATCAATAATAACAATTATATTTTGTTCCATTTTATTTGTATTACATATTAGCACTATTTGCAGGTACCCGTAAAGTCGCAACATGGGAAATTGTTTTTTGGAGAGGGAATCTAGAATTATAAATATCCCTCTATTCCTAAGCTCCCCATATATCGATACCCGCTAGTGGATAAAAAATCTAATATGGTAAAATGTGCATCGATCTTACTAAAACCATTTCGCAACTTCGCGAGTATATTTAATTTTTAGGAATAATTGTTTTATTATTATTTAATGTTAATAATTATTACCGTACTTGCTATTTCGTGAACTTTTGGTAAATGTTACAATATTATCGTAACGAAACCCAAAACAAATCTAATTAGTAATAAAGTAATTATTTTAGGATAACTGTATTTGTACCAATTGCACCTATATAGTCTAATTATGAGGTATTAAAATACAACGCTAATTGAACCGAAAACCAAGAATAGACCAATAATATTATAAGTAGTCTATCAGTATAACAAATAAAAATTGCGAAAAACTCAAATATTATACTAATAAATTAGTAGGTAAAGCTGATAACACATATTGGACAATACACAGTTCAAACGGTATTTTTTTATAATATGTATAATATTATTATTAATCGGTGATCAAACATTTTGCAATGAACCGAAAAATAATATACCACGGTAAATTGTTCAATTCACATATAATATAAACATAATATTATTATTACACTCACATTCGTTCTATGTTGAAAGATATATTAGTTTATAAATCGCAAAGGGATTTTGAGTCTCCTCATATTTACACTTTACAGGTACCTACTGTCGGTTTTATTTCCTTCGACTTCCTGAACAATAACAACTTACCATCATCCATACTCAATTTACAATATTTTTCAGTACTTCCCCCGCAAAAGAAAAAGAAGAATTAATTCACAAAAAGAGTGCAAACTAAAAAATTATGTACAAACCAATTCATTTTTTCCCGCTCTTCATCTTGAGCCCAACACAGTATAATACAGGTAAGTCTACTTATGAATTATGACCTTAATTTGTCTTAAACGTAATAGTATTATTATAAACCTAACGTTAAGTAATGAAAAAATTGAATTGAGTGTGTAGCTATATCATTACATAGGCGATATTAGTAAAATTATTTTGTAAAACGCTCAAACGCAACACACGTTAAAATATTTAACCACAAACACGTGTTCGTCTATAATAAGCATGAATTAGACTTCGTTGAATATAAAGTATTATATTCAATTCTACACCTACGTATATGCTTAAGATTTCGTGAAAATTTAAATTATAATGAACAAACATGGGTGTAATAATTATTATGATAATCTACTAATTAAAACGATTTAAAAAGTACAGAGATAATGGGTATAATTTTGTCTGTGCGTGAATATGATTAAATAGTATATATAATTATGCGTTGTGCTGTTAAAAAAAATCATTATTTACTCTGGAAACATAATAAAATAAAAATGTGTACCATTGAAACTATAATATTCCAATGATGTGCGGAATTAAATATAATAACACAGACGATGTAGGTATAATATAATGCCTATATATTATTATACCTAAATTATTATAATGTTGTTATATACATCATTCAAAATACCGTACAAAGGTTATCAGCTGTTTATAGTAGCTTTAAGACAAAAATACGAGCGTATAATAATAATATATAATAGGTAGGTATTAGAGAGAGTATTCAAAAAATTATTCTGCGTTAAAATCCTTAAGTATATAATAATATAATTTAACTATTGTTTAAGCGAATGCGAAAATAATTATTTCGAGAGCTTTGTTCAATTCAACCTATAAAATAATAATAATTGGCAAAAAATATCCTTTGAACGCATAGCCATGTTAAAAAAATATTAATTCTCCACGCTTTTAGTTACAGAAGATGATTTTTTAGCGACGCAGCAACACAACTGCTGACAACAAAACATCATATAGTGATACTGCAGCATCTATCCCCAATTTGACAAAATTAGTTTTTTTTTTGGTATTATTAAATGCAATTTTAAGACTTATAATATTATTACGAATTGTATTATTATGATGTTGCGTAAAATCTATATTATATACTCTCTAAATCTATCTCCACGCATCAACACAGTATTGCAATTTGTTCTTATATTATTACTATCGGAGTAGGTAAGTTACGCGTTTCCGAAAAAAGGTCAATGTCGTATATCATATTTACTACTAAAATTGTAGCCTGGGTGTTTTTGAAACATACATAAATTGAGTTCTGGGACATTTTGAAAAAAAGACATGCTAAGTGACCCATATTATAATATAAGTTTGGGAAAACATTAGCGAACAAAAATTATAGAAATTATGGATAATAATACAGATTATAAGCTGAAAAATGAAAGAATTGCAAACCAAAAAATCACTCTACTAGGCTTTGTGCAGAAATTATATTATACAAGTAAATATTTTCCAGCTAATATTGTTTTAAAAAATGTTGCCCTCCCCATAAAAAAAAAATCCTGGATCTAGGTACCACTATATTAATTATTATATAATAATATAAACTATTATGATATTAGCGTAATAGTCGCTATATATACTCGCTGCTATCAATATAGGTATATAATTCATTATTATATAAAAAAATGTGTTAGTATATTATAATAGTATAAAAACCATGTTACTAGATATTTTTCCTCTGCAAGAACAATATTGAGGAATCGTAGGTATGTTTTGGGTATGGTGCAGTGGAAAAATGTCTATAGTAGCGTGCTACATTAATTTGTTAGGATTTTAATTTAATTTTTTTTTTTCATCATTGTGGATTTGTATTTTTACTTTCTATGGCAATAAACAAAGCGTTCCAAATACAGCCTCTCGAAAATCGGCTAGAAATAAAATATTGTACCCAGCCAAAAAACATATTTATATTAAAAAATCACGTGGTATGTATAACACATTATTATGTGCGCTGTTGATAGACTAAAATTAAAATATTATATTATATACTTACTGTAGTCGTATTTGCTATATTAGTTTATTATTACTATGTATTACGTATTGGTTTTACGATAATGATTTGACTGATTATTCGTTAGTAGTTGTTACTTGTTTATAATATATTGATCTCCCAAACCAACACAGTACGAATAATTATCGCAGATTTAGCTTCGATCAAAAACAAACCAATTATACCTATAAAAGAACACTGAATTAATTAACATGAAATATTTCTATCTATATTCGTTCCGTTACTATATAATATAATATTATGTTATTATTATTCAGTTTGAATCATCGAATGAAAAAAAAAAAACAGTTAATAGTTTTATATAAATTGTACTTACATATAAGTATAGATAAAGTGTTATTATAGAAAAAAAATTAAGGTCAAACTAAATACGATAAACCGTTCAACACACTATATAGAGCCTGACAAACAATGTTATCGATGTTAACGGTTTTTTATAACCGGATAAACAATGTTGTAAATACATGTATATAATATTATTATTTGATTTATATTTTTTCCTTTAAAATAACTCACGCGTGGCCGGAACCGCATGTATTTATATTATGCGTATGCCGTATATAGGCAATTCAATATTGCAACAATTAATAATAAATTATTATTATTACTATGCTAACAGCAAACATAATATTATAATATAATAACAATATAAGTAACTATAATAAAGTGCAATAATATTAGGTATACTCGTGTAGTGTTTTAATGTGCTACCTACTACTTCTGCGTTGGCGTGTACCACTACCGCGGTATAAATTGTTACCTACCGGAAATATATAGGTACTTGACATACATAGATATAATATAGCTGTCATATTTATATAAAAATTCTATATTTTGTATTTAATTTTATTACGGGAATGTACTTGTGACTTGATTCATTATTATATAGGTACAACACTAACAGCTAGTCATATATATAATACTATAATAATATCCAATATTAACCATAATGATAACTGGTAAATATCCATCAACGTGAATAGTCGCGTAGGTACAGTTTTTTTGGTAGCATTTTACGACATGTAACATACCTACTATAAGTATACGATTACCTAATATTAGGCCGGATTCTTGCTTTCAATTAATCGACCAAACTTCGTGGTGATGAATCACAATAAAATAGATAAATACAACATACCTAATAATATATATATACATGATCACTTAGGTACCTAACCTGGCTACCTACTTAATACAGGACTTGAAATCGATTTTAAAATTGATGTAAAATATCGGTAAAAATCACTAAAATCATTAAAAATCAAAAATAGATAATATTAAAATCGAATATGCTTGCGTAAATATATGATATTCAGAATTTATTTTGAAATTAAAAAAAAATAAAGTCAATAATTTATATTAAAATAGTAAAAATATTTTTTTATTTTTGAATAAATTTTAAATTATCAAAAAGAATTAAAACCCCTATTTTAAAGGCATTTTTTCAAGACCTTATGATATAATATCGTATAACGCCATCCGTTCACTTTCATCCGGGACACATTGAATATACATATTATATTATGATGTTAAAATAATAATTAAATAATTAATAATTATTATTATTATTTTATTGACAAATTATTACAACGCAAAAAAATGGTAAAAAGTCAACACGTGTGGAATGTGGATAGTTAGAATAAAATAAATAGGGCTCTAATGTAAATAAAAAAAAACAGAGTTGTTAATATATACACTGTACCTATTTATAATAGTTAAATGATAATTAAATAAGAGCAGTGGTTATGTGGCCCGCAAGGATTAATATTATTATTTGCAGCTCTGAGCATACGACGCAGAGTATTATGGTTGTGCCCATAATTGAACCATATTATGTATACTATCAGGTGACTGTCTCGCAATTAACATTCTCGTCACATCATAACATAATATTATATTGAGGTAAATATAATTTGGTCCGATTAGGCTCGAAAAATCCCGTCATTAACAATAATTTATAGAAATTAATCACACAATAAATGCACGCATTAACGCATTAAATCGTCATCGGCGTTGTTCCCGCAGCTGCACGAAATAACTTAAAAAATGTTATTCGAGCACAAATAATTATTTTGCTGTATACAATTATTAACAAAAACGATAGTACTCGTAATGATAATGATTATATAGCATCATTATACCAGATGTGATATTATAGGGAAAAAAAGAACATTTCTGAAAGTCGATCACAATATTATTATCCTAAAAAACCTCGAAATTCATCTGAGCCGAGTGTCACTGCTAACATCTAGGGATTTTCATATAGAGATGTGAAGATTTTTAGGTATCATGACGGTGGGCCTGGTTCTGATGAAGGATAGTTATTGTGTTACATCACTGATGCAAACAATTGGTTTTGTCATAGAAATATTTTAAGTCCTGAACATTTATCGACAATTATTATAATATCATGTTATAAGAGAATAAAAATAGAAACATATTAATTATGGACGCTGTTCATTACTATAGTTAATAACATTGACTAAAAAACAAATAATTGTATAAATCTTTTATAGGGTATGACAAAATATTTATTTTAAATAATTTTTTTCTCGTAATTTTTTGACGGTTTACCACTGATCGTGTTGATAAAACACGTGGTTCCGTTCGATATTAAACTAATAATAAATTATTGTTCTAAGAAAAAAAAACCCACTTAAAATTCATGTTACGAAAAAGAAACTAACTGCAGCGTAATACGATTTTGTTTACAAAAAAAAAAACAAATCGTTTACCCATGTGTGATATAATATTATGTAGGACGTAGGTTTATGCTGTGTCGGTACAAAATTTAATAAAAAAAAGGTGAAAAGATACAAAGATACAGAAACAGTATATTTTTTTTATTGTACGCATATATAGGTACACTTCATTTTACTTCACTAGGACAGAACTCGGTGCATAATAATATTATTGTAATATTTAAGTGATTTTATATTATAACAATAAATCTTTGATTTTTAAATCAACGTGTATAATAATATATCATACAAACATCATAGGCGTGCGCAGAATAAAATATAGTGACCCATTTCTTACAATCAACGAAATAAATGTTGAACCGTCAAAATTATTAATTGTATAATTGTATTATACACTGTATGCAGTCTGTGTTATTGTTACTACAGGGGCTATAATAATACATAAAATGTGTAATATCCACGAATAGGTATATACTATTATTTGTTGTAAACCAGGTACAATATTGTACTATATATAAATTATACATATAAATAATAATAAATTGGTTCAGATCCATTTTATTATATTTTTTTCTATAGCTATACTTATATTAAATGTAACGAATTGACCCAGCTGACTGTAACTAAGCTGCTAACTTTTCACCTCCACACGCGAGTTAACCATTAGACCCAATAAATGTTGTACGGGTGCTTTCTGCGCACACCCATATATTATGATATACGTGAAAATATGAAATCCAAAACCTGTGTATTTGTGTAGCTATTATATAATATGTATATTATAGTGTACAGTGTATACAGAAAGAACGCAATAATCGTTGTTTATTATAAAAGTTTAAATCTTAATTAATTAACAAAAAGTACCCAATCAATTCATAATGATTACTTATACATAATAGGTCGTAGTCGGCTGTATTATGATCATTATTATTTATTGGTATAGGTAGTTACGTATGGAAAAATAATGAACGCGGAATAGGAAAATTGCGTCTCCGATAAAATGTTACAGTCATATTATTTTGGGAAAATATTAGTTTGAATAGTCAGTGAAGAAAAAAGAGAAAAATTAATTATATAGGTATATCTACAAGAAAAAATGAAAGAATTGCAAACTAAATAAAGTATTTCGGGAATTATATGATACTCACCATTCATAAATAAATCGTATCAGTCACGAAATTATTAATTTTTACTAATGCATTTCTTAATCACAAACAAAATAAGCAAAAAAACTAATATACTAACACAATTATATTACCTACAGTTCTAAGTCTGAAAAATGGTAAGCAGATATTGATTTTTTTTAAATATCCCTGACGTAAATTACGTACGAATAAAAAATATTCAGGCCACAATTTCCATATTATGATATCATACAAAATATATTCGGGCTGTAAGCTACATAAATAATATTTAAAATGGGACGCAATTATTAGATCGATCTATAAAATATAATGAACTGTGTCATATCAATTTTACATTATCTGATTTTTACGGGTAATCAAAGTGCAGAACGTCATCAATAGTAGCTATAGTGTATTATAGTATTTTTTGTATAACAATAATAATACCAAACAAATAAATTGAAAAAAGTTCATAAATTATATTCTGTGATTAAGAATTTTTTCAATCGTATAATAACGGTTATCTGAAGTAGGTAGCGAAGACAGTATTTTGTAATGATGCTATTATAATATTATTATACTAACATTATATTAATATTATAATTATTGAAGCCTTTAGACCAATCCAAGATAACACCAAAAAACTTGTATCTACTGCAGTTGTAAATGTCAATGTAAAAATTAAATCCAATTTGATACCTACCGCAGAAACTAACCTCGAAGTTAACCTAAGTAAACCTAACCTCAAAGTCGATGATCGAAGGGACAAAAATAAAGAAAAAATAATTAATAAAAACATTAAAAAACACAATTCATTGTGAAATCAATATACATTCAGCGGAGCACTCAGAATCTACAATATATGTTTCTAGGGAGATTTATGATATCTAGTTTATACTTTGGTAGATCAAAAGTAAGAAAATTTTAATATTATGATTGAAATATTTGTTTGGTAACCTTTTATGTTAAGTCCAAAAAGTACGTCTCGTCTTAGAACTGTTTTTAATCATAACAATGATATCATTGAACTCAAATTTAACACGTCATCCATTACACTCATTACAGTGACCTACTCGGGTACACTCGTCAACTACAACTGTAAACCAGAGTGGTAACCTACTTAATGGCTTTATTTTATTATTTTATTGCAAACTGAAAAATGATAAAGTCGAGGAAAGGTTATATCGCTACTAAAATCATTCTGCAAACCGTGGAAAAATCCTGCGCACGCCAATGGGTTATGAGTATAATATAATGCCGTAAGGAAAAAATGTTTATGTCATTATTATAGTGATTTAAATCAAATATATAATATTATAAAAAGGTCAGTGTGTGAAGCTTAATATGTACACTTAAGAGAATGTCAGCGCACTATTTGTTTTCTCTCTCTGGCCTACGCGCAACATTAGATAAAATGCATAAACGCAGAATCATTTTTTTCTATGTTTTTATGTAATCTTAAAGTAAAGTCACCAATTACAAGAAAGATAATAATATTTTTGAGGGAATGACTTATCGATTTTATATTTTATTGTTATTTGACTTTCAAAATAAATAAAAAAATGTCGTAAATTTAAATTATGTTTAAATTGTTTTGAGACAATATTTAGACAAATCGATATGTAATGCCCTCTAAAATATTATTCTCTATCTTTTTTGAAATGGGAAACTTTACTCTAAGATGACCGAAAAACATAGAAAAAATGATCTGCGTAAATGCATCTTGTCTATGTTGTCAGAGAGAGAAAACAAATAGTGCGCTGACATCCTCTTAAACTGTGTGTATACATATTACCGGGTAATGGGTAAATACCAACTATAGTAATCACCAAATATGTCATGTCACAGTGTAAAGTCCGCGCGCATAATAATTATGATAGTCGTTATTGGCACATGACTCGATGAATGAGACAAAACGACAATATTATTATAATAGATGAGTCGCAATGTTGCTCACCGTGTGCTTGTGTAACATAATATTATTATCGTCTCTTCATTCATTTTTTTATTACACGCTAGATTTCGATATGAGTTGACCTGAGTTGCAAAACATTATATTGGTAAACATTCGATGTGCATGTTTTTAGTTATTATTAGGTATGTGGATTGTAAATATAGTAACGTCGACGGACAAATAAAAGCATTATTAATTGTGTTTTTTCATCACCACAGTCATATAACATTATAATAATATTATATTATATTACGTCTGTGAATTTGTGTATGGTTGTATATTATACATAGTCTTCAAAGACTATAACCGATGTGAACGAGCCTGGCAGTATAATAAAGGACGTCTTTTCATCATTGTCCGCGTCGTCGTCGTATCGCTGTTTATAATAATATTTACGTCATCATACTCGATGTAGGCGCTTGTGATACTTACTGTTTAAATTTTCAATGTTTATTTTCTCACGAGATTGCTGTCCCCAATAATTATCATAATTATTATTATTAATTATTATTGTGATTGTATAATATTATAGCCGGTATAGCGACGTGGCCGACGTTTGAACGCTACGCCGGTGGTCTTTCGATAATATTAATTAATTTCGTTATTTGACTATAGGAACCAACAACGTTTTAAATTTTATAAAATTATTTCCACGATAAACTTTCAATACTGATATTTTTTGTCAAATATTCCTATTTTTAAAGCGAGAAGTTCGTATATGTTTATTTAAAGTTCGGATTGACTATAGAATTACAAACTATTTGTTCGAGTTCAGTATGATCTATTTTTAAGCTCGAACCGAACATCTAAGACCTAAAACTTCCGAATAATATACGATGAAGTGCAAATAGCATTTCTGGACGGAAAGCCACTTGCATGTCCGGACATCCGATCCGGTGTTGAATAGGTAACAACACATCCGACAATAGCAATCTTTCTTATACAAACGTTTACTGTTTAAATTTGCAATGTTTATTTTTTCATGAGATTGCTGTCACCAATAATTATCATTGTTATTATTATTATTATAAATGATTGTACCTATATATTATGCCTAATCGTTATAATATAGTGACGCGGGCAACATGACGTATTTAAATTTTAAATTACTTTATATATAAATTAATTCAAAATATCGTTTGATGATAAATCCCGCCTTTCAATACGCAAGTCGTTGAAAAAATTTTAAATTAATGACCATCCGCTCAGTGACATTTTTAGCCACAACCCTGGTTAAACAAACTGCATATTTTCTCCGCGTAATAAGAGCCAGGTCACAAATTTGACTGTGAAATGTAGTTTGAATTTTTTTTCCAATATCACAGTTTGCCAAGTCTTCAAAACTATTTAAAAGAGCACCAATGTAGGTTACTGCTACGAAAACCATATAATGTAACGCTATCGTATCAGTGTTACATGATATAGGAGTATATATAATATATATATTATGTTAAGTATAATGGGTAGTCGGAAATTGGAACACATTTTAGCTACTAGCTGCTTCGTATACAAAATACTGTTTTTTGGGTCACAAAAAAATTATATATCATATATACCAAGGCTGCAATTTATATAAAAAATTATAAATGAGATGCAATTTTCACTAACTTATTTATTAGTATAGAGACAATATACCTCGTGATACGATCAAATGGGTTCTCCGACAAGATAAGGAAGTTCATAAAATTTGTAAAGTAGTTGCCCAGTAAACGCACCTTTTTAAATAAATACAAAATTTTAGTAGTCCAGATACCGTAAATAAATTCTTTTTGAAAAAAATGTTAACTTTGCTCGATTCTGAACGCCAGTAAATACAATAATAATAATAATATGTACAGTATAATTCGTATTATTTATATTATTTTATCGTTCAGGAATTTTTGCATTTGAATGTGGTCTCTTTGTTACAAAAATTATATTTTCGTGAGAAGGTATCAATATGAAATGAATATCACGAATATCAGAAAAAATGTATAAAATTAATTTCACTGTGAAAACATGATAATATTATGTAATTATAACAGAGAAATGCAATTTGGTATTATACTATAGTATTTAGGTTGATAATTATTGTAGGACACAAATTT
Organism: Sitobion miscanthi; assembly: GCA_008086715.1. Taxonomy (NCBI): domain Eukaryota; kingdom Metazoa; phylum Arthropoda; class Insecta; order Hemiptera; family Aphididae; genus Sitobion; species Sitobion miscanthi. Next base: position 27,513,853 of record CM017803.1, read on the forward strand.
GCGTGTAAATATTGGTACTTAATTCTGATTAAAATTATCACGTTTCGTAACACACTGAGTTAACATATAAAACATATTCATTTATAAATATTTTTGCATATTTTAAAGTAGTAAATGTATATCCTCGATAATTTCACCGATAAGTACATTATATTTTATTATTATTTCGTATTTTGATATCAGTACAACAACTTCTATTCAAAGACGTATTGACAATAGTCATATTATATTCTGTGGGAAACATAATATCATGCAATCTGTTATAATAAATAAGATATGTAAATATTTTTTTGTTGACTCCGTATAGGTTATACAATTTGGAATTTATATTAATCTAGTGCTGCGGTCCTTGCTATAGAATAACGACAATTTCACGATGAAAATCAGGAAAGTCTGGATACAATACAATTAACGATGTGATACTTAGGTATTGTTTTCGTCAAAGTTGCAAAAGAAATAAAGCTAAATACGAAAATAAAGATTATTGATTTTTATAGATTTAATATAATATATGTCATAATGATCAATATATTTTTAAACTAGGTACCTAAGTAAAGTTGTAAAAAGTTTTGAGAGCTAACCTCCTCGTGTGTTGTCTCCTAGGTAACGTTAATAAAAACTATAAAAAGTAAAGTAGTAAAAAAAATATAAGCTTAAAAACTTTTACCAAATTTCTATTTTTTTAACATAGATGTTAAATATCTATGATATAGATCTTAAATATATAATGTTTTTGGGATTGATAAAACTAATTTTTTTTAACCGATTTTACGTATCCTCATAAACGCAAATCAACAATAAAAAATAATTTTTTTTATTATTCTAAAAATCAAGCTATAATATTTGTAATTCATTAAACTCTTAACGAAATGTAGCGCAGGCTACTAAATATTTTTCTACTACAGCACTACACCTAAAAACATATCTATGATTGAAAAGAGATTCTTGCAGAGGAATAATATCTATTGTATCATATTTCGTGGTGTGAATTTTCATGAGAATTTTTTTTTGAAAATAATGATAATTTTATAATCTCTCATATTAATTTCTTATCAAACAAATCCTTTGATATTATGTAGTTATAGTTTATTTAACCTTCGTAATTATATTTAAAACTGTTTACTTGTATTACCATTTACCCATTTTAATAATATTCTATTGAACTAATAATATAGGAAATTCAAAATAAAAATAAATTCATCTCATTAATAAATGTGCATTTTTACTTATTATTAAATATTTTGTATTATTACTTGATTATAAATGTCGAATGTATAAACGTTTTCGTACATTTATTGATTTTTCCTTTTTTTGTTATTATCACATTTTCCACAATACTAGAATGACTTCTTTTTATGAACAGTTATCAGCCGTGGATCTTGAAATTAAAAAAGTGATGTACTCGACGAAAAAATTACTTCAATTATATAAAATCATAGTTATTAGTTGTTACAAATTACATTGAACTTAGTTTAACACAAGTTAGTTTAACCATTAGTCGCAACTATTTATAATTGATAAATATGTATTATTTTACATATAGGTACCTATTTAGTATATTATTATATGCATAGTCATTTAATTTGTAATTAAATAATACCTTAACATTTAAATTAATAGGTAGGTACAAAATTATTATACGAGATTATTTTAATAATTTATTTCAAATGTAAGTGTTTTGTTAGATAACTTGCCATTATACTTGTTATAATGTTAATAAAAATTAATTAAGTTACAAAAAATATATTTAAAATACATACTTATCTACATTAAAAAAAAAAACTTCAACGTGTGTACCCAATCGTTCTCCCAACTCCCAACTCCTTATAATATAATATGTACTCAAACGTATTACAGCCGACAGTTTACAGCACAATTTAATAATAACAATGTACGGTCTTACCTATATTTTTCATTTTATTTTACACATCGTAGTGCAAGACTGCGTGAAGAAAGTGTTTACTGTATAAATTACAGTTTATTTACTGCCCCGGCGGAGCCCTTTTCCATATATAATTATAGATATTATGTAAAATAGGTATTTTTGTGGCCTTGAAATATGAACAATTTATGTATAACATGTCATAATTACGTTGTATTTTATAATATTTGTACTGTAACACGTGATATAACAACAACAACAATAATATTATTGTTTATTCTATGGAAATTAAAGCGATGACGATAAAACTTGATCTCAAAGAAAATATATTCTCGTCGGCATATATTATTATACAATAGTAGTAAGTAATAATAATAATATAATATATAATATGCATACATAGTATCCTCCTCCTCCGCCTCCTCCTCGAGGCGTCTTAACCGCTGTTAAATCTGGTTTGACTTTGTGTGTGGATATCCTATACACGTGTATGTGTGTGTGTATTCAAGATAGGCAGGTTGGTACAATAAATTTTAATATTCGTGTCAGTGCAACAGGAAGACGAACAAACACGTAGGTACCTACTGTAAGACGATAATATTAAAAACGAAAATCGTGAGTGCACATAAAATGTTTTGTGTTCATCGTACCGAACGGGTATAAAATAATATAATAATGTAAATAGGAACGTAGATAATTTATTATTATTATTATTATATTATTGTGCTTACTCTTATTACATTTTACCCCACTAACGGCAATCCCTCCACCTTATTTTCACCGTATCTCCGCTATCTCTTCCCCATCGTGTTACTCGTCTAGTTCTTCTTCTCCACATTCTTCCCGCCTTATTGGTCGCCGCTTTGTCCCAGGCGCGCGTGCACAACAAAAACACTATAGAGTCGGGTCACGGCCGAGCATAATATAATCATATTATACTGTATGAAGAAAAAGCTTAATAATAAACCAGGACCGAATAATCCCATTAGTGCCACTTCACCTCGAAAACCGATTTATCAACGTCTGTTGCAGGGGGCCGGAGTCCGTATAGTAACGTTGGGCGAACGGAAAAAATGCCAGATGCACTATGCAGTAACCAAACGCAAACAACAACAACAACAACAATAACAACGATGACGATGACCAATATTATTATACGCAAAGGTAGGTACGTACTATGTAGGTAGAAAGGTAATATTATAACGGTGAGCAGGTAGTTGGTGAGTTCGATACACGTTTCGAGTTTGTTTCATCACATCGAATTCGTTATAATATTTTATCGAAACCGAAAAGGATCTAGGTAAGTTAATGCATTACGAAGGCGGTTTTGTAATAATAATGGGCAGGAATATAATGTAAAATTCTATTCCAAAGGGCAGAGGCGGACTGGTGAACAGTGGGAAATTGGCCACGCCACGACGACGACAAAATAAAATATACAATATAATATTATATGTATATATATTATATGTATATGAATAAGTCAGTCTGTATTAGGCAGCTTTATTTATAAATAATTATCACAAAGTACAGATAATTTAGTTCGAATGTTGCATCGGTAACTCGTCTGCAATGTGCTGTACTGTGTACTGTTATCAGTTGTGTGAAATAATTTTGCGAGATTAGTTCTGCATTTCTACTATAAGGAACATGTTTTCATTGTAATTTCCATGAGATTGTATTTCATGTAAATTCATGTTTCGTTTAATTAATAAAAAAAATAATATAATTAATTGCTTTCAAACAAAACAAAATGTGTATAATACATTGATAGTACCTATAAATTTAGTTTCCTTGAAGATTATAATTTATATTGATTATTAATTTATTATGAATTATATTATAATTCTATGGAGAACATTGTATAGAGTGGAATCAGAGGCGTTCTCGGAATTTATTATTGGGGGATAGGAAAATATATTAAAAAATTAGATAGTACAATGTCTATAGACTTTCATACGAATATTGCGGAAAACGATAACGAGTCATAAAAAATGTTTATTTAATTGGTTATTACTACTAAATATCAGTTAAACAGGAAACTATATTGCCTAAAAAAAGACCATGTGGGATCCATGTCCCAATCACAAATCCCCCCAGTGAGAACGCCTATGAATGGAATGATAATCCTACTTTCTCACTCAGCCGGATGCTCTCCAGTCCGCTTCTGTCAAAGGTGGTAGTGGTGGAGGAGGAGGAGAAGGAAGAGAAGGAGGACTGGTGCAGCCCCACACATATGTTGGATTATAAAATCTCATGGACTGACGACCGTGGTCGATGATAACTTACAATAATAAGGATTTTATCCAGCCGTCCCGGACACTCGACTTCCGGTGGACACTAATATTCGGGATTAATATTTATCGTTATCCTGTCGTTATATTATATTCGTTTTCCCGCCGTTATCGTGACGTTGATCGTAAATCACTTCTCGTCCGTCCACTCACTGCAGCTGCTGCCCAGCTATCTTCCCATCGTCGCCCCCCCCCCACACCCGTGTCTAACAGTGGAAAAAAAATGAATCGATAACGACAACCTAACTTAACATATAATATCATCGAGTTTTAACTTCTAGACCATAATATTGTGTCACCGGAAACACAAAAAATGGTTTAAATGAAAATGGTTTTTTTTCATAATTTTTATATTTCATGTGAACGAACTACATAATACTGATTACAATAATAATAATAAATAATTTATTGGCCATTTAGATAATCACATGAATAAATACAATATTATATAGTGTTCTAACTAAGGAGGATATCCTCTTATCGGGGAAATTGGAGTGCATATAAAAATAAAAAAGAACAATTTTACATATTTATATAAAATGTATTGACCAAAATAAAGCCACTAATTAAAATAGTTAATTAAATCACAATGTGTTTTACAATGTTTTACTAAAGTAAATACTAATAAAATACAACATAGTTTGGCTCTATGCACCACTTAAGTAAACTTCGTATCAGCCATCGGTTTATTGGAGTTCCTATAATCATTTACACATATAAATATGCATCAAAATAATTGATTATTGTTTCCTAATAAAAAAACAGTAAAAAAACTTAAAAAGTTTGAAAAATAAATATAAAATACTTAGTATTAAAATAATATAGGTAAGAATACAAATATAAATAACTATATAATCAGGTGCACATTACACGCTATAGAAACTATAAGTTTCTTAGATTATTAATAACTAATCATATTTTGGTAGGTACTCCATTTAATAATTTGTAACTTTATTTAGAAATTTTAAATATTACTTGTGCAATTGTGGAAAAATCGGCTGAAAATGCGGGATTAAAAAATCAATCATTTTAAAATATAAACAATTTGTAAAATAAAAATATTATGGTTAATTTATTATTTTTATTACATTAGTTACCTTATATTGGGTACTTACCTATTATTTTATCCCCACGGTTTTACGTAGTACTTATTGATTATTAACGATTTTAAATACTTTTAAAATTTAAGATAGGTACATAAAACATAATTCAAAAATCAACCATAATGTTATTATACTATTCATTTTTACACCTTTGGCGGTTATAATGTCATAGTGAGGGGCGAGGCTGGTCGGGCGCGAATTGTAAGCCGTGTTTTTTTGGAGACAGCTGAGTTTGATAATAATAATAACAATAATAATATGTACCCGCACATTTTCATTTTGATAATATAATATATTATTCTTAACCGCCCAAACCATGTTTTTCAGACAGTATTTAGTACTTTACACACATACATAAAATAATATCATCGTCATTATACCCCTCAGTACTGCGGTTATTCAAATATATACATTTTATATTCCTTTTTATATTATATTGCATGCCGATAACGTTTGAAAAATATTTTATATATACCCAACTATCGGTGTGACGTCCCTAAATGCGATGTACAAAGCGACGCCGAGCAACAGGTATCAGATGTATAAAATGGTTATGGCCACAGTATGGAAACAGCGTATACCATAATAGCGTACCTACACAAAAAAAACCTCTAGGGTTGGGGTCCTAATACCTGATGGAATTTCGGCGGCCGCACAGTGAGATTCGTCCTTATACATATACTCAATATTTACCCAAGAGAAAACATAAAATGCCGCCACTATTATTGTTGTAGATATATCATTGTATATAGGGGACCTACTATCTCTACCCTGCTACCACCATATTGCACTCTAAAAACGATAATAACAATAATACTTGAACACCTGCTTCCTGCCGCGCCAAGGGTCGGGTAGGTATATAATAATAAAATATTAGTGGGCATAAAAATCTATAATGTATAAGACTATATGATAGTAGGTCTGACTGCGTCTTGACGGCGCCGAAATAAGGCAAGGCGCCGAAACCATTAAAAATATAATTATAGTCTGCAGACGGGTCTATACAGACGATTTTACCTGGAACTATAAGACCGAATCGGTATTAGGTACACATTTTTGTTATTATATATTTTTTATGTATGTTATCGAGAAAATATCACTATTGAAGGTTCTTAAGTTACAATATATTACTTATCGGTAAAATCTAAAAAGCATATAATTTAACTAAAACAGACTTTTATATTAAAACATTGTGTATAGTATGTACCTATAGTTATTTAAGATCCACCTCGGGACTACAAGACCATGACGGTAAACACTGAACTACAATTAATTTAATTGGAAATTTAAAACTATACTTGGTACCTATATATTAAATGTAATTATACATTTTAATTTGATTGAACAGTATAATTTATTATATAAATCATCAAAACAAATTACTCACATATTATATTTAAATTATTCAGAGAATAACTTTTTAATCATTTAAAAAATGAATTTGTATTTGCAGCTATAACTATAGCTAATGCATTATATATTTGTACTTACAAGACAATAAAAATTGTAATAATTTTCCGTTTTCAATTATAATCTGCTTTTACTTGTCAAATGTTATACAAAACGTTTAAAAAAAAAACCGAATAAAGAAATGCGCATTAACAGTGTACGCTGTTATTGAATTCTAACATACCCAGGGCTTACATTTCAAAAAAAGGTATGTAATGGCCCGAATACGAAATATAATATAATCAATTCTTAAACTGTCGCATGAAATAAATGTTTCTACGAAACCAATAGACCTTTTAAATAAATAGATTTTAAAATATTTCGTTTAGCGTTATTTTTCATTTAATTATATTCTATAAATTACGTTTTGTTTAATGATATATAATATATTTTGTTAACCGTTTTGTTTTGTTATGCGGTATTTAATTATTTTTGATTATCGCTTTCGATTATAATTACGTTTACAAATTTCAATCGTTGTTGTCAAATATGATGTTAAAATCATAATGTTATTACAACGTTTGCAAGCCCTGACATTACCTATTATAATCCAGCAGTTAGGTGCCTATTAATAAGTGCTATAACAATCGGTATTTGTTGGTCACATAATAATTATGGCGTAGCGCACATGTATGATATTAAAGTATATTATATGTTTATGTATATAATGTTATGTATGCATTTACAATTTTGTATAGACTAGTCTAGTTGAGAAAAATAAATAACAATACTATTATTTTAAAGTGCTTAATATGCAATTAAAAACTATAAATGTCATATCAAAAATATAAGTTGTTTAGTACTGATAGGTTAGGTTTTGTGAAAATTACACTTATTACACCAATATCGAGCGCTATGCCATCAAAAAATATAATAAAATAATATATTTATATAATATATTATCATAATAGGTATGCTATACACTGTCCAATGCGGTATCGTATTATAAAATCTAATTCGAAATGTATATAAGTACCTAGCTATAATATTAACTTAATATGTTAACCACATCTATTACCTACTTATTGTTTAAGTACAAATCAAATTAACAAAACCACACCTCTTATAAAAATCACCCTGGAGACCAAATAACTTTATATTAGATTTTAGTTTTGCTGAAAACAATAAAAAAAACACTGACCCACGTTTTTCAGAAATCTTTTAAAGAAAAAATGCAAAACAAAGAGCAAATGTTAGTATTTACAAACGCCTCCAAAACTGCGACTAACTCCGCATTCGCGATAACCATCAATGGTACAGTACACAAATATAGATTACCAGCTCTAAACAGTAGCTTTACTTCGGAGGCACTAGCAATCAGAAAGGCAATTTAATTAATTAACGAAATGCCAACCTCTCCTTCAACATTCTTACAGATTCTCTTAGCAGTTATTACCAACTTATGGACAAAGGAATTGCACCTTATGAGAGACAAAAAATCAAGGGAGATCAAACATACCACGGACAGATGGATTAACTCACTAAATCTGACAAGAGAACAAGACGTAATTTTGACGCGACTAAGAATAGTCACGCTAAACACGTAAGACACGCTTGGCATACACACAAACACCTAATGAAAAAAATAGAACCTGAAGCATGCCTCACCTGTGGAACGGAAATCATCGTCAAGCATATATTATTAGAATATCGCCAATTCAGCGAAGAAAGATCGAAGCACAACATCTCAAATTGCCTTTCTGAAGATCTACAACACACTCAATTTTATCAAGGATACTAATTTATATAAAACTATTTAATAAAAAAAAAACAGACCATAATGTACATTTTCTCTATACTTTTTATGTATTTACTTTATTGCTTATATACTTAAACTTTTATATTAGTTTCATGTAACACACACACCGTGGCCAATGACATTTGTAGTCGAGGCATTATAAACAAAAATATGTACAAGTTGAAAGTTAAAATGTAATTTATATAATATACATATTATATTTATTTTATATTATATTTGTCCATGTTAAAAGTAATTTTAATGTCAAATATAGAAACCATTTGCGCATCAACTCTTTATATATAATGATATAGGAAACGTCCTCTCTATGTTACTCTATGATGTACACGAATCTAACACACAGAATTTAATATTAAACGACAGAAAAACAATGTTCAATACGATAGTCCCAAATATTTACGTATTTTTCTTATACAATGATATTATATCATTGAATTTAACACCATCCATTACAGTGACTCACTTGTTACCTACTGTACAGCAGAGCGACATCCACTAACCCACCTTTTTTAAGTCACTTTCAAGTGAAAGACTGCGTGAACTTAATAATCTAATCGGTATGTTAACTGTTTACTGGGTAACATATAATACATTTATGTTATTGATTTTAAATAATTTAATATTTTATTTTTAACTTTAAAAATGTATGTCTAATAACCATATTAATGCACACAACTTGTGTCTATGCAGCTACATACAAATATTACACAGTTTTTAATTTACAAAAATTGATGTGTAAAAAATAAAATTAGGGGCACTAATTGTTCCAGGCTTGACCAGCAATCGAAGTCTGCGCATCCTATGCAAGTGCCACGAATTACTTCGGTTGCCCTAGATGTCCCCACGCCAGTTGTGCTATAGTTGACGCGCGCTCAGATAAATAGAAGGTGATAGAAATTGAATGCGTGGCGCAGATACTTACTTACCTATACCTATTTTGCGCAAATAACATGATATTTTTTTATATTTTGGCGTAGATTTTACCTATGCACTTAAATTGACCTAAATATTCGGGTGAAACTTTAATTTTCACACCTCTAAAATGTAATGTCTAGTTTCGCCTATTTATTTATTTTGTATGGCCTTTATAAATAGACCTTAATTAAATTATACAACGTTTACGATACAACTTACTTTATTGATCCTTTATTCGCAATATTTTTTATAATAATGGGAATCAACGATAATCAATTACTCAATCAAAAAATCAATGTAATAAGTAATTATGGAGCTGTTGAGGTATTGAAGCAATTGTCTTGTCTTCAGTGGAAAACGTATTAATAGTGTCGTCAGCTTATAAGAATTAATTTGTGAAATCGTTTTCAATATTTAACAGCTATATTTTTGAAAATTATTCTTGTATGTCATTTTAAAACCTATGTATATATTATATTATTAATCAAGTTATTTGGGGGGTGCTAAATAAAGGAGTATTAAATATGTGCCGAGTACCCCCAAGCCCCCACCTAGGTCCTCCTATGTTACCACTATTGGTGGCACAAATTACAAGTATGTACAAGATTGGTGGAAAATACCAAAAAAACGTGGGTGGGCCATGTGGTAGAGAAAATCAACATGTAGTTAGGTTATTGAGAAAGAATAAGTAATATCGTGTGAGAATAATTTTAAAGGACAATTCAAATTCGAAACTCGACTATCCGAGCAATTCAAAGAAAATAATATACCGTTATAGTCATAAAGGGATAAACTGCTAGCCAAGGACACTCCTTAGTATTAACATGAGACACCCCAGGACACTATCCGGCGAAGGAATCGAACCGTACCTAATGTGATATTGTTGTACGGTTCAAGACGATCGAAATAATGAAATAAAAAAAGGACGAAAAACGTCAAATATCCTGATAATGCCTAAATTTATATCGGTTCGGACGACTACTCTTTAGTACAATACCAAATTATTCGATATCAACAACAACAACAATACTTAATGTCCAGACAAACTATTATTATAACTGTACGATATAGAATTTAAAACATATAATAATATTATATTAAATTACATTAAATGATAACGACAAGCTATTTAAAAGTGGTTTCCTTTCCCGGCTTAATCGATTTCTATTGACCTGAATGTCACATTAGCAAAACCTAAAAAAAAAAACCCCATTAAGACATATCGGACATCGAAGACTCACAACTCAAGAGGTTAAGTTCAGTTGGTGGTTGACCATTGCGATTGCCACATGTCTTAGTGACTGTTACAGTTCCAACATAGAAAATAATATTCGTTTTGGTGTATATGTTGAGCTCTGTGGCGAAAATTCAGCATTGTTTTGCAGCGTTCGAGCCCGTTTTTAAAGCCCACGAATTTTATCTCTGTCTGCAAACTATCTGTCTAGCACGCGTACCATTACAACACGTGGTAAGTTTATAAAAAGCCTAATAATATACGTAATACAATATAAGTACAATCTAGTCTCGATAACTCAAATTGTTTTCATGGCCCTTGAAGTCTTTTTAATTTGTGCTTAAGATAAATTACTTAAGAAATACATATTATATTGAATTTTTTTATTTCCCTTGAGATTCGAGTTACTAAATAGGTAACTAAGTATAAGATTATACTCATGACTGAGAAGGCCACAGCCCACTATAATTCTAGTTTAATTTAGGCCAATTGTTTTGTCTAATAATTTATTGTGCTTATGGACCTATTATACAGAGTGTAACAGAAACACCTAATAAATGAGCTAACTTTTGTTCTAATCAACATTTATATTTTTTTAAGAATATATAGATCCCTACGTTCCAAGTACAGTATAACATTTTTTTTAACATCAAACATTTAAAATTTAAAATTTAATTAATTTTTTTTGGAAAAATTCAAAATTGCCGATTTGCAAATATTTTTTATCGTAAAAACGTATATTTAGTCAAGTAGAATTACAATTTTTAAATATCAACATTTTTTTGAATAAATTAATTTGAAACGTAATAATACTTTTTTCAAATATTTTTTTTTTTTGGGAATTTACTGACAAAAAGTATATTTTTAAATTATTTACTATCCATATAATTTTCTAATAATTGTATTGTCGTACGTACAGGATCGCTAGTAGACTGTACAGCAGTGAGCGATTCTGCGATCTATAGTATTCATAATCAACGGTACTACGTATAAAGTATACATACGTTTTGTGGCCAAAATGTTCTTTTAAGTTTAAATTATTGGAATATAAAATAATAATTAAATTAAAAACAAACAATACCAACTCGTAATGTATTATTTTGTTATTGTTTCTGCAGTGCTACCTTGGTATAAGAATTTTATTCGCCTTACGAAATTACGTCTATATAATAATTATACGAATATGCTATCGTAAATTCTTAACCATACTATACTATTAACTTATCCTATACCACTAGAACAGTCACTTGTCCATTATAAAATGATGCAATAACATTGTTGATAATTATATTTAACAATTTTTATGAGAAACTTCTTTTTATAAAACCAAATAAATAAATTATAGGTAAAAGCCTTTTGCTTTTAAGAAAAAAAATCACATTTCTTTGAACATTTGGTAGTTTTAGAAATTATAGTGCAAAAACCCAAAACTATAACTCTTATATAAAGAGTTATATAAAAATTAAGACCGCTTTTATAAATAATTATCTCCCATATAATTTTTGCTTGAAACTTTTTATTCTACGACAAAATTAAAATTGAAATAGGTATTTACATTTATTACAAAGAGGTAGTTTCGTGACCATTAACTCGAATAATCTTCTATATCGTATACCTTTTATGATATCGATGGGAATTTTTCACACATTGTTTATAACGGAAAATTATTCATAAAGGTGTATACTGAAAAAATCAGTTTGTTGTTAATTTTTCCGAGCTAAAATTTAACTGAGTCATTAGCCATAGGCTTTTAATTCAATTTGAATTTATTTATACTTTATAAATGAGGGTAGCTATACATTTCATAAAATCATTAATAGGACAATAACGTTTCCAGAAGCAAATTAACAAACTACTTTTAATTGTATTGATATAATAATGGTCTTATTAATATTTCTGTATTATGTACATGTTAAATAAACTTTATAATCATTGATAAATACTAGTACCTACTATACAGAGTACTATGGTATTTATAATCAATGCTACTATGTAGTTTGTAACAGGCAACGGTTAACGGCCACCGCAGCATGAAACGTCTAATATAATATAATATTATTATACCTATAAGTAACATTATACAAAAAAAAAGTACAAAGACCAACTTGTAGATATATTTGCTAGCGGCCCAACACTTATTAGTTGGCACCGGCCCACTGTGCTATAATAGTGACACTTTAGGCCGATGACAAACGATGAATAATAATATTATTAGACCTGTTGACTAAATAATGTTGAATTTTAACATTCAATTTAATTTAGTTTTAAATTTAAATTAAATTTGTATATACAAATTATAAAATGATTATTATTATGGTAATATAAATATCAATATATTTTTAATTTAAATATAAATTCTGAATATAACAAGCATTTTCGACTTCAATATAACTTTTGTTTTTTTAAAGGTATTTAAATATTTGTATCGATATTTTAAATCAGTTTTTAAATCGATTTCAAGCCCCAAGGTGTACTAACTATAGAATATATTTGAATGGCATTAAGATCATGCTCGGCTCAAATAATGGTGTAGGTTTAATAGAATACCTATATATAAGACCGTATTTGAATATTTTTAAAAAAAAAAATGTTTAGTGGAATTATTCAATTTTAAAAACACTTACTTACGAAAAAAAAAAATGTTAAATTTCGGCTTATTTTGCCATTGTTACAGTTTACAGAATAGTACCTATTATAATATTATGGCTTGGTGTTCCGTATGATAATTCTGATTGTAGTAATATATGAATAGATAAAAACTGTACATAACAATAAAAATGAGTGAAAACTTCATAAATATTAATATAGAACAAAAACTAATGAAACCACATGCGAGTTGACGAGTTTCTCTATCTAATTCTTAGCCCGCCGTCAATGTCATAATAAGGCCTCAGATATAAATGCCCTATAAATATCAAAAAATGTCCTACCAACAATTTTATTTATGACCTAAAAACTCTAAAAAAATTTCCCGGAATTTGCACGGGGTTTCTTCAGGAATCAAGATATAAATTTGTGAATCGTTTTATTTAAAAACCAGATTATCTTCCTTATATTATTTAGTAAAATATGTATGTTTATGTTATATGATGTTTTAATTTTTTTTTATATTTCTAAATATAGGTTATAAAATGACCTAAAAAACAAATAATACCCTATCAACGATTTAAAATACACTTAAACGTCAAAACCTCGAATAATGCAAAAAAGTTCGTAGTTAGCACAGTGTGTACTGGAAATATATTTATATCTTGGAAAGCATACATTATTCAAATATTCCGGGAAAAAATTCAAATGCATTGAAATTTGAGCACCCAAATTATAAACATTTATTTTCTAAAAATAACGTAACGCCTTTTTTGTTTAGAAAGTTGAATGTCGTTGGTCTTATAATTTATTCGAAAATCTTCACTACAATGTATTCTTATGCTAATGAAAATAAATACAAAAAATAACATCTCCAACGCATCTTAACACACACACACACAAACTTTAATCGCTTAGGCCTTGAAAGATAAAATGATAAAGTATTTAATATGCCCATGTAGTCTGTAACATAATATACAATACTACATGTTTTAATTTTAGATAGCATATTTTTTAGATTTGAGTGTGGAATTTATTATACTTGTTTTACATGTAGGGATATGTTTTTATTTTTCTAAATGTATATTATATATATATATATGTATACATAATACCACTATTCAGGGTAAAAGCTGTTCTATTAAGTCTACAAATCTGAACAGATTAGAAATTGTGTAATGGTGGTCGGTTAGGTTAGGTTAAGTGGGAACATTATTATTTATATTTTTAATTTATGAATTTATACCTCATGAAAAGACAAAAAAACTCATAATATCTAACTACATTTACGGAAACGTATTTTTTTTTAATTAAATCGGTTTTGATTATTTCATCAAAACTCCATAAATATTATATTATCCTAGAGCAGATTGGATATCTTTACCAATAATTGCTATTATTTAATTATAACAAGCAATATTATGACCATAAAATATATTATATTAGCTGGTGCATTACAAACTTTTTTCAAACATTTTCAAAATGTTCGTATATTTTTGCGTTAAATACAGAATGTGTTATTATCTTTCATCAAATTTTCATCCAATTTTCAATACTACTATCATTATAACTCGTGATTACTATCATGATGAAAGCAGTTCCGTGTAAATCTATATTATACCTGTAAAGATTATAAATTATTGTAAGTACCTATAGTAATGGCGGCACCTACATTTATGGCAACGTATTTTTTTTAATTGAATTAGTTTTGGTAACTTCGTAAATCTTCAAGAATATTATAATATCCTAAATGATTACAATTATTTAATTATAACAAGCAATATTATGAGCATTAAATATATTATATTTTAAGAACCATATTAGCTGATGTATTACAAACTTTTTAAAATTATTTTCAAAAATCTCATCTATTTTTGTGTTCAATACAGAATTTGTTATTTTCTTTCATTTAATTGTCATCAATTCTACTGTATATAATTAACTATTTTACGTTAGTATATAACGTTATATTTTCTAGTTAATACTTTATTATCGCATTTTAAGTAAATATAATTTTATAGTAATTATTGACTGAGTTGACTATTTTTTTTTTCGAAACGTCACTTATCTATACGATTATATCAGAGAATATATTATGCGGAAAAACAGACTATTATTTCGGCGCAATAAGCATAACATTATAATATCATAATATATGCCCAAAAATTTCCCACAGAGATGTAACTGCGGTAATGGATTTATCTTGTTCTCGTATATTATTATTGGTTTTTTTTTTGGGGGGGAGTATTTATCAGATAAAACCAGATAGGTATCACTACTGGAATAATATATTACGACATTACGACA
This sequence comes from Sitobion miscanthi, assembly GCA_008086715.1. NCBI lineage: Eukaryota > Metazoa > Arthropoda > Insecta > Hemiptera > Aphididae > Sitobion > Sitobion miscanthi. The sequence continues at coordinate 27,529,382 of CM017803.1, forward strand.
TTACGTAAGACATTACGTATTTGAAATAATATACTTATTAATTTCATTTCACTTGTAGACAAGAATTCCATTTAAATCAATAATATTATAAATAAATTACTAAAAGCTAGATATTAATATTCTTATAATTCAAAAATATTAAAAAGTTTTATTTTTGTCCTGAAAAAATTTTAAAAGCGTACTAAATCGTCTGGATATTGCACACATATCTTCAACTACTAAAACGTCAAATAATAGGTTAGATTAAATCGGTGGAATAAATAATATAATATGTAAATCTATTCATTTTGAAATAATGAATAAAACGAATTGTCCTGCTAAGGTTTTAACAAAGTTTCGAAAATAAAAACAACCAATTATATTAACGGAGTTCTTAAGCTAATAAAATGTTTACCTGTACGCTATTTAATAGGCATATTTTTATAGACAGGTACCTACTTACTACTTATTTAGAAGGCGCTTATTCAGAAAATTCGCATATTATATTTATATTTTATTCTAGTTATAGATGGCTTAACGTTAGTTTGAAATAAAATTTTTTCAAAATGCATAAAATTAAAATTAAAAACTTCATAAAATTATGTTTTTGTATACTTAGATATAATATTAGATTCGTGTTAATGGCATATTTTTCGATTATGACATTAAACATTTTAGGACCTACTTCAGATTATTTGGATATAAATTCACCGATATTCGTTTTGATACAGTAACAAACAATATAATGCCGGTACAAAAAATGACTTCTTTTAAATACAATATTCAATCTTATTTAGAAAGCAAAATTTAACTTTTTTTGCAATTGAACTTTATTTATTTATTTAAAAATGTAATTATACGACAATATTATACTCACAACTACTATTCATGTATGTCGTATGTATCTCATAGACACTATTATATTATTATTTATTGTAATATTTTACACTCAATATAATTATTAAAGTTATACGTAAATACTACGCTGCACCTACCTAATCAAACTATTTTTTTGCGTGTTTAGGTGCTGTTTGAGAAACAAAAATCGGCAACATCGAAAGATACGTCAACGAGTAGAAGCAGTACTCTACTAAAAGAACACAATAGTTATACATAGATAACGATTTCACATCACCACGGAGATAAGGATTTTCATCTATGAACATTTGTCTTCTCCGGAACTTGCTAGAATCCAAAACCATCAGCCAAACAATGAGTCAAGTGAAAGAGATAAGCGATTTGACGGATAGCGACGAAGGAAAGCAAATCGTAAGGAGCTTAAACCGCTTGAACTATAAGCAGGGAAGCAGTGGATTCGGCGAAACCGACAACATACTACGAATTCCTAATCCCGCGAAGAGGCGACCAATCGGGTACGACGAATACCCGAACTTCGAGAGGCAGTACATACAGAACATCAATATCCCGACCGCGGCCAAGACGGAGGGTGACAATGACCAAAGCCTAAACCAAGACGACAATTATCACTTCCTGATGAGCTTGTTGCCGTACCTGCGCGAAGTGCCTAAAAACAGGAAAATGGCGATCCGACACAAGTTGCAGAGAGTGTTTGTCGATGAACAGGAGCGGAAAAGTGGCGGTAAAAACATTAATGCAAACCACCCGAACTTAAATAATTTTCACACGCCGTTCGCCAACATGTTCATGACGGATCCCATGAACCAACCGCAGCAGACTCCGAGGCTTCCACCGCCTCCGTATCCTTATAAACAAGACGTCTTCTACAACTACGTTCCGTCGGCAGCGGGGCCGCCGGCGTCGGTGCCAATGCCAAAAGCCATACCCTCAGCGTCTACACTCCTTAACAATCTTATCGTCCAGCAGCAGCCGGGTTATCCAGAATACCCGGCGTCGGTCGGTTTGCCAAGTGGACACCAGCAATACTACAACGCCAAGACCAATAACAACGCTAGCAACAACAACAACTCTTTTAGCTACAACGCTACCACCGTGGACAAAAACAACGCCAACAAAAATAACAACAACAGCTCATTTGGCTACAACGCCACCGCCGTGGACAACAACAACAGCTCTTTTAGCTACAATGCTACCATCGTGGAGAACAACAACGCCAACAAAAATAACAACAACAGCTCATTTGGCTACAACGCCACCGCCGTGGACAACAACAACGCCAACAACAACAACAGCTCTTTTAGCTACAACGCCACCACCGTGGACAACAACAACAGCTCTTTTATCTACAACGCCACCGGCGTGGACAACGATAACGCTACTTTTACTAATCAGTCGGCGGTAACTGGAGAACCTCAAACCTTAACGTACTTGCAATAAGTCTCATAATGTAGGCATTCGATACGGTGGCATAACCACGAAGGAGGTGCAGTACACCCTTCCCCCCAACTTGAACCATATATGTATCCAATCTTTTTTTAAATTCGTGAAAAAAAACAGGGGAACCACTGTACCTTTACGCCACTCGTGGACATATCCCTTTAAAAAATCTATCTAGTTAGGTCACTGACTCGATACCTTGCGCCTATAAATGGGTAGTGATATTGGCTCTATTCGTGCGACATAACTTACTATCTGTAAGCCTAGCACGAGTCTTATGCCTTTTTTTAAAAATAAATTTAAAGAAAAATCTAATAAAAAATTATAATATGCAAGCTCATACAAGTCTTTAGCCTTAGACTGTATACTTAATAATATAATTATATGAAGACATATTTTTCCATCGCTTTTTTTTTATTTTACATAATATACTTTTATATGGGCACCGGGCGGTAGTATAGTTTAGGAGAGTGAAATTGTTTTACTTGCAAGAGCAATATGGACTTTGAAACGCATGTGATTTTATAGTGATAATTTTTGACTGAAGTATACATTACGCTATGTTAAAATGTATATTATAAATATGCTCAAACTATAAATGGATATAAATCAAATATTCTATACCTAAAAAAAATGAAATAGTAAAAAAATTTTACAAATTGTTATATTATATAAGTCCCTAATCCAAGGTCAGTGATTTTATTAATTTTTGACTGAATTGTACATTACACTAAGTTACATTTATTTATATCACTAAAGTTAGGTAGTAATATTGTCATTGACAATTTATTTCATATTACCTATAACAACGCGTTATACGCATTTAAATTACTATACTGCAATAGGTATATTTTGTATAAATTAATTTACTTATAGACCCTACTTATCCATAACCATTCACTCAAACATACTGTATTTTTGGTGTATTATAAACTAAATACTCGCCCAAACGGTCTCCGCTCATTTTTTTTGGATGCCCAGCATTGTTGTTTTACACTATTATAATTAAGAATATAAATGTAAAATTATTGTAAGTCCTACAATATTATATAACTATATAATTATATATTTTAAGCATATTATTCAACTATTATATATTTTTATTTGATTCCTATATAGTATATATAACTTCCTATAGTTATCACAAGTTCAAAACAAATGGTTTTCCACTGTGGTTGTAAACCTGCAGCAGTACCCTATACATGCTCATAGTAATCAATTCCATTTGTTTTGTCATATTAGCTTGGATACGTCTTATATAAGTGAAAAATACGATTTCATATTTTTAATTTTAATTTTATCATAATATATACTCAACTATTATTATTGTTTATTTTTTTTTTAAGTTTTGCATATTTTTTATTAATATTTTTATGCTTTGCCATTTTTTTTTTTTTTTTTTTTAATAGCATTTTTAATCAAACGTATAACTTATAATTTATGATTATGTAGTATTATTACATATAGACAAACTTCTGGAGTTTCGTCAATAGACGGGTTTTCTCCACTAGGTAATCAAAAAATTATTATTATAAATATTTATATTTTTAACTGTTCAATTACTATTATTATTATTGTCATTTATTTATCAATAAACAATACAAAATTTATTATTTTTCAAGCTTATAATAGTTTTAAGTTAAAAATATTTTGTGGCTTAATCCAACTTTTTTCCTATCTAATTTATTAACCATTATTGTATGTTACAATTTGTTCGAAACAAATTTGAAATCAGTACGTGCACCATAAACGCGTAAACAAAAAATAAAAATACCTATGATGATAGTATGATTATATATATATAATTTATATTATATTATATTGGTTTTTGGAGATAATTCGAATGTATATATTTTGGTATACATATTGGTCGAATGCACAAAACTAAATATTATAAATTACTTTAACTTCGTGAAATTGGAGATCTATAGCTGAACCTAAGATTGAAATTCGTGTAGTGGCGTATTTTTAAATTGTTTGTAGGTGTAAAAAATAAGTAAGTTTATAATATTATAAGAAATACATTTGAGTTATAAATTAATAGTTATATTATTCCACTGTTTTTATAAATACAAATTAAGAGTTTTTTTTATAATAAAAGAGGTTAACGTCTTTTTTTTGCCAGTTCATCAATAATTTCTTCAGATGTTATTAAGTAATTTTTATTTAATGATAAAATCGCTAAAGCATTCAATCTTCCCTATAAAAAAAAAATTAAAAAAACATTTAATTTATTGAAAATACCAAGAACATTATTTTAAGCTTATAATAATTGACCGATGGTATAGAATTCCTTAAATATGTTTAGGCTAATGGTCATATTATTATGTATATCGGCGGTCATCATAATATCCGCACACATTAAAAAAAAGGACACTGTTCAAATCAACGCACCACTTCTATATACGATATACTACATAAAATATATCTCACAGTTTTCACAAAATCACATCGTTGAATACAGGTAGTCGTATCTTATCCCAAATATAAGTTTCCCGATTGCGTCCAAACATACATTGGCTCACAAAATAATGTATAATTAATTAAAAGCAACATAAATAATAGTATATAGATATAAATAGTAAAGTAGTTATTTACAATAAAAAAGATGTGAAATAAAATGAATATTATGTCAATAATTAATAGTCAATAAATAGTCAAATATTAAAATAAATAATAATTATAGTGTTAGAGGCAGATTTTTAAAACCAATTTATTATTTTTGCAACCTACTATATAGTATTATGTACGGGCCGCAATCGAGATAGGTTAAAAGGTAAAAAGGTTATTTTGGGACGCAATCAGACGACATCCGAAAGATTTAGGGTAAATTAAGCAATTATAACTATTATGATAATACAACCAATATAATATCAATTGGTTTTTGGTATAATTCAATTAATGTACCTATATATTTTGGTACTTATACATATATTGGTCGAATGCACAAAGTAAATATAATTACAATAACTCCGGGAAATTGGAGAACTAGCTGAACCTACGATTAAGATACTTACATTTCGAACAAAAGAGGTTTCACCAGATCTTAACACAATATAAATTACCACGAGTAAGTATACTATAGGTACGTCGTATTATATGTAAAATAATTTCGGTAGTCGCCATAACCACCATACTTGTTAAAAAATACTTTTTAGAATTTCAAATAGGTATTTAATTACTTAAATCAAAAAGTATTTAAATATTCATACCATATTGGCTATTGCTAATAAGTATTTTAATACAAATAGGTACTGAAATACGCAAATACCTACAGTCAAAAAGTATTTCAAATACCTACATACATTTGTATACAATAATTATTTTACCCGCAATATTATGTTTGAAGTGTTTGTAAAATATTTTATTCACTATTACCTTTCGGTAACACAATTTAATAATCGTACGTCGTCACCTTGTCGACGATACGCCATTTTTTGAATGCAAAATAGTCGAAAAACCGAAACCAAAGATCTATTAAAAAAATCTGTATACTTACTAAATATTTTTAAATATAAAAAAAATGATACGCATTTAAATACTAATATTCACCTTTCTAATCCACACACTTCTCTGCTTCGATACCACACAGTTTTCCCATAATCACACCGTTCAATGCCGCACACACTGATATTTTATTCTTACCTATATTAATAACGCAGACATTTGTCTAAAATACGACGATGAACCGTAGAGTAAAGAAACCACGGTAGGTACACGTCAAGTATAGGTATTAGGATAAAGAAATAGCTGTTTTAAACTTATATAATCGACTTAAATATTGAATAACTATTTTAAAAATTAAAACTCTTGGATGTAAATGAGTATTCCAATAGGTATACCTATATATATTATACCAACTTAATTTTTATCAATTTACCTATATTGAAACAATATTTTTATTAATATTACAACGATTTATTTGAAAATAATAACTGATATTTAATTCTTACCATCAATCAAATGAGTGTAGACCCTCAACATTTTCATTACCATTATTTCCATTACATCATTTTTAACGTTTATAGACGAAATGTGTGGTTAAAATGACGGTAAGTGCGTGTGATTTTGAACAGTGAGTGTGTGGTTGTGAAGGGTAAGTATACGGTTTTCAACGGCGTAGCAATGCGTAGTAGAAAATTGACCTAATGCGTCGATCGATAATATTAATGTCATAATATCATACCTACATCTATTTCACCATTATTTTTTTTGCTATGATAAACTATTTTATACGTACCGGACGCATTTCCGAGAAAGAAATATAAAAAACTGGACGCATTATTATTCGCTATGTGCACGCACTACCTCTTTCAATAATTAGGTAATAGGTAAGTACTACCCTCGTCACAACTCACTACTTTTATAGATAATATTAGAAGGCCGTCGTCTACATAATATAATATTACTATATGTGCCAACATCTGTTACGCTGTTGCCGAATATCGGAGAACCGATGACCAATTGTTATTATTATTTTTTACTATGTCAATAACACTACAGAAATATATTATATTATAGTCTCGGCGTCGTCGATTTTCGGTTTTCACGTTACATTTTCACACGTGCCATCTATTTCGATAGTATTGATAGGTTGGTAGTCCATTGACTATATTATAAAAAAATATTACTTATATTACTAATCTAACTATTATAATATCATTTATTTTGATGTTGTTTGTATTTATTTGCTGATAAAAGAACTGAATAATATTATAAATGCAATACCTAAAAACTGAATAAGTCTCTCATCTGCTGTACAGTAGTTGCTTAGACTGGTCAATGTAACGGATGGGTTTAATTTAAATTCAATCATATTATAAAATCATTGTATAGGTATCAAAAACGGTCTATCAGTTAAATTATGATATTATTGTGATTAAACTTTTTATAGGAATTTATTTTACTATTAGGCATTAATATTACAGTAGGTTAAATTAAATTTTGCAGATAAAACAGTAAACAAAATGCTATATTGCTTAATAATATAATTGCTTGCATAATATTACAATAGGGCCTATTAGAAAATCATAAACACTTAAAAACACAGTGTTGCATGAGTATATTGATATATTATTGCAAGTACGTTTCACACCAATCATTGAACAATATATTATTGTAACTATTATGAAAATAATAATAATTTCATTTATTATGAGAAGATGTAGGTATAATATTATAGGTAGGTATTGGTTTAGTTTAGGTGCACCGCGATATAATATTATATCTACGTTGGCAGACTTGATTATGTAAGCATAATTGTTTTTATATGGCCAAATCGTTTGTAATTATAAAATTGTTCTCCAATCAGAAAAAATATATTATACTTGTATTATTTTGTACCTAACTGCAGGAGGGTGTAAGCATCGGATAGGGAAAAATGCAGGAGGTAAGGCTGTAAGTCGGAATGGTCCTAGTGGCCGGTTTTACCTGAGAATAAGAAGAATTTGTGATTGTTTGACACTGTTTTACATAAGCAGATTGGTGCATATATATTCCGTTCATATTTGTATAGGTTATAATAATAATACATAATAACGCCCGATGACAATAATAATATTAAGATGGCATTTTTTTTCTCATTATATGTATACGTTTTCATCACTATACCATCGTTGTAATACACGTGCAGGGCAAAGCTTGCGTACCTAATATAATACAATGCTCAGTCTTTCGGCATATTTTTTGATTTTTTACGGCTTTCGTATACATATATATATATATAAGAAATATTATGAAGTCAGAAAAAATTAAAAACCAACCGTTAAATAAATTTAAGTGGACACATAAAACGTTAGATAGGCATATATTCGTATATTATATTTCGTATGGAACGTCGTTGTTCTTTATTTATCCGGTCTTTTTATTATTATTCATTTAAATGCATCACACGCGATTGGGGGGATTTAATGCGTAGGCCGGCCAAACCGACTGGGAATATTTTTTCCCAACTAGAAACCGTTCGTATAGGTACCTATTTATAAGCCACCGCCGTCGGAATTCGGTGCCTATATACATAATATTATAATATTATAATCATAATAATATATTATAATGACGTTTACGATGCGGGAGCACGATGATAATAATAATACAGTTGCCTAATATTATACTATACATTATAATATTATCTCCGAGCGTATAATTTAAAGATTTAAAATAGTGACATGGTATCGTCGTGTAGTTTAGATGCACTATAGCTATAATAATAATATGATGGTGTTGGCGGTCGTCCCGAGAGTTTGAAAACAGGCGAGCCACGGGGAGGGGCGGGGCCGTAAAGCACAACTACTAATAAAAACTACTAAATTGTACATTATAATATATTATTATTAAGGCCCGGGTTTTTATGTAAGCCCACATTCTTCTATGATATTATCTTAGAACAGTTTTGATTAAAAATGTCGTCGTTACGTAATAGTCTACGAATACTGTATTTTTCTGTATTTGAGTAAAAACGACTACGAATTGCAGCATATTTCTATGTTATAATTCCACAAAAGTTTCATTTTTTATAAATAGTTAACTTTTTAAATTTAAAATTTGTTTTTGAAAACCCAGGGCATTGTTGAATTAAAATATTATTTTGGAACATTAAGTGAAGGATAAATAAGCAATAACAATTAAGGTTAATTGATTAGTTGTTGACATTTCTTGTTTTAAATATGTTCCTATAATATAATATAGTGTCTTGCAGCGGCGTAGAAAGAAGTTTTTCCAAGTATAAATCTATCACAGATGAAATGTTACTTTCTTTCATATTTTAGAATATTTATGTGTGCATCATATTCAACAATATTTTTTTACATAAAAATATTCGAGGTTATCCATTAGTAATATTGGTCATTACCGAATTGCTATAAAGAGTACCTACATAGCCTACCAAATAAATAGTAATAGTATCGTGTTATTGTTATTTTTTAAGTGAGTTATGAGCATTTTTAATTTACACTATATTATATACGCATAATTGCTAAAAAATTAACTATCGTAAAAACCCACATACAAACGCAAATAATTTTGTTACTATCAATTTTCATAAGAGGTCGATTCACTATAATCTTTAAACTAACTGAGCTAAACGTGGTCTGCTGAGTGTAAATTCGCTATGTTACGGACTTGAAAGACGGAAACACCAAATGGCCGAGTATAGCGTCCTCTTAATTTTATTATTATATTTAGCGCAGAGTTGAGCCATCATTGGGCCTCACACACTCGATTTTCGTGGAATAGACGAATTAAAAATAATATTTATATATTATACATCATAATTATGAGCACAGCATCGATCACGTGCGCAAACAAAACATTTGAGGAAGAAGAACAACAACCACATGAAAAATAAAATAGTAACAATGATATATATTATAATATTATTATATTAACGTATTATAACGATAGTAGGATAGTAGGTAATTTCTATGAAATATATATAATATTACTATTATGAATATTATTATAATACTTCTGTGCCATAGAAAATATAAAAATAATACGATAAATAACCCCGAGATGACCCGATAATAGTTCAACAAGCTATCACGGTTGTTAATTATTTCAACTCGTCGAACGACGATGATGATATCGACCAAAACGTTGGTGCAAAACGAACAACTATAAGTATATCGTTATTAAATGTAGAATACAATAGAAAACAATATATATAATAATAAATATGGTACGGCGTAACGACGAAAGAAAAAAATGACGTGAAATCTATGCACGTCGACCGCGAAGCGAAATAGAAAAAAAAATCTCCGACTCGTCCGTCATCGTCGATTTTGTACACGATCCCGTTCGGAAGGAGTGAAAGACTAAAAACATTCGAAAAATCGGTCTCGACAATAATAATATAATAATAATGATAGTATAATTAAGCGTTGTGTATCGCATTTACGCTATAATGTAATAATATTATCCATATTATGTGTGTACGACTGACGACTTAGGTACTTCTCAATTTTAACGGTTGTGACTATAGGTACATGACACAATTATTATAAATAATATACCGATCGGAAATAGCTGTTTTAGGCATAAAGTAGGTAGGTACCTAATACCTATCAATAATTTGGGAAAACAATTTACTGCACACTTTTTCTATTCATTAGGCTATCGTCGAGCTTATTATAATAAATACTATGTGGAGGTGCACAGTATTGTTGTAAACACGATTTTTGGTGTGGGGCTAAAGGACTTTTTATAACGAAAAATAAAACCTTTAAGAGCATTCGTTGCCTACGTCTTATAAACGTACATGGCAAATTATATATTCACAATAGGCAATACATTTTATACTTTTACTCTGTAATTTATAAAATTAGAGTGAATTTACTAGCTACCTCTTATAAGGTTTAAAGGTAAGAATATTACATAGGGCATCTCAGAGGATTTTATTGTTATTATTATTTTTTAGTAAGTTATGATCATTTTAAAATGTACAGTTTAAAATTGGTCATAAATTATTTCTTATAATAAAAATATCAATAAAAGCCTCCAAGATTCCCTAGATAATTATCTTACCTTTAAATTTTATAAGAGAAAAATTCACTTTTTTGGAGATTGCAGAGTAAAAATAATGTATTATTGTGAACTTACAATTCTCCATGTTGTACCTTTGTAAGACGGAGACAACAAATGCCATGGTGGTGTTCTCTTATAATCTTCGATATGTATTGTAACAATACATTATATTATATAAGTGTATATGTATATACATAGTCCTTTATGAGTGTACATCGGTGAGACCTACGACATAGAACTTATTATTCGACTGTAACGGTCGTGACTACGTGATACAATAAGGAATAGTGTACAGAGCTATTGTATATAGGAATGGAGTACGTGCTTGCCACTTATTTGAAGAAAAAAAATGAATGCACACATTTTATATTTATTAATCTATCTTATACTGTGTGGAGGGGCAAATTTGTGCACACATTTTTCGAAAAACTCGTAAACAAGGTGTGAATGCCAGTTCAGTTATTTACAGTTTCAGTTAGCAGTTAGAAATGTTGAATGTACAAAAGGTTCTTTACTTCTTTATTAGACGTGTTTTTCTCACAGCGTTAAAGAATCCAATGGCAACATTTTTTTATAATAAAATAAATAACAACGATCATTGTTCACTATAGAACCTACAAGTATTAATTTTTATACGCACATGGTTTAATATAGTCAATCTCAAAACATAAATAACTGTAGTTATATGTAGTTGGTCGTGATAAAAAAAACCTAATTGTTCGGTATTATATCATATTATAGTATTTCATATAAAATATTATTTTATGTGTTATATATTCAGGTAATAAATGATAAGACTAGCAAACTAAATTGGTATCGAAAGTAAAAACGATATCTGCTGTTGATCAAAGATCAGTGATCGATACAATTTCAAATACCATAAATTAAAAACAGTGGTACAGATATTGGTACGTATATACGTCATATTATTATTTTATAGTAATGACCATGAAAAATAATATAAGGCAATAATAACAAATTTGTTAATAATAATAGTATATTATTCCATATGATATATTATCATGGAAAATTTTCTAATTATAATGCAGATTAGTATTTGATCATCATATTAACACCTATAGGTAACGCATTATACTCGATAACAGGTTATTCGCACGTGCTAATATTGTAAACCACTATACGTCATATTACCTATAATACATAAAGATCCACACTTTACATGTATACATATATTTTAAATTTTACTCGTTTATCGTGTGTAAATAGTTTGTAAAAAATTGGGTAGAACTTTATGACAACACTACGTTGAAAAAAGTACATTTTTACGTCATATTGTATAGGTACATATAACATACTACACATAATATAGGTATAAAACAATTGATACATAATATAACTGTACCTTCTCGTTTACGATGTGTACATAGCTTAAGAAAAAATAGCGTCGAACAAGGAACAACACGACTGTGGGTTATGGCATAATTGAAGAAGTCGCATATTTTTCTATATTATCTATTCGCAAGATAATGACGAGTTGAAAAACAAAAATGTAAAATTCATAATAGAACAATTTTCAAAAAGTTTACATTTCTTTATTTCCATATATTTTTTGCAGAGGCATTGGGTTATTAATATTTTCATAACAAAAAATCGTTTTTCTTTTGTTGCTACTTGCCTATATTTTATATTCTGCCGTTGTTTAACGTAAGTGGTATTTTATTTTTTAAAGATTTATACCTACAAACTTCAAAGCACTAATAAGACAATTATTTTTTCAGGAAAACCGAAACTTTTTGAAATCGTTGACTTTTTTCTTCTAACAGTTACAAATTATCATACTCAGTCAAAAGGCTGAAAAATTTATATCAATATTACTCATATATGGTTTTTATACAAGTGCCTACCTATAATAATTATTATTATGAATTTAAATTTGATTAAATAATGTCACTTTTTAAAAATTCGTAGCAAAGCTCGTTATAATTCAGATCATACTGAGTAGTTAAGGCTGCAATAGTATTTTAAAAAAAATATACATAAATAGGTTTATACTTACGTATATATTATATAGTTTGTAGGTACACTTAATACTTATAAATTCTAAAAACTAAATACTAAATACTGCCTATCGAGCACTAATAAATATTTTACTAAATAGTAACTACTTACAAATATTCATAAATACTTCAATAAATTTACCACTTAAAAACCGATACTTAAGTTCAAATGTTCAATACAAAATATTCATCACTGTGTTCAATCATTCAACACATAAATGTTTTTTTCAAATAAAAATAAATTAAACCTGTATTATATTGTATGCTCTTTACACATTTATATTTAATTATCATTTTTTACATTAATCAACATAATATAATGTTATATAAAATGTAATATACATGTAATATTAAATATTGTGCTATTAAAATATTTACTTAACAACCTCAAGACGTTTCATAATTCATAAATTTATGTCAACATAATATTATCCGATCTCCTACAAAAATATAGTAAACAATATTAATTATTATAATATTAGGTATACGGCGTATTATTTATATAATTGTTTTAAATTATAAATAATTAATATAACTTTATGTATAGGTACTAGGTAGTTAACTTAAATGTGTATTTTAAATAAGGTACTTTTAAAAATATATAATATTTTATACTACTTATAAACACTTTTTTTTTATTATTTTATGAAATAACATTTTTGGGGGCCCTCCTGAATAAATTCATCCAAGTCGACTCTGGTCTCGTTTTTAACTTACATAATATTTTAGGTCCACAATGGTTACTTTTTCAAAAATACATTAATTATTTTAAGTATTTCGCCGTTTTTATGGATCTAAATTAGATTAGGTTAAAAAAAATATAAGAAAAAAGTAAAAAAAAAGTTGATAAGCACTAACGTAGAATATGATTTTGTAGTCAGTGCCTTTAATAGGCAAACATTAATAAATTGTTTTAAAACTATACTATTTTATGTCATAAAATTGTTGAATTTCTCGATATATTATTTAAATTCATAAATAAATTAACATAAATTAACACAGTCTATCTTATAATTACTTATTCTAAATTATGTTTATAGATTTTTTATAGACATAAACTGTATAGCTGCATTGTAATATAATTCTAAGCATTCAAATATTATTTTTAAATAAACACACAGGCTCTCTGGTATTATTAAGTACTTAGTTATAATATTATGTCGGTCTAAAATACTTCAGTTGGACGTCCTAAAAATATCTAAGGACGTGCAGAAGGTTATTTAACGTAGCGAGAAAACAACGACGTGCACAATTTATTATTATTATAATCTATGGTAGTCCGTGTTTTTCAAGAGTAAGTCTAGAGAATCTTTTTTGGTACTTTTCATTTTGAATAAAATATTATATTATATTACAAATTCGATTAGTGACCATTATTTGGGACCTTCGTATTACTGATGCTTGTATACAGGTCAAGAGGATCCAAAGAATGTTCCTATGTTTTGTAAAATACGCCCTGAATATTGACTCTAATCATCATGACTATACACCTGTGCTCTGTGTCCTTCACTAAGACTCGTTAGAATACCGTCTGCGTGCCTACAATCTTCGTTTCCTTCGTAAACTCATTTCTGGTTCTATTGACTCATTTTCTCTCCATGTTAAAATTAATTTTAAGGTTCCTGTCAGAAGCACCCGGAATATGCCTCAGTTTTTTATTCCACTGTGCCATTTATCTAATAAATGAGCCCATCGCCCGCATAATGCGTCTGGTGAATTTAATTGCTTTTTTTACTATAAGAACAAACATAGATATTTCGTATTGTGATATTATAGTTATTTATTTTTAACTATAGGTATATCTAAATTATATACTATTATAAATACGCACACTAGACTCCACTCCGTTTATTCTTCAAATGCAATAAATAAATTAACGTAAATTAAAAATGTCTATCCTTTAATTAGGTACTACTTTAAAATTATGTTTAGATTTTCTATAGTCGTAATGCTACATTGTAATTTCTAAGCATTCAGTTATCAGCTTAAACACCTGTGCTCTCTGGTATTATAAAGTAGGTAGATTATCATGTCGGTCTAAAACACCTTAGTTGGACGTCCTAAGAATATCTAATTTCCAAGCACAAACAGAAGGTTATTATAAACGCAGAGAGAAAAACAACGACGTGTACCATTTATTATTTAATAATATACTCTATGGTAGACACTAAGCCCGTGTTTTAAACATATAATTAGTTCGGAGAATTCGTTTGGTACCTACCTTTCTTATTGATAAAAATAGTATATTATATGCATTAGATTAGTGTTTTTGATTTTATTGGATTATTTTTTAATGAACAGCTTAATAATTATAACATACTGCAGGCTGCTTGTAACATCGATCTCTACTTATAGGTATTCGTTCAGTTTATTATTTTGACCAATTCAATAAAAACAATAATAATAATAATATATTATGCTCCTCGAATATATATGGCCCCACATCGTATCTGCCGATAAAAAAATATACATCTATAACGGCTTTTGGTTTTTAATTTTTTTTAATTGGATTTTTCTACACAACAACACGCCTATTATTATGTAACATATCAACCTCAAGTCATCTTAAACATATACATAATGCGTATATATAAATATTAATGATGTGCCTCGTTCGAATAAAAAAAATTAATTTAAATATTTTAGGCCTTCTTTAAATTCATTATCAACGTTGTACATCCGGTAATAACAACATGCCAGAACTATATAATATATTATGATATAGGTAGGTGTATGCTGAATAGGCATGGCAGGGGGACCATACAAGCCGTCCATTAATGCGGCGTCGTACATATTGAATTTTCTAGAGGTTAATATTATTCTTCTTTTTTACGTACATATATAGGTACATAATATTATAATATTGAATTTCATTTTGGTTTTAATAATCTGATTAACATTAATTTGGTTTTTTCGTTTTCACTGCAGCTATATCACCAGCGTGTATAATAATATACCTAGGTACTCAAAACTCTTACGAAATTATTCTGTTTGATAACCACTTCCAGGGTTCCATATGAATCGATTTAAATGTATTTTATAAAGTGATACCTAACTAGAAAATAAAATTCAATAATTAATGTAAATTTTAGGTACTGCAAATGTGTGTTTTCACGCGTCAATTTGTCACTGCTGATTGCTATATTAAATTAATAATTATATCTCTTAGATTTAAAAAAAACACGTGCGTATAACGAATAAAGTTAACTCTTTATCAAATCCATGATCGAAAGAACATACTTGGATACTGCGGGGTAGTTTTTCCAATAAAATATTTCGGAAAACAAGTTCCCGTTTTAAATACATTGAGTTTGATTAGAACGCGATTGTAATTTTTCAAGCACTACCTACTTATATATTATTATTTGTTTCGACTTTTGCCCGGTTAGGCATCATTAATTTGGGTAGAAACATAATATGACAACTATACATTTCAATGGTTTTTAGTATTACATATAACTATAACGATAAAATAGAGATAATCTTAAACAAATAATAAGTTGTATTTTACTAAATTAGCATGATATTAATATAGTATTAATTTTAAAAATTAGAATTCATAGAGAAATTAAAAACAAACTAATAATTATCATTGAATAAATTGTTAGTCGGTAGGTACGTACGTATACAATCGAGTCGTGATACCTCAAAGTTGAAGGAAAACAAAAAAATCGTTCGAAATATGTAAAATATGTATTAGTCGAGATACCCATTACCTATATAATCTAACCTAATCTCAAGGGGAATAAAAAAAAAATCTAGTTGTCGAGTTTTTCGAGTTATTGAGATTCAAGTTATCACGACTCGGCTGAAATAGTAAATGAAATAATAGCAATTTAACAAAAATATATTTCTGATACATTTATATTATATTATACACATAGGTATTTTATTTACATAAAAATAATTTAAGATTCTGAGCAGAACGAGGGATCTAGTGGTTTTACTATGGTGTTTATTTTTTTTTTTTATCCTGTATACAACATTTTTACCAGAAGGAGTGCTTTGATTTTAACATATTATAGTATCTTATCTCTTAGCAAATTGGATCAAGATGGTACTTTAGAGAGGTAATTTTTTGATTTTCTCAATAGTTATTTAATGCCACGGGAAAAACTACCGAAAAATTACAAAAAACCGCTGAAAATGGGATTTTAATTTCTAACGCTTTGTTTATCACCATAGAAACAAAAAAAATTAAAAATAACGATTTTAGTTATTTTGTTGTAATTTATAATATTAATTCAACTTACGGGCTTTAATAAAATATAATAACAGTATAATCTATCCAGACTGACAAACCCTCAGCTCAGAATCGTTTTTCGTATACAAAGATATATGATATCATTGAATTGAAATTTAATAGGTACAATCCATTATACAGTGACCCACTTGTAACCTACTGTACAGCAGAGCGACATCCACTTACCCTCTTTTTGTTTATTTGTTTCTACACATATTATTATTAGATCCATGGTATTTTTAAACTACAAAAAATATTTTAACGGATTTCCCATCTGTGTACTCAATGGTATTTCGTTATGTTGGACACATTATGCCTTTGCTACCATTAATATATTATTATATTCATTATTGTTCCATGCACTTCTCAAATGTATAGTTTCTGTCATCAATAATCATTATTATAGGGTTCGGGACTTGTCACACTCAAAATTACCGAAATATGGAGTTGAAACTGTCAAAATATGCTTAAAAATACGCAACTAATTATTATGTTTTTTTTTAAAACGCATAAAATATATCATTAAAAATGTAGATATAAAAAGTCAAAAATAAGTTGGTACGTACATAAATTATACACATGATACAAAAAATTTATATACACGGGTTCACTGGTTTGAATATCGGAATACATTATAATATATTGATTAATAAGGACACTACTACATTATATTGCATGTATTATTATATATTGGGCATTTTTAAATTATCGTAAAATAAAACATCTTTATTTTAAAAAAACTAGCACATTATGCACTAGGTTAATAACATGATATATGTACTGATTTTCATTTCTTCATATAATCTAGAATCTATAATATAGATAGGTACTTAATGTCATTAAGTTTTATCACACTATAATACAATATTATTGTCGATGATATGGTTTATAACAAGGTTGATCATTAATCGACAAAGAGACTCATAAAATCTAATATTATAACGTATACCTATCATCAAGTAGGTACCTTCCCAAAAATAATTATTAAATTTATTAAAAAAAAAATATTCTTGTGTGATATCTAAGTATGGTTGTCCCTGACCGTAAATAAAATAAAAAATAAAAAAAAAATGCAAAATATTTAAATTAAAACTTTGTATTTAATTTCACCATTTTATAAAACAAATGTACTTATATCGCTGCTTACCTAGAATAATTTAAGACCACTACAAAAAAACACCCAAATGCCTGAAGTCCCGAACCCTTATCGTGAATAATCATAATAAAATCCTTCTATTCTCATTATTGTTCCTTGCAACGCTTTGTTCCAAAATATGCTGGTCACCTAGAATAGTTATAACGTTTGTGTAAAATCCAAAATATGACAAAAAATAACCAAAAATACATGTCACGTGACATAGATAGGGTTTTGTCCAGGGTTACTGATGTTTTCTTGATTTCGACTTTTGCCCGTAACATATTTAGATA
Organism: Sitobion miscanthi; assembly: GCA_008086715.1. Taxonomy (NCBI): domain Eukaryota; kingdom Metazoa; phylum Arthropoda; class Insecta; order Hemiptera; family Aphididae; genus Sitobion; species Sitobion miscanthi. The sequence continues at coordinate 27,547,889 of CM017803.1, forward strand.
TTAGATACTCAATTATAGATAATTTATTTAAAAAAAAATAATCCGGAATGAATTTGGGCAGTACTTACATAACATTTTGGAAATAATATTATAATAATTCGCAGTGTTCGCATATAAATATATGAGTACATTTTTTACACGTATCCACGTAATCGAACATTAATTGTGTATATATTTTATCAAATTATGCTAAATAGTAATACTAATATTTAATATCATAATATATAATATAATATATATTATAATTTATCATTCATTTGCGACATATATTTTTATATCAATACACTAAAATACACGACCATAATAATATAGCGAATATACCTATAGTTTTATCAAGTTATGGAAAACAGTAAATATATTTAATAAATCACCATTTGCCATAAATATTTTTATATTAATACATTAAAAAACGCGATCATACACATATATCGAACAATGACGAACATAATATATTGTTGAACACAGCTAACTCATTGTTGGTAAAATATCAAGAGTATTGTTGTTCAATTTTCTAATATTGACTTTATGTGCTGTCAATTTTCATAATAATATATACGTTTAGGCAGTTATGATATAAATAGATATTAGATAGGCATACTTCTTATTTAATGTTTAGTGTTTTTTCATTGGTAGGTACTATAAATATATTCAACCGCAACAGTCGTGTTGTCACAATGACAATGATAAAAAATAAACTCAGAAACCCGAATCTTTGTATTTTATTATAATATCTTTCACTATTATAATATGTTTTATCAAGAGAAAATATTCATTCAAAAATTAAAATATATTTGAATAATATTATGAATATATTATTATACGGTATAGGTACTATGTTAAAAAATTGTTTTGTGAAACGGAATAAAATTATATAGGTAGAGTTACCCGGTTTGACTTTGTTTAACCTTCTAGCTCTAAAGTCTTACAAAATAGGCATACATATTCATTAAATTTCAGCAGCTTTAATAATTATTGATAGGTACCTATCAAAGAAATAATATTTTCATATATTCACATTGGTAAACATAATTTCCTACGTTATTTCCCGTTATTATTTTAACAACACATTTTAGAGCATTGGGTTACAAAACATGTTTTTTTTTATTACTTTACAATTTTATCATAATTTTATCAACAAAACCAATAGGTAGTCGAAAAATAACAAAAGAACGATACAAATATAATATTTGTGCTTCTATTTTACGCTTTACGCCAGTGTCATTTATCGTCCTTCCAATAAAAACTTAAATTGTATTCATTATTATTTTTAAAACCTTTTAAGATACAGGTACGAACAATTCAAAGTAGACTTACTTTTGTTAACAATAGTTTATATTTTCCGTAGTATTTTATTGATATTTTTTTGTATAAAATATATTCAATTTAACCATTTATTTTTTATTTCAGTAATTTGCAACTAAATTACGTGTTTATATTTAATTCATTCAATGTTTGACAATTTTTTTAGTGTTGAACTGAAAAACTAAAGATTTAATAAAGCTAAACGGAAAATACAATAACGTTAAACGTTTACATTTTATAACGTTTAATAGGTACCCAAAAATTTAAAAATAATATTATTTTATATTTTAAATCAATGTAAGCTCTGGTTTAAAGCATTTTAAGATAATTTAAATAACTGCAATAAATCCGTATTTATAATATTTTTAGTGCAATTACCGAATCTAATTATACGTGGAATGGACCTGACAAATGAAATAGATTTAGGTCTTATCAATATTTCAATTTTTTTATTGTTATTTATAATTTGGAGACGTTTGCGATATTACCCTCCAACTATTGGTCGACTAGTAAGTCACGGCACTCGCTATGCTTTAAAGTTTAAACGTTGGCTAGGATCATCTGGGATTGTTTGGGAAGTTTTTAATGAGAGGGTTTGAGAAAAAAGCACTTAATCTTAAACTATTTACTATCCTTATAATTTTCAAAATTTTACTCACACGTTTTTACTATTATACATTTTTTAATTTTTCAGCTGTCAGGTTTTTCTGTTAATGCAACCTATATATTATATCATAGTTGTTTGAAGCCTTTATTATACAAGTTTGCCTTTAATAATATTGGTAATATTATATACAGACCGGCACGTGCATTTAAATAATAATATATTTTTTCGTTTTACTGATGTATTATATTTAGACTTCACTATTATTATGATGGTAAGAACGCTTATAAGTACCTGGTTAATTTTATAATTTATTTTTAAATCAATATTTTTTAGGCGTATATTATGTAAAGTAATATCTTTTTTTTTAAATATTCTGTTTGGGAATTTTCAGACATAACTCTTAAATTATTTATTATCCTTATAATTTTCATAAGTTTTTGACTAAAGCTTTAAGTTTTTTATTTTTCATCTGTCAGGTCTTCCTGCTTCACTCTGTATACATAGTGTTCTCCAGCATTTATTAAAATATCCCGTTTGTCTAGTTTTTCATCATTTAATATTATTGTTAATATTATATACGGCACGGCACGTGTATTCAGATAACAATTTATTTTCTCGTTTCACTGCTATATGTATAGACTTAAATATTATCATAATATAAGCGTTGGTAATTTATTTCATCATCATATAACCTAACCGGGCATTGGCCATATCGCCCTTCCCTCTCGCTCGTCGGACCGTTGTTTAGTTTTTGATTCATCTATACATTAATTATAACTTATAAGCGCTTCATTAACTTTCAACTTTGTTTAAATTATAATATATAATATAGGCTTACGTTATTTTGTTGACCTCTAACACCGTTTCCGACGTTTGATGATTGTGTAATTATTTTACGAAACGTTTTTTAATGTTGCCCGATAGTTCTGAACAACTAGCTAATAAGGTATCAGTTTTAAGTTTTACAATATCATAATACCTAGGTATACATGAGTTATATTTTGTACACGTTTATTTCTCGGTTTTGGTTTAATATTTTGGCAGCGAACAAAAGTAAAAATATTCCATTCACTACTCGCATTTCTAGACCAGAAATTAACTATAGAGTCGCGTACTTGGAAAAGAAAATATTTCAAATTTTCTAAAAATAGCTTCATATTATAGAAAATTGTGAATTTATATCTAATTTTAATAAGTTTTCACGCCTATAGTAATATTTTAGCTATGTTTATCATCAAAATCTTGTCCATTTTGGGTCATACAAAGGTCACCATAGTGTAAAAAGAAGCGCTGAATCTAAAAACCACTAACTTGAGATTAAATATAGCCTATAGAAAAAAACCAATCACGTTAAAAGTTTAAGACTGTAAACATTTGGCAGGTTAAAACCACTAACTTGTATGAGGTTGTTGCAGTATCGAAAAAAAACACTGTGATTTAATAATACTTAAAAACATAATATAGGTAATATATAGGGACAGGATGATTTTAAAAATTAATTTCGTAGTCCGTAAACTCTTTTTTTTTGCTTAACGAGTTGTTTTGGGCCTACATGGAAAGAAATAACAAAAATATAAAATATAAAAATCAGCATTAAAGCCATGTATTTTTGTCGGTCAATTTATTTCCGTACCAAGAGTCGCCTATATTGCCAACCCCTGTCCGCCTTACAGTGGGCCTAAACCTATTTAGTTTTCGGAGAAACTGTCACCTCCCTCCCACCGTTATACAGCTATTATTTTAATAGTATGTAACCGTACCTACCCCTGTATTATATTAAAGACTCACTACATCGCGAAAACTGGTAAAACTATTCAATATTATAATCAGTATGTAATAACGGTATAGTGGCAATGGCGGAGACGACATTTTAATTTTCACCAGAAACCGGCCATAGCCATATTATAATGGTTGTGGTAATAATACTATAATGGACTTCAATAATATATTAATATACCAACATCGTATTTAGATAATATACAAAAGCAACTCGTGTTACATAAAATTTAATTTCAAAAAAAAAACACGATGTATAATATTATTTGGATTTTTAATAATATTCTGTTGCAGTGTTATGGATTGAAACACAAAAAACATGTTCGCTTTGCTGCGCATCTCTTCAATTATTTTTATTTTTTTTACCGCTGTCGATGATTTTCTGATAAAAACTTTTTATTGTTTTAATGATTGCCGCCTATACCTATTATAGGCTACCTATAGGTATTATTTTTCAGATAAAATGATTTTGGGAAATTATTACCGAGATATTAAATTGTAATGGAGAGATAACGGTGGAGAGTGAAAAATTCCATTTCCCATTATATTTTATAAATGCGCGTGGTAAAGAAAATGCCACGTTTGTTTGTTTTCTTTGTTGTTGAGTTTGTCTCCATCTTTGTTTACAGTGTACAGTATAAACGTTTGAATTCTAGGGGAATAAAAACCAATAAAACAGCTTTAACAAAACCAATATTTGAAAATATATATAAGGTCGTAACTGAAAAAACTTTTCTTTTTAAAAAATATGTATGTGTTCCTCTTTTAAGTATATTTGAATCAATAAAAATGTAATATAATTATTTAAGTATAGCGGTAGGTATATGTAAATTTTTTTTACCATTTTGCACTCCCCTCCCCCTTCTAATTTTTTCTCAAATCAGCACTGCCTGTAAATATTATTTTTCGAATAAAACGATATTATTTTGCAAACATATTACTGAGATAATAATATTATGGAGAGATAACAGCGAAGATGATCGCATGTGAAAAATACAATCTCTCGTTATTTTAATGCGTAGAAATGACGAAAGAAATGTCACGTTTTCATTTGTTTGTCTTTTTCTTTTGTTGAGTTTGTTTCCACCTTTGTTTGTATTTTACAACATAAACGTTTGAGTTATAGCCACGTATTCTTTACTGTCGATAAATTTGGTATTACGAGATATCCAAATAAATCGACGAAAAAGGACACACCCGCATGCGTTGTATTCGTCTTACAAACGCGTCACATACCAAATTTACGCTCAGAATTCAAGTTTTATGCCGTTATCTTAAAAATTAGAGTGAACCGACCTATTATTAAACAGGATGATCAGAACATTACCTGTGTTTGTTGGAAGTTTTTATACGATAATTCAGTTTTTAAATGAGTTATAGCGTGTATAATAAATGTAAATTAAAAATGCTCATAACTCACTTAAAAACTGAATTATCGTATAAAAACTTCCAACAAAATACAGATAATGTTCTTACCATCAAGTTTCATAATGGATCGATTCACTCTAATTTTTAAGCTAACGGCATAAAACTTGAATTTCTGAGCGTAAATTTAGTATGTTACGCGTTAGTTGTAAGACGGAGACAACACATGCGGGTGTGGCGTCCTCTTAACGAAACCAACATTGGAAATAGCCATGACCGTAATGTAATATTATAATATTACGTCCAAAAACTTATACTGAACGTATAAAATATCTGCAGCAGACTTCTATTATAATATGGTATAGCATCAGAATATAATAGTTACATAATATTGTAATGCCCTTTAAACAACATTCGTGTAGGTCAATGATGTTTTCGAGCCTGATAAAAACGATTTGTGTTATTTTAATGATTACGTTTCCCAAATCAAGCACGGCCTGTAGGTATTATTTTTTAAGTAAAATTATTTTGGAAAAATATTACCAATATATTAATACACTATACACAGGATAGTGAAACATTGTATCTTCCATTATTATCTAAATGCGTGCGGTAAAGAAAATGTCACGTTTTCGTTTATTTGTTCTTTTCTTTTGTTGAGTCTATCCCTATACTCGCCTTTGTTTGCATAGTTGGTACAATACAAACGTTTGGGTTAGTTAGCATTTTGTATTGTAGCTAAGGAAGGACATTTGAAATTTGGAAATACGAGATTTCCAAATAAAACGTTTTTGACGAAACCGACATTATAGAAATAAATGGCCGAGATAATAATATTATATTATTATATAACGTTCAAAAACTTTTAACTGTACGCTTATAATGTCTGTAGTAGACCTCTATAATATTATGGTATAACATCAAATAATGTATAAAATATAGGTAGTAAACGCCTTTTAAACAACATTCGTGAGGGTCAATGATGTTACGAGTCTTGTTATTTAGACGCATAGTTAAAATGTGATAGAGTTCATCTACCATAATATTATATTAAATAAAACAGCAGATTAAATCATTGTAAATTATAGCCGCACTCATAATATTATAAACTAAAACATTTCATCGTACATACATATATTAGAACAAAACAAATTCGTAAAAATAAACAGATCGATCAATGTTATTTGAATTCGGTCTTTATAATAATATATTATTACACGTATTATGAAAGATTTAAATATTTCTAATTCTGATTTGCTTATTTCTATAGTGCCTATCTATAACCTACAAGGACCATACAACTAAATCAAAACCATAACAATTAATATACCTACGTAAAAAATCAATAATACAATTTATTTAGGTATATGATAGTTCAACATGAAATACAGTAAATATCTGTCACAACTCGTAAGTTATACATATCCAAATTCAAAGTCAATGACATTTTCAGGAATTATTATTTAGACATATACATAGGAGGTACCTAGTTAAAATATGATAGAGTGTTTCTTTTACTTTACTATACTTACAACCGCCAATTAGATCGTCATATATTTAGGTATAGGTGTAATCATTAAAAATTAAAACATTTCATCGTATAAAACTGTGTATTATAATTAAAACGAATTCGTAAAAATAAACACGTCAAACAATGTTATTTTAATTCGGGCACTATCGTATTATCACGCACGTATTATGCAAGATTTATAATATATTTGTGATTTTGATTTGCTTTTTGCCTATTATACTTATCTATGATTAATGACCAAAAGAAAACCGATTATACATATGTGTGAAATTAATTATTATGTTTATTAAAACAGTGCTCTAGTCTGATGGTTCAACATTAAATATAATTTTCGTCGGTAAATAATTGTTATCGCAATTTAAAAATCTCCAAAATAAAAGTCAATGACGTCTTCAAGTATATTATTATTTAGATGTATAGTTAAAATTTGATCAAGATTATCTATTATAATATTGAAAAACCATAGATTAAATCATAATATAATATAATATACTCATTCATTATAAATTAAATAATTTCATAGTATAAAATTGTTTATTAAAATTGAAACAAATTCGTAAAAACAAACACGCTATCGAATATCATATTAATTGAATTCAGTCGTGAAGGATTTAAATATTTTAATATAAGATGGGTCGGGCATGATAGTTCATCACATCCATTTTTTGTCAGTAAATTATTGTCACAAATTATATATCTCCAAAATCAAATAAGTCATTGATGTTTTCGGATATTATTATTTAGACGTAGGTAGGTACAATTAAAATGTGATAGAGTTTATATACTATTATATTATAAAACCACAAATTATTAGATTGTAAATTCATCAATTCATCATTATAAATTAAAACATTTGATTGTAAAAAATTGTATGGTATAATTAAAACAAATTCGTAAAAATAAACACGTCGAACAATGTTATTTGAATTCGGTCATTATAATATATTATTACCTATTATCATATCCCACGCATTATGGAAGATTTGAATGTTTGTGATTTTGATTTGCTTTTTGGCTATACTTATCTGTAATCGAGGACCAAAAGACAAAACTTCCTTTTTATATACTTATAAAATCAATAATTATGTTAATTAAAATAAAGCTCGAGTATCATGGTGGTCCAATGTTAAATATAATTTTCGTCGGTAAGTAATTTCCTTCGCAATTTCTACTTCTCCAAAGTTAATTTAAACGAACTAGTGGCAGCTCATTCAAATTTTACGTATACTAAACATAATGTTATATTATCAATCTGCTCATACCACGCGTGAGATATGCCTATAAACAATTATTTATTATATTTATCATACTATACTCACTCAATAAGGTGCGCACGATTGATGAACATAAAACATGAACGAAACATAATAATGATGAATAATTGATAATATTATATTATGTTCGAACGTTATATTATACTTATCGATTTCTGTCGTTCATAACGCGCGTCACGTGACATAAAAAAAATTCATAATTCGGTATAATTGTAATTATATTTCATACTTACGCGTCATCTGCAATAAGTATCAACGAACTAATAAACTAAAAAACATACTTGAAAAATAATATAAAACTATAAATCCATATCAGCAGGATATATTATATAATATTATTATATACGCTCGTGGTATAAGAACGAATGTGTGAGTACGATATTCACGTTATATATTTTACGTTATTAACGTTCACTTATTGTACATTATAATTAAAAATATAAAATTCCTTTGTACTAATAACTATAATAAAAGTGTTTTTTTTAAATATGTTTTTAATATTGTTTTAAACCGTTTTAAATATAGGTACTATTTAAAACACTGTTTAAGCTGTTTGTAATTAAAACAATTTGTATAGATATTCACGTATCATAATACGTATATATATTCATGTATAATTACATTAAACGTAGGTACGCACTTTTTTACATTTTAATCAATAATATAAAATCCCTTTAAACTATAATAGCTATAATATGAGTGTTTTTTTTAAAAAAGTATGAAAAATATTTCCCCCTCTCCTAAAATAAAATTCTAGATCCACCACTGGTATATACTGTATTAAATTGTACAAACATAATATTATAAGTCTTGTAAAGTATTTAATTAAATGTACTATTTGAAATACTGTATATTGAACGTATATAATATTTATTTGAAAATAGCACTGTTATTCTACAAATATAAAGGCCGTCAAATATAACTCTACCCATTGGAAGCAATATAATGGTATAAATATAAATCCTTCTCTGTGGGATAATATAATAATATTATATATTATATTAAAATTGTATACGCTTAAGGTACATGTAATATTCGACGACAATATTATTATGCTCACACGGGACCACATTATTATTTTAATAAGCTGTTAAATTGTAATATACGAGTTATTCGTTTGAACGTTTAATCGTTTCATTTATAAACGTCAACTTATAAGTAATATATTATTATAATTCATACTCGTAATTTGTCCAATTTAACGACAATGAGTTGCCACAATAAATAGTAAGCCGGTCATCATCTTGCTCGTGGGAATCGAAATGAAAGTTATTTGATCTCTACAGGCCTACCGCCTACGTAGTATATTATTTAATTTATAGTTTATACAGGATGATTCTATTATAATAAAATTGTAAGTCGCACTCATATAATTTCGAATACTTATATACATTTTTGGAATAGTGTTTTTAATTGTATCCAATAATATTTTCAAGTCATTAGGTACATTAAGGCATAATTATGTGCACCAAAATAAAAACAACATTTTTTAAAAACAGTTATATTTTACTATTTTATATCACTATAACTTTTTTTTAAGATTTCTTATTTGTTTCATTGACAACATATACATTATTAATTAGATATTCCAAAGAACGAATATTTTTACCCACTTACCCACCTGTTTTACGTTTTAAATAAATCGATAAATAAAATGTCTGTGAATAGTAAAACATTTTAATTTTTTGTTGCTCGCACATCGTTGCAATGGCGTAATCAGTGTTTGATTTTAATGGTCGCTTCCCTGTAAATAAATTTCTTTCCAGAAACTTAAATACACAATATGATAATAATATTGCAGTTAAAATTCATTGGAAAATAAAATATAAAGATTTATCTAACTAGTATAAAAGCATATTATTATCTAATAACTAATCGAACAATTATTATTATGGTGTAATACATGTTTGAAGATGAATAAAAAATATTATAACAATATTATTCAACATTATAAAATATGATATTTATATTTTAAAATTATAATAAATTATGAAAATTATAATATTTCTATTGCTTTTAAAAATCAATTAATTTATCATAGCAATCGAAAATATAATTATATATGTCTTAACATCTACTCGTCCATTATGAGTACAGATTTTGTACCTATGTCTTACATATGAGCAAGACGCTAATTTAAATGCAAAATGCATTTTTTTTAATTTTTTGAAACCCTATGTAGGTTTTCCGAGTACACTTTTACGTCACATTTTTTTGGGATTCTTATGGCATTTATTAATCGTAGAGTTGGTACATTTTATAAGAACCTATATCCTTCGTCATATTATTTTTATTACGAAGGTTTTTACCTATATTATATTATGTTTTAGACTCAATAATTGCTCATTGCTCAACGATTTGACAAATAAAATATTTATCACTTTCAGGCGGATATAGGTAGATATGTATTTTATTTAAACTTCGGCCCGAGTATATTTTGTACATACATAATATTTAAATATTGCAGCATTACTACTTCGACCAAGGTGAAATCAACACCCCTTTACTTCAATAGAAGGCCAAACAATATGTCTTGCAGCATTGTGAATAGCCTTTTCAAAATCGGCATACAACCGAATAGGACTGAATTGTAAGTTATTTTTTTTGCACTCTATAACTAAATGTTGAAATGCTGTAAATATCATTGTGTAGTCTTCGAAAGTAGTAAAATATAAACGAGTGTAACATAAAACTGATTTATTGTACAATGAATGGTAAATAGTTTATGGTATCATTTCGGACATCTTTTGAATGTACTATTTACAAATATAGTATCTGAATTGCATAGCACTTTTAAATTGCTTAATGTAGAGAAACCTATTTTATTTTTTACTACTACTATTTTGTTTCTTCACTAAAACTAACAAAATATTTTTATTTGTTTTAAATTCCTTGTTGTCAAAAACGTTTGTAATTACTATTTCCAAAAAAGTGACTGGTAAATTTGGTAGGATGGAAGCTCGAACATAGTATAAATTTCGTATAATTAACTTGACGTTTTGAGTAGTTAAAACACTTACACGTTTTAACTGTGCAACACTAACGTTGAATATCATTTTTTAGCAATTTTTGAAAACCAAATTTGAAACCATCAACTACTTTAAACGTTTTATTCCTTCCGCTTTTCAGAACGTCAATTTTTATTTAATTGAAAAAAAATTTATGTAAACTGAAGTGCAACGTAAAACCTCGTGCGTTTCCTTTCTTCGATCAAATCCACACTGGCTCCTAGTAATATTATATTAGTGAACATATTATTATCTTCATCGATCAAAGATTAATATTTATCCTTATTTATTATAATCCCAGGCCACAATTAACGTAAATTTCAAATGTACACGGGACGCAATTTACGTATGTTTTAAAATTACATGGGCCGCAATTTACATATTATAGTATATAACTATGACATTTTTGGGGGACGCAATTTACTGACTCCGTATATACGAGTTCCTATAGTACAATTATATAGATAATGGTCGTTTTATTTACGACTTATTCGTCAATATAATAATATAATAATATAATATAGGTACACCGTTATAACGCCAAATCACGTAAATTTAAACAATACGAATATAGATGGTGCTCGTTCAATCAATTTTACATTATATGCCAAGAAAACTAAAGAATTTTTTTTAAAGTTTTGTAATATAATATTATATAGGTAGGTATTTAGTTGGCATTTTCCTGATACCTGTTGCAGATAATGATATGAGTTTTGTCGTGTACCTACGAAAATCGCCATTGATGCTCATCGGTAATTATTATATAGGTACAATGATATTATAGTGCTGCAAGATGTAATTTAATATTTATATATAATATTATATAGTATTATTATTATATTTTATAACAACTACGTATTTAGCATTGGCGTCGACCCGGCGGCGGCGTCGTCGACCAATCAAGTGTGTCCGTCAGTACGTATATGCCTGAATTATTATTATTATTACTAAAATCGTGAAACGGAAAAAAACGAAGGAGAAGCGGTCAAGATATAATAAGCCGGCAGGTGCACTTGTAAAATGCTTCATAATAATATAATACATGTATGTATCCTTCGCATGTATCCTGCATTCCTGCGCAGCGTCGACGACGGAGAAAACACATTTATTATACTTCAGCCGCTGCCGTCCTGAAGGTGGTTGGTCGGCGGCGTCGGAGCACTCGCGGGGGGTTGCGTCCTCGAGGGGTTTTTTGTGGAAACAAACGCCCATGTTATAAAGCCGCCGCAGCGTAGTTAGGTATATAAAATATCGTTATTATATTATCGTCATCATCGTTTCGGTGCGTAGACACATTATATTATACAACGGGCGGCAGCGCGTATAAAATATTTTTAACAGGCGTCGTCTAGGCGCACTGTACCGTCACCGCCACCCCACCGGCCCCTCCCCCGGGTGGTGGTACTGCAGCTGCTGCTGCGGTACACATGGCGTGTATAATACATAATATATATAATTTATAAAACGTGTTTTCGAAAAAGAAAACAATAATAATGACGCTCTGCTGTAGCGGGGCCGTAATGAGCGTGTGATGTGCTCTTAGGCGCGGTCCGTAGGATTATGTTTTTTTGATAAATAGGCGCGATGGCGTGTGACCCCGACTCGCCGACGCCGGCCTAAGAACATTCCCGCGCGGGTCGGGCGGCGGGGCGGCGGGGGTCTTTCTCTCCCATTGGCCCGCCGCGGACGACTCTCGCCGCCGCCGCGGTTTCCAGATGGAGAGTGAACGCATAGACAAACACGACGACGACAAAATAATATATTATTATTATTATGTTTTAACTGCAGCAGCAGTCGCACGCTGATTAAAATACGTGTCCCTCTGCCGTACTCTCACCGCACCTCTATCGCGACTGCTGCACGTGTGACTCGGACATTCACCCTCTGGCCCGCGCACATGTGCCGACCATCGTGTATGCTGTAATAGTATCTCCGCGAGCACCACCTCACGACGACGATGATGGCTTTTCGTGTCCGGGCCGAAGATTTATGTTTATTTTCCCCCTATCCCTCTCTCACACTATCTCTCCCTCCCTCCCACTCTTTCTCTCTCTCTGCAGTGTTCATTTCGTTTTTGTTTCTTGACGTTTTTGAGTAAGACCGCCGCACTCTCAAGATATATGACAGCTGCTGCAGCGGCAACAAGATAACGCATGCACACACGCATCGGTGCCGCGCGCATTACATTTTATTATTATTATCCTTTGGCATCGTCGTATATTTACGAACGAAGATGATCACGGTCGAGCCGCGCCCCCGACCGACCGATTGACGATCTATGACCGTATTATATAATATATATAATATACAATAACATCCCGACTCGGGGGGAACACGAACCGTCCGGGAAAAAAATTAAATATCAAAACGAAAAAAAAAATAATTATAATAACGACAACGTCCGCCGCCATTGTTAATACTCTATTCGATGGTGCGTGCTATGCAGCCGCCGCCGTGTCGTAGATATTAATAATAATAATAATATATTATGACGACGATGAGCTGTGCGATAATAATAACAATACTGATGTATAATTTGTCATTATTTTATCCGATTTGAGGGGAGGTGCCTCGTTTGCAGCGGAGGGTAGGCGATGTATAGTATACGTGGTTATGCCTATATAGGCTGACCGATAAGAGTAATAGCCGAGCATAGCAGCAAGCGTACAGGATTACGTTACGCTTTTTCATTAAACATTTTTTTTATAAGAGCTATGATAATAGGTATCTATACATTACAATAATATCGAATGTCGAAATTCAATTACGAAATGGATCTGCCTTGCAGGGTGCGTGCTGCAGCGGGCCGCTATATAAATTAAGAATTCGCATAATATAGGTACCAACGTATACAGGGTGATTTTTTAAGCATACTCACCCCATTTTTAGGTTTAAATATTATGCATAATATATTCAAATACTGATTATGTGAAATGTCCACATTTCGAATTTTTTGTAATCTCGGAATCACCTGAAATCTCTTTGAAATAATTATCATTACAATAAAACTCAATATCTCGATCTTTTTTCCATTCTTCTCGAGTTTTGAACTAACCAGAATTCACTGTATTCAAATCATGTTTTTCGTATCATGTATATAATTAAAGACAATATTTTCCCATATTTAAATACTTCGCAGGGCTTCCAAACGTTATAATAACGTTATATTTGTATAAAAACCGATTGAACTTTCTAAACGTTATTATAACGGTACGCCATAATCAAAAATAATTAAATAATCAAAACAAAACATAACGATTAACAAAATATATTATGTATTATTAAACAAAACATAACACAAAACGTAATTTATATAGAAAATCATTGAGCGAAAAATAACGCAAAACGAAATATTATTATAATATTATATTCCGTATCCGGGCCATTACCGATCCCCACATTAGTTATTATTTTTAAATTTAATAGGTATATTAATACTATTTTGAATAACGATAAAAGCAATAAACTTGTATAGCATTTGAGTTCTAAATAACGATAAACTCAAAAATTGTGTAACGTTTTAATTAGGACATAACATAATACGGAATTTTTTATTCAAATGCAAGTCCTAATACTTCGTTTTTTCATAACATTTAAGAGTATCCTGCGGCGATACGCAACTTTGGTTATTCAAACGAGAACTTATTTAACGCGTAATGTTTTAATGTAAATAATTGAGAATCATTATATGATTTTTCTGACAATTTTAACGTATTGTATCTAATCGAAATTCGAATGAGAAGTACGTAATAACAATTCATTATTTATGTTATACCGCACGCAGTTATCGGTCAGCCATATTAATGGTCGTGCTTCAGCAGGCGTGCAGGATTATGTTCCGCTTTTTTAAAAAACATTTTTTTTTTTTTTATAAGAGCTATCATAAAAATAATATATAATAAACAAACGTCCAAAACTCAATTATAAAATGGTGCCTCTGGTGCGTGATGCAGGCTGCAGTGGGTTTTACTTTGCAGCAGAACTCGTATAATATATATTATATATGATATACCTATACCTACCTAGGTATATAATATATAGCTAGTACCTGTACTGTGGTTATAGTTATATGCCGTATAATATATTAAACTATAATTATAGAATACGTATAGTGTACCTATATATTATTATCAATACCGTCGATCTCGCGGGAAGAAAAATGATTAGGTTCCAGGTACGATGGTACCCCAGCTGTATGTAGCTGTTGTGGTGCTCATAATAATATATTATACTTGCCTATATGTAATATGATATTATCGTTTTCGTAGGTATTCGATACTGAACTCGAAAGCAACTAAAGTTTTTTTTTTTTACTTTAGTGTCATTTGACGATACGTAATAATAATATATTATAATATACGTCACATATAGTCATGCCATATCATCGTAGTTATGTAGAACTGCATGTATTCGTATACGGATACTATTTATTTTCTCTAATTGTACGAAAACAGAGTGATTAAAAATACAATGAAAACGCCCATAGGTTTAGTTTTTATTACTGTCAATTAGTGAGCCCTATTAAAAATAAATTGTACGCCGCAGTTAAAAAACTACTGCTGCTGCAGCTATTAGCCGTATATAGTTTAGTTATTATTAGCTGTATAATATAATATAGCTATTATCAAATAATACGTTTTTAAACAAAAAGATACGTGAGTATGTCAATAAACACGACAGAAATGAATATACCCACTTAAATGAATATTTGACTTTGATTGGAATTCGAATAATAAAATCGAACTTGATTTTTTTTCTGCTGTCAAAAAATGTTAACATTCAATAATACCTACAGTGATCAAGAACATACCTATTATAACGAAATCTAAGTACCTATTCGATTATTTTTCACTCAAACTGCAGACAACTCTAATTCCAACAATACGTCGCAACGATTACCTCGATTTACATTCTAATTATGTTCACAACATGATCGAGAGACATTTTTATAATTGTATTTAGTTATTTAATTATATTTTAGGTTTGAAATTTAAAAAAAAAAGTGTTAAAGGGTCTGCTGTCACCTATGAAGTGCTATAGGTACTCGATATTTTTCTTCTATAGAAAGAATTAAGGAATCATAATATCTAGATAATATGTTTTTATTTTTGAATTGCATTTCTATAGCAATAAAAATCTCAGTTATTACGCTAAATTGGCCAAGAAAAAAAGTTTCATCCAGCCCAAAAAAATATATTCAAGTTAAAAAATAATATTTAATTATTATAAACGCCATCGCATTGCCATAAAATGGAATAAAAATACATTTTATTATACGCGTATCTAAAGTACGGAAGTGTACGCATTTCTTTGTGATGTCGATACACACGTACAATACGCCGTAGTTGTATAATGTTACGAAGAAGATAATAATATAATATAACATGCCCTGACATTGTACAATATACGAAAATCACAATGTATAGAAACCATGCTTCGTCGTTTATACCATTCTCACAGTTTTGTCGGTACAAAGAAAGAAAACATAAAATATATGTATAATATATTCTATATAGGTAGTATTCCTATTATAAACGTTTAAAAAAAAAATACTTATGAAGGTGCTCTGGTGCAGTGTATTATATATTGCAGTTTTCGAGTGTATCTATGCAAAGTGATTCGCAAGCAGGAATGCTCATCTCATTTGTTTTCTTTAATTATGCATTATTCAAGAAATTAATTCGAATTCCGACTTTCAGAATTTTTTAAATACAGGTAGTAGGTAAGTCAAAGGACAAAGGCCATTTCCTCAAAATTCTTGAATGTTTGTTGAGTTTCGATTTGCTGGCGATACAAACTTCTGTTTTTCAAATGAGAATCTCAGCTAAACTATCTTTTACCGTATATTTCTAGTGGATAATTTTTTTTTAAATATTGGTGTACTTATAGGTACAATAAAATTCAAAATTCTAACGAGTATAATTTTTCAGTTATTAAAATATTTATACTAAGGATATATTAGTCTTTCAAAATAGTTTTACAAAAATAAAAAATATATGGAATATTGGATCTATTATTTATTATATTTAGATCGTTTTTATAAATTCCTGTAAGTACAGCTCTTGAAACACCTTATTGTACCTTTTACATTTTCGAATGTTTCATCGAACATACATAATAAGTATATTATAAACTTTTATAGAAAACAAACTAAAAATTCTAATATTTCAAATGTAAAAAAATCATAAAATTAAAATTTTGTATTTACACGAAGTAAACACGTGGCCACAAGACTATTGAAATAAAAACTTATTTTATTCGATGTAACCGACCTGATGTTAGTTTATAAATAATAGTATTTTTATTAGATAAATACGATTTTACGCATTATTTTTTTCGAATAAATATTCAAAAACTCTAAACATGCAATATACAATAATATGCATTTTGATTAAAATATGTAAAAATATGCAAGATAAAACTTTTCTATTCAACTCGGTATGCGAGCTAAATCGTGGACATAACTGACATTCAATATTATGTGTTTGGAAAAAAGTTGAAAAAACTATGCTAATACATAGAAATCCTAATCTTAGTAATACAGTAAAAATAAGAGAATTATAAATTAAAATATTATAAAAATTCGTCTGTGAGTTATGTTGAAACTGGAATAATTCTCTACACATCTAATAAGTGCTGTATAGAATGTCATCAGACACAAATATTAAATAATTATCCACGCTATTATGCCTTCCACCGGATGTTAGAAGGGATCTCAGGTCGAGAATTAAATTGAATACTCAATACACCATATAATACAATTTTATGTTATATACATATATAATATGTTGGGTCTAGGTTGGTTATAAATTATAATAATATATGAAATTGAAAAAATAAGCACTTGTTTCTAAATCGATGAAACATGTAAAAAGAATGCTTTTTAGTGCTTGAGCGTTTGAATACGTAATTTTTTAGAATAAAATATATAATGAATGTTTAACAAAATGCAACTCAATCGCCTACACTATTACTGCAGCCGTGGTACTATGGCGCCGTGCCATACAGTCGTGTTTTTATAATAATGTTGTATACAATTTAAGGAATATTATCTTTTCTTTTAAACCGACGAAACGTGTAAAAAATGTGCTTTTAAATGTCCGCACGTTTGAACTCGTTATTATTGAGAATATAAATACTAAAAAAGTAGGTCAGCGCATTTCAGTGGTGGATGTTTGTCCATCGTCCTTTCGGGCCTCGGACAGGATAGTGTAGTTTTACTGTATTCGATTTGAATGCAATGATTGCATTCGATAAAAAACGATTCTGAGCGGACGAGGGAATCTTTTTATTTAATTTTATTCGTTTCTATGGTGATAAACAAAGCATTTTAAAAACAGGTTAAGAACGATTTATATGAATAGGTAATTTATAGTTAGGAACTATCATAAAAATGAAAAAAAATATAAAATAAAAGAAAAAGCTCATAAGTCGCTCAAATGTTTTGAAAATTTTACCATGTCTAGGTAAGGCTAATATAAGTAAACAACCCATATTTCAAGTTTTTACGAATGTTCTTAACCAAATTACAACAAAAAAACTCCAAAATTAAAATGTCTTTAAATAGCTCAAAAATGGCTAAGATTTTCCGAACTTTAAACAAAATCCAAAACACAACAAAAATTATCTCTTGTCATTTTTCATTTGAAGCAATACTTCTGGTAGAAAACGTCATCCGTAATTATTTAATATTATAAAATCGTGAAATCGTACGTTTTTTCTCCTTTAACCGCTTTTATTTCAAGTAGCGTTTCGAAAATAAAAAAATGACTTTTATCTAAAGTACCAACTAAAGAACATTACCTTTCAGAAAAGATGCTATACTTGATACTTTTGAGTAAGTTCAGAGGGAGAAAAAGTGTTTACAGAATAAAAAAGAAAAAGAAATAAACATCATTGTAAAACCATTACATTCCTCGCTCCGCTCAGAATCTAAAAAATATAAAAATATTCCGTTCCTATTATACAACTTTCATAATATTGCAGCCGTGCCCTACGGCCGTGTAGTTGTCTTACTCTATTTCTTTCAAGCCACGTGTACACGATACAAGCAAGTACAACTTATACGCAGTACTGCAGTAGTAGTAGTACCTATAATGTTTATAATAATAATATATTATATTATGATGAGTATTGAACTCGACATAGTTAAGAATATATCTAAAACAAATTAGGAAAGCTCACTCTGCGAGAGTGCTAAATGCCCGGTTTAAAAACGTATTTTAAAACAACTCAATAATCTATAATTTAAATATAATTTAGTAACTTTTATATTATTTTGGTAAATACCTGTTTTTTGAATATAACCGTAATAAAAAAAACTTAATACAATCAATCGTAACTACGGACAATAATTAATACATATCTTAAAACAATCGTAGCTATATATTCTGTATTATAACTGATACCTAACTAACAGGCGGATGGACACGACATGACTTATATAAGGTGTTTTAAACGTATTAATTTACTTCGAATATAACCGTTATAATAACTAATTACAAACAATCGTAATTTTAATAATATGATATGTACTAGTAACTAACGGACAGACGAGGACACAGCGAGGATTTTTCTGAACTTATGTTTAGAATCCTAAAATATAAAAAAATATAAATATGAGACCTTAACAACTATAATTCTGCAGCCGTTCCCCACGGCAGTATAGTTTACTTACGCTATTTTTTCCAAGTAACGGACACGCAAAACAGGTGAGTACAACTGCAGTAGTAGTTATAATAATATTTATAATAATATTGTATTATAATGATGTGTCCACAGTGTTGGGAATCATAATAAACATTAATAATACGTTTGGTGGTTTGCAATATTATATCAGCACGTGAAAATAACCTGTTATTGATTAATAGTGTGTTAGAGTTATGATATTTTATAATACTAATTTGCCATAATAATATATTACAATGTATTATTATAAATTATAATATTATCTATAGTCATTAATATAATGTGTACCTATATATCAATTCATACCATATATTATTATGTAGACCTATCTGTGCAATTTATGGAAGATATTTGAAATTGAAATGATCAAATTTTATCAATGACAGTTATTGTTTTTACTTTTTATCGATACCTACCCATTCAGTTTGCTATTTATAGTCTTATCGTTCATTACCGACAGAAAGTATATTATTATGAATAAAACTTGAGCGTGTGGCATAAACATAATTAAAATAATTTACAATGCCGAATGAAGGTTTTTTTTTAATCAGCACAGATTATAAAATGTATAAAATATTACGAATAACAGTTGTGTTTGCACATGTCGACATATATTTAGGTACTTATAATTTTATTCTAGAAAACAAATATTTAATAATAATATTATAATATATTGGCCAGAATACAGTTTGAACATTCTTAAAATAAAAATAATAATATATGAAAAGATAACAAGTAATTACGATCGTATAATTAACAAAATTAAGGATGTTGGTTCCGTTTTTTCCAATTTTCTGCAATTATAAACGATTAGAAAATTATATTATATATTTATTTATTTTAATTGTTACCTTAATTATAATAACTTTTTTCAAGTCAGATCAAAGCTGTAATGATATTTGGGCACTATCGGAATTTTGAACAAGTCAGGAGACACAAAATACCAACAACAGTTTTTATGAAAATATTAAAACAATTAAAATATGTTGAGGTCGAAACGTCAAACGGTTAAAATACTTTACAAATTACAAATACCTATGAATTATTCTAGTATTCGGAATGGGTAAATTTATTGGACCCCTACGCTCCCGAATACAGTCAACAGTTGTAATGTTTGCGTATATTGTGGGCCGGGTATTTTTAAAACGTACGTAAATTGAGTCCTGGCACATAAAAAAATAATACATGCAAAGTGATACCTACATAAAATGACTATATTAGTTAGAAAAGTCAGGAAACTAAAAGTGGACAAATGTCGGGAAAATAGATATAAAATTAATAATATACATGTTATACGCAAGAAGTTAAAGATTTGCAAAAAAAAAAATTATGTAAAAATTATCGTGGGTAAAAATATATCATACACATCGGAGACTGGAACTAAACCTAAAAGAATCGGAACATTTTTACATAAAAAAATTTATAATTAGACAATTTTATCGAAAATATTTTACTAAAATACAGAAGATGACTTCCCATCACGATTAATATTTTTATACATACTTTCGCAATTTGGAAAAAAAAATCGATAAGCTCATTATATTATAATATAGACATTTCTCCTATATACAAAAACGGTAAAAAAAATCAGTGCTATATTTCCTAGATAATTAAAATACGGGTACCTATATCTATAATACGCATCTACACTTTTAGCAATATTAGGTATGTTCTAAACTACTAATAGCCCCGTCAAGATAAATTATTAAAATAAAAAGTTTAATAAATAATCATACAATATCAATTCAAATGAATAAATAATAGGTAATAAAGCATTAATTAGTATAATACTATTTATTTAAATGTTGTTTAAGTTAAATTTCGCCAATGTCCCATGATCGAGCAATAGGCATAAATTCATGAGACATTTTGTAAAAATAATTATTTTGTTATCCATGATTTTTCATAATTAAAATAGGCTACATATTGGAGAAAAGCCCCTAATGTTGGGGCAAAGGTCCATCGGGTTACTTGTTGGGAAAATGTATAAAGAGGCTAAAACCCATCTAAAAAAAAAATGGTTTGTACTAGTTGTGCAACTGTATGGGTTTATGTGTTAATGTTTTTTATTTCATTTGGCTCTACCTAACTATTTTCGATTGTCACACGCGTTATAGACAGCACGCACGCTAGTTGCAGGTTGGTGCAATGTCCTCTTAATATATTTCGTGTTTTTCTATGCCAAATAATTGTTTCGATCCTTATATTATCGTTGACATCTAACCTGCCGCTACTATACATTTTAACAATGGTCGCTATAGTCAATTGTTCTGCCACGAACCAACTCGAGCTTAAATAATCGGTTTAACCACGGGACCTGCGGGCAAACCGGCAGTTTTTAAACTACTATTTTATTGCAGCACACGAGCGGCGCATAATTTAAATTAAAAAAAAAAAAACATAATTAACTAATGATACATTATACGTTTTATTGGACGCAGAGAATATAATATTAAGTAGTTAATAGAGTAATATAGTGTATCCCGCACTTCATATGTATACATAATACAAAATTATAAAAAACAAACCCAAAATTTATATTTTAATCGTGACAATTATATTTTATGACGTTGGATCAACGAACACAAATTGTTTGAATTAGTTCGTTTGGATTTAGTATATTATTATATTGCTGTAATAAACGTTTACGGAGGTCTTGAGTATTATAAAAATATGTAAAACCTTTTCAATTCATCTGGGCACTCGGTGACTGTTATAATTTAAAAGGAACAAGGGTACGAAAGATATATTAATATACTAAAATAAATTAATATAAATTAATAAATTAATACATTTTATTGAAAGCCAGGTTACCAATTTAAGAATAATTTGCGAAAGTAATGGCAAAATAAACAAGTAACACAAGTGTCGAGATGAACTGGACAGGTTATATATATATATATATATATATATATATATATATGTGATAACTGTAGGTAGTAGTCCACTGCAGTAAATAGTTTAGTGTGCAGTTAAAAATGTAAATTTATAAGTAATAAACATGTCAAAAAAAATCCGTGGAAGTAGCTGCACTGACGTATAGGAGCTGTTTTGAGTGTACCTTTTCGATGATTATTCGACTAACTAAACGGTTATAGAATATTTAGTATGCATTTTTGTTTAATTTTTAGTGCATTTTTTGATAGTTTTTTGGTTATTTACATTGACGCTCCGATTATATGATATACCAAGTGGTTATTAACTTCTAAGTCAATATCGCGTCAGTACCTACTGTAGAACGGTGTGATTATAATTAGGTTAGAGGTATACATAGCTTAAAATTAGTCTAGAAGTTGTGCCATTATATTTTATTTTATAAAACAAATTTATAATATAAATATAATTATGTTTTATTTTACTTTTCACGCAACAACATCGTGATCATTAGCTTTATCAGCTATGTTTATATGAATATAAAAATCGTTAGCTTATAGTGGAGAATATAAAAAAACAACATAATTGATTGATACGAGTATTTAGTCGGTAAATGATTGATTAAAATATATTATAATACATTTCTGATAAATAGAAGATTTAATGAGCCGAGTGATGGTAATATCAAGACTAGGAGCAAGAAGTTCACAGAGATTGGGCGGGAAATCGAGCTCGTTTATCTGGTTACTATGTTAAAATAAATAATTACTATCTTTTTATTCAATTAGATCAAAGCGATTTTAAATAAAATAAAAATGTTTGAAGGTTATTTATTTTAAATGTTTATACCATTTCTGGGTACGGCCAAAATATGTACCTACCTATTAACCTTATGAACGTGATAATATCAGGGATGGAAAATATTTTTCATTTTTATTTTTGTTCATTGATTTAAAAAAAGATCGTTTTTGATAATTACGTTTTTAAAATTGTTATTTTTTTAATATTTTTTCCAAATAACGTTTTTAAAAATGTTATTTTTCTATATTGTTTCCAAATACTTAACGTTTTTAATAATTTGGTTTTCAGTTTTTTTTTTATATATACTTATATTTTTGTAACTTATAAGTTATTATAGTAATGCACAATACAGGAATACACTTAAAAGTTAAAATTAATTATTCTAAATATTTGAACTTTAAATTAAAATTATAAAATTCAAAATGTCAAATCAAAAGGTTTTTAAATTTTATAAGTGCATTGGTAAACACTACAGACTAAAGACGTAAAGTAAAACACTATTTCAGATTTCTAGAGTAAATACAAGTACTAAGTATATACTATTATATTAAGTATAGTACTATAATTTATTTCCGATTTCGTTTTTGATTTCATTATTATATTTTTTTGGGGGATTTTTCGTTATCGTTTTACAGTTGTCTTTTGTTTTTGTTTTGTTAATTGTTTTCGTTTTTTTTTTGTTTAATAACGTTTTTTAAAAACTTTTTCATCCCTGGATAAAATAAAATGTATATACTTTACATATGCTATATAGCGTTATAAATATAAAATATTGGACTTTATATGTAAACTATATATTGTCTATAAACATAAATTTCTTCATAAATTGTCATGTACCAATTCTGCTGAAATCGTTTTGGAATATTTGTAAAATATTCAAACATATGCAAACAAAATGCATCAATGTAGTTATTTAAAATGCACGTAATGCACGCGTGTAGGTTAAAGGGTTAACCAAAATCAAGGGGTTAAGATTTATTGTCGTGTAATAAATACTATAATTTATTATTTATTTCAAGAATTTCAAGAATAAATACTCAATAGTATTATAATGATCATATATGTTTTAAAATTGTAATTATTATATTATAGAAACTATAATGTATTATATTATTTTAAGTTTATATAAATTACCCCTTTTACGTTCACAGAAGCTTTTTTTCTCATTGTGAGTCAACTATAATACTGACATAATATAGGCTTCCTCTTTAATAATTGTGTTTATATTTTAATATATTTTTTAACAATTATATTATATCCATGCAATAATAATTAGTTAAACCAAGCTTAGAAGTATAATATTTATTTTGAATACGCATTGTATACCTATTGGCTTATTTATTATTAATACCTAATTTAATTATTTGTCAATCATGTGTGTAATACCAGTACTTAATGCAAGAAGTTCACTGCAAGAACTGTGCGGGGTACCAAGGTCGTAATATATCTGGTTACTTTATTAATTAATTATTACTTTATAATTTTTACTGAGTATAATTAATGCGATTTTGTATAAAATAATAAATGTTAAAGGTAATTTATTTTAAATGCTAACATTTCCTAAGTACGGACATAACTATATATTTTAACCTTATAAACGTTATTATCGAACGATGTATTTACTTTGATCTCGTTATAAATATACATTTCGGACATTTTATATAAACTATATGATTATAAATTGAAATGTAACTGGTGCAATAGTTTTGAAAGATTCGTACAATATTCAAACATGCTCATAAAATAGGTACAATAACTCAACGTGTTTGTACTAAGACGTTTCGTCGTGTACAAAAATATTAAAATGTTTCATCGTATACAAAAATATTAAAAATGTGTGTGACTCAAATGATAAATTGTTTTTTATGTATTGTAACAGTAATCTTACAATGTTGTATAAATTATAATGTATATTCATATAAATTATTAAATTTACGTACGCAGAAGTTTTTTTCTCGTTGTAAATGAACTGTAATGCTGTCAAATAGATTTTATTTTTATATTTTAATAAATGTTTTGATATTTTACTTCCTAGCTATTATATTATCGTCAATAAAAATGAACTTAGAAACATAATATTTAATACGCCTTTATATTGTATAAACCTAATAAATTATTTTTCGATGATAGTTATCATGTGAAATGTATGTTAATACTTACTCGTTTACTGTAATTTGCATATTAATTAATAGGTAACCATATTTCAGCCAAAAGACTAAATGTGAACTATTTTCGTAGAATATATTTTGACGTGAGCCTAAATGGTTCAGCCATGGTGATGCATGTTCATGAATTCTTAACATACATCTTATATATTAATTTTTATAGTGTCGTTTTTAGACGGTTTTCGACGATTGTATATTTTCATTTCATCATTCGTACCTATCTATAAAACAAATAATAAGAAAATACAAATGCACACTAATCATATAATTATTTGATATAGGTAATAATAACGGTTTGTGTATAATATCAACGTGAAACAATTTATTCGCATCGCACAATATTTTGCGTCGACCGCCGTTTCAGTCATCGAATCGACCGGATGTGTTTTTCGATCTGATTGGACAGATTGTGTTCTTCGATCATATCTTAATCATCCGAATCGAAGATCGTACAACCTTATGATTCAATTGTGTGATGTAAACATTTCTCACTGATGGGACGAGAGTGTAACCCCCCTCCTTGGCTTAATTTTGTCATAGATATAAAATATATGAAAAAACAATGAAAATATATATTTACCACGTGGTCTGAGAATATTCAAAAATGCAGTGAAAAATACAGTGAATAACCTAAACAAATATCACACATATTAGTAAAATAAAAGATGTAAACAAGACGTTATATAATATGTTAATAATTCAAAACAAATCAAATAAAAAACGCTGTTGAAAATCTAAATTATATTATAGGTACTTGATATTCGGGGACGACACACCTAAACATACCTACTATTTCCATTCTCCTCTTTATTCAGTATGATGGACTTTTGTTACGAACTACTGAACTAGTAGCTTACTATCCTTAACGTTTTCGAAGTAGGTATATGTTATATAATTAACATTCCAATTATTATATACCACGAAGTGTCACAATGTTCTGGTTAAAAAAATGTACTATTACAAACACGAATGATGATAATATTATTATAATAAAGTGAAAATAATATACAATTTTTCTGTTTTCTGAAATTTTTTGTTCTGACAATGCATCACACAAGTGGATCTGTTGTAGAAAATTTTTAAAATCCACCTTTTGGTTTTTGGCAAAATTACCAAAAAAGGTAAAAAAAAAACATTTTAGTTACCACAGAATTTTGTTTTTATTGAAAATGTAATTTAAACTTTTAATTGATAAACGTTAATGCCAGTATATACCTAAGTGCAAAACATACCAGTCAATGTAAGTATTATGAGATAAGTGTAAAATATTTTAAAAAACTAGGATAGTAAAAAAAAAAACACTAACTTTTTGCAGTTAAAGTGATGCACGTACGTGTTACAATAATATATTATTATATTATTATTAAGATACCTATCGAATTTGTTCGCCTATCGTAGTGTACTACACACCAACCAACCAACGTAAAATTGTCTTGATTTGTGTATTAAGTAGTCGTACCCACTATTACGGCGTAAAAAATATCATTCATAATGGTAATAAATTTAAATTGAATATAGAATAATATAGATGCTATAGTTATTTTTTCTCATAATCGCCGCAAAATATAATAATTATTTACGTAAATATTCTGAGTTATTATTTTCCTATCTGTATATTATGAATTGTATATAGTAAATAATTGAACAAACCATGTAACATATTTTGTATATAAATAATAAAACTCAATAAATAACATAATATGATTATAAATATATTATATACATATACCTAAATATAATTACTTAGATATTTTTTACTTCGTTTTTAAAATAATTATTAAATCATCATTTATCTGAATAATAATTCGGCTTGCTGTTTGTTTTTTAAAATTATGTTATATAAATTATATTATATTTTTATTAGCAGCGCGCTATAATAGTTCAAAATAATTACATCGAATTTTTCACTCACAATATATAATAATATATGTTACGTTTAATTTTATTGATAATTTGCCGTTTAATACCAATACACAATCTATATATATACTCACATAATATATATATACACAGATTATACATAATGACAATTGGAATTTTGTTTGAGATTGACACTATCATTTAATATATAATTACCATTATGATGGTCAGAGAATACCCGAGTATAATATGTTTAATAATTTATTAAAGTGTTAATTCTGCATTTTTTTTCATTATTAAAATAATATATTATGAATTCATCGAAGAAGTCGTCAATTTTACGTCCATTTGAAGAAGGTTGCAGTTAGTTGCTAATATGTTGCTAAATATTCGAAAAAGTCCGAAGTCGGACACCTATATTTCATAGAACCCAATCACGTTGCGTTTATTTTCAGGTATAAAATGGTAAGTCAGGCGCAATCACCAAATCGCCAATATAGAACCAGTAAAATAAACACATAAACCAATAATTTATTCATGTGCTAAATAGTATCTGGTAGGTTAAGTACCTATATTATATTTAGGAGGGCAATCGGTTTGTTTGGTATGTCGTACAGAAAATACGATCAAAATATAGATAAGACATCTATTTATTTATTTTTTAGTAATACATTGATGTATTTATTTTTGATAAAAATTAAGGAGTCTTAGGTTTTAATCAAAACTAACTAAAACGGTTTTATTTCGGTATCTAGGTACATGCTTGTTTTAAATAAATAAATGTCAACTATATTAATATAATAATATACTACTTACGTTATAATTGCATATTTTCGTTGGTTTAAAAAGCTTATTATAATATGGTACCTATATAAGTGTTAGAAGTACATAATTACTTAAGGTTACATTAAGTACATGATATTATATTATTCAGTACGTGTTCAACCTTCGAATGTTTAACACGTGTGTATCGCGAGTTCGCATTTATCAAGCTTCCGATAGCATATCTTACTTAAATCGTCTTAGGTAATATGAACATTATCTGACCATTAAATCCCCCAGCATGTCAGCCAACGCCCCCAAAGGGCCCTCACCTAGGTTAAAACCTCCTACCAATGTTACAACAGCCCAAAAACAACAAAAAACTATTACTATCAACCCTCCAAATAAGCCTTCCAAAATTATTACAACACCAACTAAACTCAACAATCAAATCGCAAAACAACAATCCAGTCCGGGTACATCATTAGTGAGCGATAACGCGGCTTCTAATCACAGCACCGCCGCCGCACTATCTACATTGCATAATGCCTCTATCGCTAATGATCCCATTAGTAATATCGATAAAAACTTCACCGTATCCAATTATCCATCGACACCGTCGTCTCCAATTAACATTCGCAACATAAATATTCCACAACACAATAATACTGGTATCACATTTGCAGCAATCGCCGCAAACGACAAAACACCGTCGAGAGACCAGGCGATAGTCTTCAACTCTATTGACGGCATCCCACAAAAAGATTATGTGTTAGCAGTTGGCAAAATAGTCTTTCCTAAAAATATCATATTCGTGTCTAGAATTTCTAACAACCAGTTCTGCATATTCTTATCCAGCAAACAAATCTTAGATAACTTAATTGAAACGCACCCCTTCATAACAATAAGCAACCAGGAATTACCAATCCGAAGATTAAACAACCCAGCCAAAAGTATAGTAATATCTAATGTCTGCCCGTCTATCAACAACCAAATCATCCTAGAACAACTCAAAATTACCAACATAACACCTGTCTCTCAAATAAGCCACCTCAAAGCTGGAATATTCGCGGAAGGGTACGACCATATTCCCAGCTTTCGTCGCCAGATGTACATAAAATACGACGACATACCAAAACTCCCTAGCTCATTATTAATCTCTGCGAACGAGTCACAATTCCGCATTTTCTTCACTGACGACAAAATAACTTGTTTCATTTGCTAATCTACGGGTCACACATCCTCGACTTGCAAAAAATCGAATCTAAATAACACGGAAATCTCCTCCTCACCTCAACAGACAAATGTGTATGAACATAATTCTACGCTAGAAAATCAAAAAATCGACCAAATCGATATCTCCCAATCTACTATCAGTTCTCCAATGCTTATCACCTCAGACGAAACTCCTCCAACTTGTAACATCGTCACCGAATCATCAGCTCACAAACGACAGGCTCCTCCAACAACATCCTCATCAGCCCCTACCAGCCCACTACAATCAATTTCACAAGAGTCAAACCTCTTAGACCCAAGACACCACCACAAAAAAATTAAAACGATCCAACAAACTACTACATCTAACAACACTCCAACGAATCAAGTATCTCCTTTCACTCAGCCAGAAATAACGAACAAGCCAGAAAACCGCTCTCGCTCAAACTCGCGCAAACGCTTTTCAAAGGAACTGGACACCCACCTTGATCCCATCATTCAAATTTTCAATGAACACAATCATACTAGTTTAAACTTTCTCAATTTAAACATATAATAGAAATTATTGCTACTCTTGACCACGCTCTAGACAAAATCCATGAATATGAAACAACAGGCAACCACATATTGGAATTACTCGAAAAAATCAGACCTTCACTTTTAACTGTTAAAGCTAAAAACAAGCTCTTTAAAGCAATAGATAATGAAGCCTCTATGGATGCTTCTGAAGCTGAATCTGATACTTACTGATACTTTCCTATTCATTCACACAACTCACAAACATCACAAAAAGCCAGCAAAAAACAATTCAAAAGATCCAATATCAAAAAAAAAATAAAAATACTGTTGATAATGGCTAAAATAATTCAATGGAACCTTAATGGCTTCTTCAAGAAACAAGAAGAGCTTAAACTCATCATCCAAAACCACGACCCCCAAATTATATGCCTACAAGAAACAAATTTCAAAGACAACTTCACAGCTCACCTCAAAAATTACGAAGGATTCAGTAAAAATAGAATACTATCGGATAGAGCCAGCGGAGGAGTCACAATATACACAAAATCAAACATCCCAATCAAAAAAATAAAAATAAATAGTAATTTCGAAACAATAGCTGTATCCATAGAACTCAACGAAAAATTCTCTATATGCAACATTTACTTGCCAAATCAAACGGTTTTTTCTTTACCAGATCTAGAAAATATTATACGTCAACTCCCTAACCCTTTTATACTAGTAGGCGACTTTAACTCACATAATATAATTTGGGGCTCAAACTCCACCAATTCTAGAGGAAAAACTGTAGAAAAACTCATACAAAATGAAGATCTAGTACTTTTAAATGACTCAACTCCCACTCACATTAATTTTGGAAATGGCAACTTTTCTTGTATAGACCTTTCTTTAAGCTCACCATCAATTGCACAGAGACTCGAATAGGAAGTTTTATCAGAAATATATAGTAGCAATCACATTTCAATCAAAATTAAAATATCACATAGGCAAATAAATAATAAACATTCAAATAAACATACATGGAATTTAAAAAACCCAAATTGGAACCTATATACCGACCTACTAGAAGAAGAAACCAATAAGATTATTGACCACAACATCATTGATATAGAAGAGACAACCCTGACCTTCAAAAACCTCATAATTGACAGTGCAAACATGACAATAGGTACAACTAATCAAACAAAAAAACCCAGAGTACCCTGGTGGAATGAAAAAATAAAAGAAGCAATATCTAATAAAAATAAAGCACTAACTAATTTCAAAAAAATAAAACCTCCGAAAATCTTATCGAACTCAAAAGACTCAGAGCCAAAAGCAAATTCCTCATAAAAAACAGTAAAAAAGAATCAAGGAACATAAACACATCCACCATCAATGGAAAAACGAGCCCATCACAAGTATGGAGAAAAATTAAATCATTAAAAGGCTTATCACGTCACAATAAAATGGTTATTAAAGCCAATTAGAGTACCATAACTGATCAAACAGTAGTAGCAGATACAGTAGGAATCTTCTTTCATGAAAACTTTAGCGACAAACTATACGAAGAAAAATTTATAAACGAAATAAAGATCCCTAATGAGATCTCACAAATCAAGTCATCCATCGAACCAAATAACCCAGACTAGATAAACCTAAATCTCAAAATCACAATGGATGAGTTAGAACAAACTCTGAGAATATGCAATAGTAAAAGTCCGGGCTCCGACACAATCCCTAATAGCTTCTTACATAACATGGGCACATTGTCAAAGCAACACCTACTCAACATTTACAAACACATATGGAAAAAAGGACAGATCCCCGTTAAATGGAAAATGGCCAATATAATTCCTATTTTAAAACCAGGTAAAGACAAACACTCACCTGAAGGATACAGGCCTATATCCCTCCTTAACACGATGGCTAAAATATTCGAAAAAATAGTGAACACTCGACTGATTTGGTTCCTGGAAAAAGCAAAAATTCTATCTGACCTGCAAAGTGGCTTCCGCAAACACAGATCCACTATCGACAGCCTAACGATCATTAAGTCAGAAGTAAACGACGCACTCAACTCAAATCAGTACCTCGGTTTGATAAGCATAGACATCTCCAAAGCCTATGATTCGGTATGGAGACATAGAGTGCTACAAATACTTTCAAAAATACTTACAAACGGCAACATGTTTAACTACATTAAATGCTACCTTAACTCAAGACAATTCTCAGTCTCTCTTTCAAATGCCCAATCAAAAAATTACTCCCAGCAAAATGGAATTCCTCAAGGTTCGTCATTATTTGTCACCCTCTTTCTTTTAGCAATAAATGACATAACTAACACCATAACATTTCCTGTAAAGGCCAACCTTTTCGCAGACGACTTTAATTTCTGGTGCAAAAGCCCTAATCTAAAAACAGTACAACACTTCCTACAAGATACAGCAAACAACACCGCAAAATGGTCAACACTCACCGGTTTCAAAATCTCCAGCCTTAAATCTCAATGCATCATATTCTCCAACAAAAGAGGCCATAATCACATCAACATCCAGTTAAATGACATTCTCATCCCAAACGTAAACACAATTAAAATACTCGGAGTTTATTTCGACAAAAAAGCAACTGGTTACAACACCTTAAACAACTCAAGATATCATTGTCAAGAAGTCTCAACATCATGAAAATGATAAGCCACACCACATGGGGAGGAGACGAAGAAAAACTCATAAAAATTCACAGACATCTCATCAGAGCAAAAATAGACTACGGTGCAACAATCTACCAATCAGCCAAAACTCATCACAAAAGAATAATAGATCCTACTATAAACTCCAGCTTAAGATTCGCTATTGGAGCTTTCCGATCTAGTCCCATAGAAAGCATTCGAAACCTAGCACTTGAACCCCCTACTAAGCTTAGACACTTAGAAAAATCACTACTCTACGCTGCCAGCATCACAAGAAACTCTGGCAATCCAGCAAACAAATGCATTACAGAAATTACCGAGTACACTAAAGACCATGGTATAGAATTCAATGCGATAACGAAAGTTCAACCTCTCAAATTCCCCCCATGGGCCTTCAATATTGATATAAACCTGGAATTAATTAAATTCAAAAAAGAGCTCACTCTCCCTATGATTTACAAAAATCACTTAAACGAAATACTCCAAGATCACAAAAATGCAAATTGTTATTACACTGATGCCTCTAAATCTAGAAAAGGCGTGGGAATCGCAATTACTAACCATGACCTCTCCATCAGATTCAAACTCCCCGAAAGCTGCTCTATATACACGGCAGAAGCCATAGCAATACTCAAAACAGTAGACCACATAATACTTAATCACGATCATGGAAACCCCCAAAAAAGCAATCTAATCCTGTCAGACTCACTTTCCTCACTCACGAGCCTCAAAAACCCCTTTAACACTACAGATATAGCAAAACTTATACTTCAAAAAACTAGCCTAGCATATCAGACAGGAATCAAAATTTCACTAGTATGGATCCCGGGGCACAGCGACATAGAGGGCAATGAAAAGGCAGATCAAGAAGCCAAGAAAGCAGCAGAGCACACTGATTTACCCATATTAAATATTACTACATTCGCAGACATAAAAAACCAGATTAAAGAACTGACTAATATTAAATGGCAAACACACTGGCTCGGACAAATCACTAAATTGAGAAAAATCAAAAACACCATATTCAGTTGGTCCAATTTCCTCATGAAACGAAGAGAAAGAATAATCATTAACAGACTTCGCATCGGGCATACTCGACTAACCCACGGTTACCTCATGGCAAAAGACGAAAAACCTATATGCACAACATGTGGTACCACACTAACAGTTCTTCATATCTTCACAGAATGCCGACAATATACAGAAGCACTCGATCAGCTGAACATCCCAACCACCTTAGACGCAGCCTTCGGTCCAAATGCAGACTACACACTCCAAATATTGTCTTTTTTAAGAAAACATGAATTATACGACTTAATTTAAAATTATTATATGTGAGATACACAAAAAAAAAAAATGTAATTTATAATGTAACGTTTATGACTAATGGCCGTTGTCGCCGATGTCTTTAAATCAATAAAAAAAAAAAAAAAAATTATATTATTATGTATATAGGTACCGGGTGATTTACCAATCATATGCTCACTCGTATTTGTTAATGCATTTATTAAATTTCTGATTTCTGGAATATTTTAGTATACTTAAAACGTAACTACTATTATCTCTGCAGATATTTAGATGATTTTTGGTGTAACTGGTTTGCGCATATTCAAAACTGTTTACCTATCTAAAAATGTACAACTCGTCAACCTAAGGTAAATTAACTATCGGTCATATAGCAGTACATAATATACTATTGAATATTCACTAGAAATAATATAACTATAGCTATATCTTATACCTATAATAAAAATAATCGTACGTGTGGATTAAATCATTTTGGATTTTCTGTTGGTACTTTCAGTTAGTTTCACAGTGAACAGAGTTACTATAATCCTTTAGAATTTCAAAATATCTTATAATAATTTTTTATTTGAATACAGGCATGGGTCATGTATATGTGATGACTGATGAGTAACAATTACATATTAATATGTTAGGCAAACCTATGTATAAAAAAATGTAATAATTACTGTTTTTTTATAAATTAATATTAGTCTACACTCTTTTGCGTTCTTTATCTTAGTTTGTTAAAACATAAATTTCGAAATACAAAGAAACACACACAGATGTAAAAATGTACATATTAAATGGTAAAATTATAATTGATAATATTGTGCATTTGTGCGGGTTAATGGTGTGAAAAAAAATATTTTTAGTTTCGAATAATACAAAGTGTATTGGTGGGCGAAATGTAATCAATGTTATTATATTATATTAATATTATGTTACGCAAGTAAATTAAATCAAAGATAATCAATTTATTTTTTTATTTTTTAAAAGCATACAATTTACATTGCAGTCATATAATATAATATCATGTTTGGTTGTAAGTAGGTACTCTAATAATTTGGCAAATGTCTAGTATTATTGATGATTTGGAATTTACTAGGGATATACTCAAAATAAACCAAAATTATGCACATTAGTGTACTGAAATATTAAATAATAAATATTAAAAATATTAAAGTTTAATTAAACCGACCTTGGCTTTGGACTTCGGTCAGGAACACGGTGGCTGCAGTTATTCGGTTTATTTAGTACTGTTTTGACATATCTTATTATTAAATCCCAGTGTTTAAACTGAATTAGTATGTACACTGTAATAATTATAATGACGCGTAGTATTAAGTTCACCATAACAAATATTGTATTCAATACGAAATTCACTTGCTGTGCATATTATATTATGTGGGTGACTTGAGTTTTGAAATTTGTAATGCGTTCGGGCAAAATATATCTATATTATTATTATTTGCATAAAATATTTGAATATAATAATTATGTAACGACCACATATTAAAAGCTTTTAGTACCACTTTTACTACTTTAGTCGGTAGTAATGCACAGCTATCTACTGCAGTATTACAAATAATCTAATTTGTATAATTTCACTAAAAAACGGAAAATTAATATTTACAAAAACTGTAGAGGCTAACAATATTGTAACTAAATAATATTATTATGTTATATGGTCGACATACGAATAAGAAGTATACTCAAATGGTGTTTGACATTTCCGAACTATTCGCTAGTTATTTCTTGTAATCTTCGTGATATGACCCTTTGTTAATAATATAATATATGGCCAGAAATTGTTTGTCCGATAACACTGTTGACTTGTGCATTCGGATAAATATTTATTCGTCTGGAACAAAAATAATAAACGCTACTCTACTGAACTGATGTCGTAGTATCGAAATTATTAAAATGTATTTATTTATTTACTGTTGTTATATTAAAAATTAAGCATTACGTCATATATTACACAAATCAATTCCAATAAGTAACATCTATTTAAAAGCCAAAGGACTGTTCTTAAGGATAGAGCATCTGATTAGAGTAAATAAAAATATAAAACAGTTAATTATACTACAATACATGCCAATTAAGTTAAAATATATATAGGTGTAACATAATAATATGTCAGTTAGAATATTCGTAGTATGATCCTTTTAAAAAGATTATTTTAATAAAACATTAGTTGAATATGTTTTGAATGAATGGACGATAATT
The DNA here is from genome assembly GCA_008086715.1 of Sitobion miscanthi. NCBI lineage: Eukaryota > Metazoa > Arthropoda > Insecta > Hemiptera > Aphididae > Sitobion > Sitobion miscanthi. The sequence continues at coordinate 27,583,823 of CM017803.1, forward strand.
TTGGACAAGCATCTATATAGTATATATTTTATGATTAATTATAAGTATTTAAAGTTTAGATTAACTGAGTGGAGTGATACAGGTATACGCACTTCGAAATATGTTGGTACTTTAAATAATTGTAAGTTATAAGAAAATATGCTAAAAATAACAATCAAGTTACCAAACGTGTGTTTAACCCATGATAAGTGTTACATCTCAAAATAAATTTATTTCTTACTTTTAATAATATTCTATGGCTACCTATACATAATTTAATAATATGTCAATGTAACAAGTCCTGAACCCTGCTCATAATTTATTAATATAAATTAATTGCCCAAAATTTGATTTTATATAGATCAAAATATTTTTAATAGTATTCAGCTTCGGAATATAAAATTAAAAATTTATGTTGTCATTTAAAAGAGTAAAAAAACTTTAAAGAAAATATTCTGTTTTAACGACTTAAAAATTAAATGATGTAAGATAAATATTTCAAAAACGTTTGATTTATTTTTTCAAGCTATAATAATATTGATATTAAAATAGAAAAATAAACGTTGTTTTTTACATAGATATATTTTTTTTTCTTCACACACCCCGCTTGTCCCGGATATTTTTTCCGGGAATAACTACTGCAACCTGCTGCAGGCCGTCGACTAATGAACGAGCCGACTTAATAATAATAAATAAATATATATATAAAATATCACGTCAAAAATAGGCCGAGGCCCGCTGGGGTAGAGAAATAATAAATATTAAAAATATTAAAGTTAATTAAACCGACCTTGGCTTTGGACTTCGGTTAATATAATATCATGTTTGGTTGTAAGTAGGTACTCTAATAATTTTGCAAATGTCTAGTATTATTGATGATTTGGAATTTACTAAGGATATACTCAAAATAAACCAAAATTATGCACATTAGTGTACTGAAATATTAAATAATAAATATTAAAAATATTAAAGTTTAATTAAACCGACCTTGGCTTTGGACTTCGGTCAGGAACACGGTGGCTGCAGTTATTCGGTTTATTAGTACTGTTTTGACATATCTTATTATTAAATCCCAGTGTTTTAAACTGAATTAGTATGTACACTGTAATAATTATATGACGCGTAGTATTAAGTTCACCATAACAAATATTGTATTCAATACAAATTCACTTGCTATGCATATTATATTATGTGGGTGACTTGAGTTTGAAATTTGTATGCGTTCGGTGGGGCAAATATATCTATATTATTATTATTTGCATAAAATATTTGAATATAATAATTTTTAACGACCACATATTAAAAGCTTTTAGTACCACTTTTACTACTTTAGTCGGTAGTAATGCACAGCTATCTACTGCAGTATTACAAATAATCTAATTTGTATATTTCATTCACTAAAACGGAAATTAATATTTACAAAAACTGTAGAGGCTAACAATTGTAACAACTAATAATATTATTATTTTATATGGTCGACATACGGATTAAGAAGTATACTCAAATGGTGTTTGACATTTCCGAACTATTCGCTAGTTATTTCTTGTAATCTTCGTGATATGACCGTTGTTAATAATATAATATATGGCCAGAAATGTTTGTCCGATAACACTGTGACTTGTGGCAGTCGGATAAATATTTATTCGTCTGGAACAAAAATAATAACGCTACTCTACTGACTTGATGTCGTAGTATCGAAATTATTAAAATGTATTTATTATTTACTGTTGTTATATTAAAACATTAAGCATTACGTCATATATTACACAAATCAATTCCAATAAGTAACATCTATTTAAAAGCCAAAGGACTGTGCTTAAGGATAGAGCATCTGATTAGAGTAAATAAAAATATAAAACAGTTAATTATACTACAATACATGCCAATTAAGTTAAATATATATAGGTGTAACATAATAATATGTCAGTGGAATATTCGTAGTATGATCCTTTAAAAAGATTATTTTAATAAAACATTAGTTGGATATGTTTTGAATGAATGGACGATAATTTTGGACAAGCATCTATATCGTATATATTTTTATGATTAATTATAAGTATTTAAAGTTTAGATTAACTGAGTGGAGTGATACAGGTATACGCACTTCGAAATATGTTGGTACTTTAAATAATTGTAAGTTTATAAGAAATATGCTAAAAATAACAATCAAGTTACCAAACGTGTGTTTAACCCCTGATAAGTGTTACATCTCAAAATAAATTTATTTTCTTACTTTTAATAATATTCTATGGCTACCTATACATAATTTAATAATATGTAATGTAACAAGTCCTGAACCCTGCTCATAATTTATTAATATAAATTACTTGCCCAAAATTTGATTTTATATAGATCAAAATATTTTTAATAGTATTCAGCTTCGGAATATAAAATTAAAAATTTATGTTGTCATTTAAAAGAGTAAAAAAACTTTAAAGAAAATAATTTTTTCCTAAACATTCTGTTTATAACGACTTAAAAATTAAAATGATGTAAGATAAATATTTTCAAAAACGTTTGATTTATTATGTATACGATTTTTTTCAAGCTATAATAATATTGATATTAAAATAGAAAAATAAACATTGTTTTTTTACATAGATATATTTTTTTTTCTTCACACACCCGCTTGTCCCGGATATTTTTTCCGGGAATAACTACTGCAACCTGCTGCAGGCCGTCGACTAATGAACGAGCCGACTTAATAATAATAAATAAATATATATATAATAATACCACGTCAAAAATAGGCCGAGGCCCGCTGGGGTAGAGTTGCAGTGAGTTTTCGTGTGGTGCACCGACGACGTGTGATAACTTTTTCGGTTATAAAAAACGATTTTAGACAACAGCTCTATATTTAATTTGAGCAGTCGTGATGCATGTGAGACGCGCTTACAAATGCCAAACATATGCGATGAACAAAATATTAAGTATTGTATGCAACACGAAATATGTACACATAATATTATAAATGTAATGTTATACTGAAAAAGAAAAAAATATTATGAGATTTTTTTACTGAACGGATTTTAATGTTTATTAAAAAACAAAATATTGTGATTAGTTTTCTCGATACATTTCTATCGCATAATTAAATTCATAAGCTACACCGTGATTCACCTATACTTTTAAGTTATAGGTTTTAAAATAAGATTGTTTGATTGGTCAAAAAACAAACACAGGAAAATAAGTTACTGTAATAATAAAGAGATATTTTTTTATAGGAATAAAAATATACTTTTATAAAGTACTTCAATAGGTAGTAAATAGTATTCAAAATATTTTCGAAAAAAGTATTCAAAGTATGTTTAAAATGTATTCGGAATAGAATAATTTTTTTCAAAAATTAATAATCTCAACCTCCAGGTAACGGGATACCTAAATCTGACTTGAACGAGTACTTATATAATGTATAATTAATGAAGACGTACAATGATTTTAACAACATTCAGCCTCTATGAAATTAAAAGTATTATCAAAATCGAATTTTATTTAGACGGTATTCAATATACGTACTCAAAAATGTATGTTGAAATTAAAAATGGTACCTAATTGATAATATCAAAAGACTAATATGGGTATACCTTATGATTTTTATGTATAAATCAATATTTAAAATTAAAAAATAAATGCATATATATAATTCAAATTTAAAATTCAACAATAACAAACAGGCTATAGGCGCAAATAGGGGGTAAGGGCTTTAGAGGCTAAGCCCTTCCAAAAAAATATCAATAGCCCCCTAGACATTTTCTACGTTTATTTTCAGCCCTCCCCACAATTTTCAAACACTATTTGTGTCTCTATGCATCAGTATTATTGTTCATTGATTTAGGCAATTTCGTTTTCTTATAAGACTGTCACTGTGGTGCCATTTTAGCGCAAATAGGCTAAACCCAAAACGAATAAATTATTTAGCACAAATGGATAATAATCCTATTACTGTTTCACAGACACGCGTAAGTACAAGACGTATTTATTTTTATATGGATTCAATATTATGGATTCCATACTATGGAATTCACAAACAATAGATAATTCCTGTAAATGTAAATGGCTCGGAAAGGCAGACATCAATATTAATATCATATAAATGCAATAATTATTATTTTAAATCGAAAAAAAAGAAAAATCATATTTAAAATCTGCAAATCAGAAAAAGATTAATTCGATATAGGTATTGTGAAACAGATAAAGAATCATAAAATTATAAAAACAAAATATTATTTTTAATTTTAGTCAATATATTAACTAGTATCGATGATAATCGAAATTTAAAATTAAAATATTTCATTGTGATATAAATCCTTGCAGCTTGTTTAGCCAAGCTGTTGATTTGGCTAAAATAGGAGCAAAAAAATAGGAAACAGGCCAATCTCATACAATTTTCACAGTACTGTATACGATTGGAATATATGAATTAATGCAGTATAATCTCTGCGCAGAGTACCTACTCAAATTTAAATTTCAACTTGTGTAAGTGGTACCTAATTTATTAATATGGTAGAAAATATTTTCAAGGGTTCATGTCTATAGGTATAATTAGGGTTTTAAAATTTCATGAAATAGTTCGTGAAAAATGCATGAAATATTTCATTTCCACGAAAAAAAAAATAAAATGTTTATTATATCTAAAAGTTTATAGTCGTCAACTTCCAATTGAACATTTTTAAAAGTTGGTTTATTGTATGAAACAAAGATAATATGTAAAATATTTACATATAAATTATAATTTATAAGTTGTTTAACAAATCTATAATATATCAATTTAAACATTGGTTTTTAACCCTCAAGTTACAAATTGTCAAATCTTAAACCAACTCACCCTCATAACGTATTGTTGAGAACCATCTGTGAATACATATTATATTACACTATATTATAATTATATTATATTATACTCACAATGTACAGACGTAAGCCTCTTTTAATAGTCGTGAGTAGTAGTCGTCAGTAGTAACCTTTTAAAATATACAAAATATGATCGAAGTATTAAATAAAATAGTCCAGAGCCCCTTCACATCACTCAGCCATATACACATACATATACGACTTTTGAACACTTCAAAATTACTGAAAATACACTATTATTTCATTTAAAGTAAAAATTGACTTTATTTTAAAACATTATATTTTGGATCGCTTACAACAATATTTTAAAACTCATATAAAAAATTTTTTTCCTCTCAAAATAATTTCAGGAATATTTTTCATAACCACAAATAGAATATATAATTACAAAATAATAAATCAACAAAAATAATATGGTTTTTTTTTTCTAAGTGCGTAATCAAAATATTATTTCTAATCATCTATAACCGAACACGTTTAAAAGAATTAAAATATTTTACATAATTTCATTGAAATATTTCAAGAAGAGTGAAATATTCAAATTTGAAATATTTTAAGTGAAATATTTCAAATCCAGAACCATAGGTATATAAAATAAAAAAATATGTACCTAATTATAACAATCGACATAAATAATTGTGGGCCCGGGAGTCATGGCCCACTCTGGCTCCTCTTAATCCGGGCTTGATTAATCATACAGATAGAGCTCAAAGCTGAGCTATGTGCATATTTATTATAAAATATTAGGTAAAATTGTATATACAATGAATCATAAGCTTACTTGCACGGGATCTAAACACTATATTATAAGGTAATGAATTGATTACTGTTATGCATCATAAACTATAAGAAAATGTCAATTATTTTGTTTAGGATAATTATTTTCATGACAAATAAAATACACCAATTTAATTTATAGAACTGTCAATAAAAATGTATTTGTATTGAAACATAAATGCGCAAAAAATAGTCAAAATATATACATTTACATTATATGTTATAAATGCTAGATTTATTAATTTTAGAAGTTTTGGTAACGTACTAGGTATCAAAATTATTGAAATACATAAATTATTATACATTTATTTGCAATATTCGAGCAAACAAAAAATCGTCTTTATTACTCATCATCAAATATCTTGTATAGACCATTTTCCCCACATATTACATATCTATAATAATATGGTTAAAGGAACATTCAACAAAAAAATCATATTTTTTTTTTTTTGTCTATTATTATTATTACGAATTTGCATAAACAAAAAATGTAAATAAAAGTTGTCAACGGTGATTCGTTCTATAGTTACAGCGTTTTAAAAATTACGCGTGACATCATAAGATCCAACTTTACGGCGCACCGGGGCGGCGACCTTTTTCCGGGAAAAATAGACGCATTATCGGTTATCAAACTGTTCGACGCGTTATTATTATTTTATTAGTGAAAACAATTATATTTATACCTAGCACCACGGTCTTAGAAGATAGCACGGACTTAATCGTATAATTGTCTTAGTCCGTACTCCGTGGTATCTATCTAGTATCTACTTATGTCTTATAGATCTAATTAATTAGTTATTCTATGGATTTATTATCGCTTTTGATGAACATACGTATTACGTAGCTCTTGGATATTTTCTTCAAATATCATAATTTTGTTTCATTTCAATTTTCAAACTATACTCGTACTCGTAGTAAGTACCAACCAATTTCAAAATAATATAATTATGTAGAAATATATTTTATTCTATTTTATTCTTACTAATTTAAAATAAATATGTTATTATACCATATGAACGTAGGCCAGAACCTGCTAATTTATAAATATAAATATTTGATGTTAAGATAAAATGTTATGATTTGAGGTAAATACTAAATACTACTCATAAAAATGAAAAAAAACCTTAAGAGGACGCCAAACCCGCATGTGAAGTCTCCGTCTTACACACGTATGACATTGACAAAACGTGTTTACGCAATCTGAGTAGAACTCACTCAATTTCGGTTCTAGAGTAAAAATACCTATTATAAAATTGAATTGTGACAATAGTTTTGAGTGCAAGTCGTTGCGTTATTTCCATTATTTTCAATTCGACGTTAATTAAATCGATTAGAAATAGAAACAATTTCAACATTTTGAAAATACCAAACTTTTATTTTAAGTATATTTACTCTAGAACCAAACATTGAGTGAGTTCTACTCAGACTGCGTAAATACCTTTTGTCAATGTCATAAGTGTGTAAGACGGAGACAACACATGCGGGTGTGGCGTCCTCTTAATGTTAATAACAAAATATATTTGAAAACATTTTGACTTATATCAGTATGAGTTATGACATTGTCACTGTTTGTGACTGAAAAAATAATTTTTTGTGTATATTTCCTGCTGAAAAAATAGTGACACAACTAAAAACTGAGTATTTAATATTATTAAGTATACCTACCTACTTAAGTCAATTAAAATAATAAATAACCTAACCTAACATTTTCGGCCAAAACTTACCGAATGAAGTATGAATAAATAAATAAAATTATTATCAGATATATTGTTAATATTAAGCATTATACATCCACATATTTTTAAAACTCAAAAAAACTGGAAAAAAGTGAAGAAAATTAAGCAAATGTATGCAAAAAAACGATTTTTAAAAAAAGTGGACATGGAACCTTTTCATTTTCTGTATCTCACTAAGAATTGTATATGAAAACACCGTTTTTGAATAAAAAGATGCACAATTGAAAATTAAACAAAGGTATGCAAATGATATTTGAAAAAGGTAGACCTTTTTATTCTCAGCCCACGCAATAGCAACCAATATATAGTACACTATTCTTATTTTAATCTGCAATAATAAACTAAATTATTATTTTATTATTATTAGTATTTTAGTATTATTAGTTTTTATTATTATTATTATTATTGATTCCCTGAATTCCTCTGATACCATCGGATTTACCGTTCCAATTTAAATGCCTACAATTTTCGGTAAAAGATATCTTTACGCAATGACCATTTATAAATCATAGGGTCAAACTTTCAAAGTAGCAGTCTTAGTTTTGAGCGTTGAGTGTTTTTCACATGGCCAATGTCACTCTTTCAAGAGTAACCTCTAAAGAAAGCATGTTTATATTGTCTTATGACAAAAAAACTGTGAGCGTTATATACAAAGACATTCTGTAGTATTTAGTATTTATTTATTATTTATTATTAAAATATGTCTAGAAAATGTTATTAAAAATACACCCGTGTAATTCTAATTCTTTTTTATATGGAAAAACAACGTTTGCCGAGTCTATATAGTTTGCATAGTGTTTGAAGCATGAAATATTTCATGTAAAATATTTCATTTTTTTTAAATTTCATTACATACCTTTTCATTTTCTGTATCTCACTAAGAATTGTATATGAAAACACCGTTTTTGAATAAAAAGATGCACAATTGAAAATTAAACAAAGGTATGCAAATGATATTTGAAAAAGGTAGACCTTTTTATTCTCAGCCCGCGCAATAGCAACCAATATATAGTACACTATTCTTATTTTAATCTGCAATAATAAACTAAATTATTATTTTATTATTATTAGTATTTTAGTATTATTAGTTTATTATTATTATTATTATTGATTCCCTGAATTCCTCTGATACCATTAGATTTACCGTTCCAATTTAAATGCCTACAATTTTCGGTAAAAGATATCTTTACGCAATGACCTTATAAATCATAGGGTCAAACTTTCAAAGTAGCAGTCTTAGTTTTGAGCGTTGAGTGTTTTCACATGGCCAATGTCCACTCTTTCAAGAGTAATAGTAACCTCTAAAGAAAGCATGTTTATATTGTCTTATGACAAAAAAACTGTGAGCGTTATATACAAAGACATTCTGTAGTATTTAGTATTTATTTATTATTTATTATTAAAATATGTCTAGAAAATGTTATTAAAAATACACCCGTGTAATTCTAATCTTTTTTATATGGAAAAACAACGTTTGCCGAGTCTATATAGTTTGCATAGTGTTTGAAGCATGAAATATTTCATGTAAAATATTTCATTTTTTTAAATTTCATTACATTTTCAAACACTATATATATATATACCAAATCAAATCATACCATTCTATGATATGTTGATAAAAGATGCAACAAATAAAAATACAGATGGTTGACATAAATTGCAAAACGGTTTATAATGTCTTGCCTCATAGGCAAACAAACTTTGTAAGTCATTTAATATATTATTTTGTTAATGTAATTCTACGATTTTCACTCATCTTAGTACCTAGTCCTTTCTGCTATAGTTGTAACATGTATGGGGCAACTATATTACTATTTTCCATTGGATATCACTGATACCAAATCAACATTTATTTTGTATAAGCCAGCATAGATGGTTTAAATTATATCATAAATTCATAATATTTTTGTATTCTTATAATTAAATTTAACTAATAAAACAACTATAATTTACATATAACATGGAATGTCTAAGCTAGTATACAGTACGCAATAGTTTGTAAAATAATTTTAATTTTATTAAGTTTTTAGGGAACCTGATATAGGTTTAATATTAACTTAAGTGAAATTCCCACAAATATTCCCTGTCTTCGTGTGGTAAATACAACTAAGGTGGAATCTTCGATAATATATTTCCTCTTCACTCGCATTAATTATTGTACAGTAATAAATTAGTGTTCATGCCATTAACTGTCGTAGAATTTCCTTCACCACATTTGAAGCGGCGGATAACGCATAGCACGCACAATGGACAACTCTTATGTCCCCGCTCTTTACCCTATTTCCTGTGCATTAAACACAATATGATTCTTCCATAAAAAGTAATTCTAATGTCTTTGCTAAATCAATGTAAATAACGCTATAATTTATTATTTTATTTTGTTTCTCTTTTTACGTTGTCGACATAACCTAAAAAGAGTTCGTATTATTGTTTGTTCGTGTGCTGTTCATGCTCGCTATTAAAGCAGATCCCGTTTCGTTTAAATTATTTCATGTTACACTTTTTCATGATTATTTCATCAGTAAATGACACGATAATCATTGTATTTTTCTCTGGTTTCGCGAATGAATTTGCTGATTGTAAATTATGCAACGACTACCAAATAAATCATATTATATAGCTTACAATTCGGTGAGTATTTATTTATTTGATTCATGTTATATTACCTATCGACTCTTGATTCTGCATTATAGTCCGGATTAATTATAGTGAATATGAATTAAGTTAACGGTGATAATTGCGACATCATCGGCTTAATTATTGACATCAGTCTCCGTTAACGTAATTCCGCCAGCAACTATTGTCCGTTATGTAAGAGGCCGCCCAAGTCGTCCATGTGCAATACGCTGTGGATCGACCAACCATCGGCCCACACCTAAGTCACTGGTTCGAGGATATTTTGGATTGTTCAATCGATATTGTAACAATTGGACCGATCCGACGACAAAGACCCCCACCCTGTAAAATTAAACTGCACAGTCCTATTTCCCATTAAACAGCTTGTATCTTTTACACCTTCGCGTTTCTGTACATGTCAATTCTTTGTTTTCCGTTGTCTACCCACCATCATCATAATTATTTTATGTATGAAAACCATTGCATTGAATAACCGCCTGGAAGCCAATGGTTTAATACCTAAATCCATAACTATGGTCTCCAAGGAGACATCAATACGACTAAGCTTATGTGCCATTACTCTTAGATAGTACCATTGAATTTTATCCAGCTTATATATTAGGTTCTATGTTTAGGGTTCCATATCACTGAAGAAAACTCTAAATTGACCTCATGAGAGAGAAGTATTATATTACTTTACTATAAATAGTGTCTTTATGAGCTTTAAATGTCAAGTCTCATGACAACAGAATGCCAGATCTTTAATGGTAGAAGAAGATTGAATTCAAAATCATTTATATTGTATGTGCTTGTAGGTTGATTTCTCTGTCAGCTAAATGAGACTACTTTGCATTTAGAGGGGTTATCTGAAAGATTATTTATTCACACCATTTGGTAAACTCATCTAGGTTGCATTGTAAAAGAGTCAAATCATTAATCAAATTTATTTGTAGGAAGATCTTTAAATCGTCTGAAAATTATAGTTATTTACGAAATTTGAAGGTAGCTCCGATTTTGTTGATGAATATAATGAACAAGAGTGAAAATAAATGCCCACCATGGGGTACACCAGATGAAGCTGCAGCGATATTAAATAAAGTGGCTATCTAAGGAAAATCCCAGAGCACAATGAAAGGTTAAATAAATAGTGGATGGATAGATATGGTTAGGAGCAATGACATATTTAAAGAAATAATGGTGGAATTAAGTCCAGATCATAGGCAGGGTTAAGGCCAATATTAAAAATTCCATCAAATACGTCTGATATTGATATAATGCAGTTTCATAGATCCATAATCTCGTTCAAATCTTGAAAACAATCTTCGTTAATAATATTTAGTTATGTAAAAACTGAAAAAAAATATTCAGCAAATAAATTGGCGATACCTAATTTGTTATTAGAGTATTTATTCCCGCGTTGCATTACCGAAATGCTCATAATTCACTTAAATTAAAAAACCGACCGAGAGAACACATATAATGTTATAACCTAACAGTTTAATAATAGGTCAATTCACTCTTATATAAAAACTAACAGCACTATTGTAGGAAAGAGGGCACTCAAAATAACAAATATAGTTAGCGTTTACTGTATGCTATAATTAATTGTATATTAGATCATAAATAAACAGAATAAAAAAAAAACACACAACACTCTGCCACCAGTGTCCTGCCTCTCTGAAGACAACCTGGTGTCAGAATATTTAATAATTAATATTCAATTAAATAAAACAAAACGCTGACGAGCGTTTGCGGCTCTCATCATCGCCGGAGCATTACACTACAATACAGTACTTACTACTGAAAATCTGACACCGTCGTGACAATTGATAATGATAATAATAATATATTAGCTATAATAACACTATGACCGATCGGGAATTCGGGACATCCCGCTACACTATTGAAACTGGTGAACGAAAATTTGATATGTCATACGTGTGTAAGACGGACACAACAGTTGTGCGGGTACGACATCTTCTTAAACGATGTATTTAAATTCGGTCCTTATCGTCTTTACCACAAAAAGATTTATAAAATAAAAATCTACAGATGATATAATTTTGACGTACTTGTTACATATATGTTAGTATTATAACTGTTGGCCATTGCAGTGTTCATTGAGAATCAATAATATAAATAGATTCCGGGAAAACCAGACTGTAGCAAATTCTGAAAATAGCATAGCAAAATGTAGCAAATTCATAGAAAAATGTTATTACCAATTTCGTGGTTTTTAGAAAATGTGCCAGTGCTGGGAAATTTTCCATTTTCCGGAATTCCGGGAAAACCAAACTGTAGAAAATTCTGAAAATAGCGTAGCAAAATGTAGCAAATTGTGGATACCAATTTTGAGGCGATTGGTGAAAGTGCCGGTGCTACCGTCAAGATAGCACTGGCATGTTTGTTTCCGACCTGTAGCAAAATCAAGCTAGTAGCAAATTCTGAAAAAAGCGTAGCAAAATGGAGCAAATTCGTAGCAAATTACTGATGTATTGTTTGAGGTTGTAGCACTAAGTGCCGGTGCCAACTTGACGGACGTCTTTTCTTTATCATGATTATGGGATTGTTTTGACAGTTTGCTCCGCCGGTGTTGTGCCGCCGGACTTAACGGAGGCGCTGACGGCATCGGCGGCTGTGAGCAACGACGTGCGGGCACTGATCACTACGGGTTGTGGGGGTCGGGGGATGGTTATTATATAATACTGCTGTCTTTTCTGCATTGACGCGCGATAATCATAACAATATACTAAGGTATGTTCGTGGTTTTTATCATAATTGGGCAAAAAATGTTGCGATGTTACAATAGTTTATTTTCCACTACATTTTTTTTAACACCTTTAGCTTTTTTAATTTCTTTTTTAGTATCTAAGATTCGATGTGAATATAATTTGGATCTTAAACCTATAAATTCAGTGATCATTTTTTCGTTCAATTCATCTTTAAACTTGCCTAAAACTTTTTTGTTAACTAAAGGTAAACCATAAATATTATCTTTTGGATAATTTGAAGTGTCAAAATGATCTAACATAATTTTCATATCTTGATAAAAATCATTAGTTTTTATTTCTAATATTAGCGAGTCTGTATCTGTATATAACAATCTAACTCTATTTCCATATTTTTTCTTTATAGTATTATAATAAAAATCATACATTAACAGTTTAGATAGATCTAAGACACACATTCCTATATATATTGGTTGTTTGAAAGATATTTGTATTCTTATCATATGGACTAATGCTAAATTTTCTGTACAAATTGGCCTTATATCAAAATTTGGTTTCAGAATTAATTTTTCTAGTTGGAGTCCTTCTGTACATAATCTTATATCAGATAGGTAAGATAAAAGTCGATCCATACTTTCAACTACCTTAAACAATATTATTTATACACAATTTTTTCTTGGATTTTAAAAGTTAAACAATTTTTAAAACATTACTTTTACACAACTTTGCATTAGGATTTTAAAAGTTATACAGTTTTTAAAGAATCCCATAGAGATTTTGTTTCTGTCGAGATGTCATGAATGTTAAGTTGTTGATTTGAGAGGTTGAGTTGTTGAGTTATTGGAAAGTGTTTGAGTTGTAGAAAGAATGCCATTATGATGCAAGTTGACCTTAACATCTCCGAAATTAGAATTTGTTGGAAAACATGAAAGCTATAGTTTATTAAACTTATAAGAATAGATAAAATTAACTAATTAATTCGTTTAAATATGAAAAATATTGCGAAATAAAATTAAAAATCCTTAGTCACAGTTTTTATTTATAAACATTTAAAGTTCAATTCTTGACAAAATACGGCAAAATCACGAAAATTAGTAAATTATTTTGAGTTGAGAATTCATAAAAATTTTTCTTTTGAAATCTAAGATTTGAAAATGTAATACACGAATACCCATAAATTTACGAATTAAAAACAATAACAATAAAAAATACAAGATTATCCATATATTTATCTAAGATACCTAACCTAACCTTTTTGCAAAACAAATTTATAGTAAAATTTCTTATGTATTATATTATAGTAGCTGTCCTTATTTTATCCTTAATTTTTTTTTATAAGCTATTAAAGTTCAAATATTGACAAAACACGTGAAAATGACGACAATTTGCAAATTATTGCGAGTTTGAAATTCATAAAAAATTTCCTTTTTAAACCTAAGATTTGAAAATGTAATACAAGATTCCTCATAAGTTTTTTCTACCTTTATCAAAAAATTAATGTCTACAAGATAGTCAAATTAAATTTTTTATGAGCACATGAAATTTATAATTTTACAACATTAAAAGTATAACTGTATTATCAAGGTTGCTCGAAACTCTTTTTTTTTTCAAAAATATAGTTTCTATATCAGCCTTTATCGTTATTTGAACAGCAGTCACCTGGTATAACTCTAATATACCTACCTGTACGAGTAACGCCATAGAACGCCGTGTTATATGGAGAGTACCTATAAACTGAGTGCATTGAAACTCTAGAGCACTAAGCCTATATCAATTTGTTAACATTTGTTAACATTTAGATTAACAAAAAAACATTTCTTTTTTCGTATTCTAAAGAAAATTATGCGTTAGCTACCCTTTACCTTTACAGCCTATATGAGTTGAAAAATCGAGCTATATACACCCTCCAAGTTTCAAGTGATAATGCATTGAAATAACTTTTATTGAACATGGTCATTTTTTGAAGCTATTAACTTCGGATAAACCAAAATTTTAGTTGCACCTATAACCCGGTTTCGTCCGCCAATAAATGAAAAAATACAAAATTTAGATTATATAAGTGTATCTTGGTTTTGGAGTACCTACCTAGGTACCTCAGCTTTGTGAACTAAATCGACCTAGGTGGACAATTTATTTGTGGTGGATTGGGTATAGCACTTGGTATAAATCGAACGTAGTTCATACTATTATTTATACTTTCCAGATATCTCCAAAAACAATTTGAAATTTTCACAAAATTGTTCTAATAGTTTTTGAGAACCTATATAGTAGTTACATATATAGATTCAACTCTCATATTTGTTTTAATATATATTTTCTTTATTCAAAACTATAAGCGTGCGACGATTTGACGGATCCTTTTACCTCATCTGCCAGAGTTGCTAATGGTAAACATTTAAAACAGTGGTGTATAGATCCCCCTTCACCTTTTATTTGTAAAGTTAAGTTTTCTAATTTTCTGTATTTCTCAATATGAAATTACTTTTAAAGTTTTAAGTGTATCAAACAAACTTTTTTAAAATTTTTTTTTGTGTCTGTCATCACCTTTTAGGACAGTAAAAGTGCGTAGATTTTCTTCAAAAGTATCTTTTCTGATAGGAAAGTGAATCTTATCGGTACTTTGAGGTGTGAAAAAAGTGCCGTGAAAAACAAAAGAAAAATTAAGGAAAACCGGGAATTTTTACGCAAAATCAGTTTTCGAGAAAATCGGTTTGGGTTTTTGGTGCAACGCTTAAACAAATTACTGTAGGTACATGACATTTTGACTGAATAATTGTATTAGCATTTTCTATATACCATAATATTTTTCAAATATTTTGACTTATTTTGAGCTGTTTACGGACATTTTTAGTTTCCATTGTTTTAGTTTTTTTTTCTATAAATATCAATGAAATTTTATTTGTTGGTTAAAAAAGCGTCAACATTTATAGAATGCTGCTAGTATATTATTTCAAAGGCAGATGAAAAAAATTAAAAATTGATTAGTTTGTCTACCTTTATCAAAAAAAAAAAAAAAATGTCTACAAGAAAGTCAAATGAAATTCATATTTTTACAACATTTTATATTCACTCGGTTTCTCATGTAACGATTTTCTAATTTTATTGTAATTAAAAAACGAATGACTGTTGATGCTAGAAAACATCACTGAATGTTTATAATATAATTTTCTATGAACCATACAGTTTTGAAAATAATTTGACTTTTTTTGAGCTGTTTATGGACATTGACATAAGTTTTTTTTTTTTTTTAACGTACGAACTTTAATTTTGGGATTATGGTATTTTTCAAATAATCTATACGTGTAATGAGAATGGATTTTCCGATATTTGCATTCCAAAGAGTTGGTAAAAAATCAAAAAGGTATTTTAAGCTTCAACATGTAAATTGAAACTTTTTTTTTTGTTTTTAAATGGTTGCCTCTTGTGTTATACAATCCATTACAGTATCCCACTTGTGACCTACTGTACAGATAATATTATAAAACAAGCCTTTCCAATAAAATTAATAAAAATAATAATATACTCAATATTCCTATAAAGATGACGGAGTGGCCGAGCGAACAAAGGTGTCGGCTGTGACGCGCTAATTAAAAATAAATGTATTCTATCTCAATAATTTATTTACTTTGCAAGAATTTATTTTATTTATAAATTAATAATTAAGACCTTTTTGCAAAACAAATTTATAGTAAAATTTCTTATGTATTATATTATAGTAGCTGTCCTTATTTTATCCTTAATTTTTTTTTATAAGCTATTAAAGTTCAAATATTGACAAAACACGTGAAAATGACGACAATTTGCAAATTATTGCGAGTTTGAAATTCATAAAAAATTTCCTTTTTAAACCTAAGATTTGAAAATGTAATACAAGATTCCTCATAAGTTTTTTCTACCTTTATCAAAAAATTAATGTCTACAAGAAAGTCAAATTAAATTTTTTATGAGCACATGAAATTTATAATTTTACAACATTAAAAGTATAACTGTATTATCAAGGTTGCTCGAAACTCTTTTTTTTTTCAAAAATATAGTTAGTAGGATAATTTGGACAGTTCAGAATCCACACCCTAACACCTTTAACACCCTTCACACCCTCAACTCCCTCCACACCCTACACAGCTATCGTTCACGTGTGCGACGTTGTTATCAGTAACTGTAACCTTATCAGTAATTGTAACCTTATCAGTAATTAACTCCTACTATCAGCATCTGTTGCAACTACCGCAACCTTATCAGTAATTGTAACCTTATCAGTAATTAACTCCTACTATCAGCATCTGTTGCAACTACCGCAACCTTATCAGTAATTGTAACCTTATCAGTAATTAACTCCTACTATCAGCATCTGCTGCAACTACCGCAACCTTACCAGTAACCAGTAGTGATTATCCGTCTACGGTGTAACGTTATTGTTATGAAGGTGTAGATTTATTCAAATAGCCGAAAATCACGAAATAAACGATTATTGTTAAATATCAAAAATATATACCGTATGTCTACATTTTTACTACGGTGTAGGTTTTTTTGAATTACCACTATTTACGAAATAAACGTATATTATTGAATATGAGAAATATCTACAACATTGTTAACGTTGACTGTGAAATTAAAATAAACATATATTATTATTATTAAATATCAGTAATGTATGACGCGTATATTTATTTTAGTATGTTGTAGATTTATTCAAATAGCCGAAAATCACGAAATAAACGATTATTGTTAAATATCAAAAATATATACCGTATGTCTACATTTTTACTACGGTGTAGGTTTTTTTGAAACGTTCAAATAATCGTATATACCCATTGAATAGATGGCTATTATCCCTTTGTTATCGATACGACCTTGTCCTATACCAGCTGCAGCTGCCGGTGTCGTCCAGTGTGTCACAGTTACTTGTACACGTACTAAGCGTTCCCTGCCTTCGTGTTTTTTTTCATCATTTATTATTTGCTTGACATTATTTAAAATATAATCAGTTATTATTATTATCACTGTGTGTTTTATTTTTTTTCTCTCGTAATTATCTACTAATATGTTTAAATGCGTGCAGTGTCCGTCGGTTTTTGGTCGAAAAGCCAGTTTGGTTAGACATGAAATAACTCATACCGGTATACATTTTCCGTGTACCGTGTGTACATCGACATTCAACTATAAATCGCATGTCAATAGACATCTGAAAAATATTCATGGTATGTATTAAAAATATTTATAAATTGTTTACAATCTTATTCAATATTAATTTATATATTATTATTATTATTCCTAAGGTATCGTCAAAATTCCACCTCATTTGAGGTCGTATCCAGCTGCATCGATCAACGCTCAAGCAGCACGACCGAGCGTGATCGAGTTCGCGCCTCCTACCACCCCGCAGATCCAAATCGCGTCGCAGATATTTGTGCCCGATGTCCCGGCTGGTGGATCGAATACGTTGTCCGATGACGAGATGTGTATGGAAGCCATGGACGAATATGAGGATTCAGGTTAGTTTTATTTATCCGAATTTACTAGATTTTTGAAAGACTCGCTGATTTTATACGCCGTGAATTATTTAAATGAATACGTTAAAATATTTACCGATAGAAATTATTTATAGATCGCAAGTTAATCTGATTAACTTAAAAGACCCACTGATTTTTATCCGTCGTGATTTTTTTAAATATATAGGTTATTAGATTTATTTATCACAAGTTCATCAGATTTTTAAAATACGTAACGTTAAATTAGATATATTTATCGAATACAAGTTAAACAGATTTTTAAAATACATATCGTTAGATTTTATTTATCAGTCACGGGTTGATTAGATTTTTAATAGATTCGACATTAAATTTATTTTATTAGATATTAATATTAGTTTTTTTTTATTTTAAAGATTCTTACACCGTTTCCGTTAACGGAAAACGTGTTTCGACCGCCAATACCACCTCAGCTGCTAACGCTAAAAAAATTAGATTGAATCTCGTCAAGTCACCCGGGTTTGTTGAGATTTTGTCGTCCGCAAACCGTAAAATAGTTTGGTATTATGCTAAAAATATTACTAATACAATGATTTATTCTGACTTTCTCCGCCCGCTTATGCCTGAGCTAGTCAATTCATTGAAAACCCACGTGAAAAAACATGCGATTAAATTCAATTTGAAACTCGAGGCAACATACAACAGGCCCAACGTACCAAACTCGTCGGAGAACCGGGCGTTCAAGACAGTGGCAGTAGAAATTTTCCCAGATAGTGACATCAGAACGATTTTAGAGAGGGCGTATATGAAGTTGATGAAGGAGAAAGATGACTACAGTGGGAGGGGGAGTGGGTTTTCTCTAGAGTCAATAGACGGCTTGTTGTTGGCGGTATATAAATATACACCGTTGGGTGGCTCGTCGTATATAGAGTTACCGGTGTATATCGACAGGAAGCGGGGCACTATCAACCCCCAAAACACGGACCAACAATGTTTCAAGTGGGCAATTTTGGCGAGACACGTGACGGGGACGGCGGTATACCGTGTTAGACAAAATTATACTCAACACGAGGACAAGTATAATTTTGAAGGTATCACGTTCCCGACACCTCTATCAGACATAGCTAAATTTGAAAAAAATAACAAAAATGTCTCCATTAACGTATACGGACTAGAAAAAAAGTTTCAAATACCGAAGTCACCGAGGTATGAAGTGTACCCACTGCGAGTAGTCGATGAGGAGAAACCAAACCACTTTGACTTGTTGTTGGTGACGGACGACGAAAACTCACACTATGTGTATATTTCAAATTTTTCCCGGCTCGTTAGATGTCAAAAAACAAAACATGAAGGGGGAGTAGTGTTTTGCAAGAGGTGTTTCACATCATTCGATGACAGGCGGCATAAATACAAGTTGAGTGGACAGGAAGCGCTGAATCAACACAAGCTGATTTGCGGAGAACACACACCAATTTTACCAGATATGCCAAAAGAGGGTGAGTGTACTGAATTCGAGGCGTGGAAGAAGACTCAGAGACACCCCATAGTAATTTATGCAGATTTTGAGACGATATTGACGAAGACTGATGAGGGCAAAGGAGACAAAACGAGGATATTACATAGACATGAAGCGATGAGCTATGGACTCTTTGTGAAAGCGAGCGATAACGTACCGCAGGAATTATTGGAGGAACATGACATACCAACAGAGTCAATATTATACCGAGGAAACAAGAATAAGACAGACGTGGCGAGGCATTTTGTTGAAACCGTTACTGAGATGGCGCTAAAAATTGAAAAATTATTGAAGACAAATAAACCTATAGTTTTCACGCATGAACAACGGCAGTCGCATGATTTATGCAATTTATGTAATTTATGTCAGACTAACTTTACATACGACAACCATAAGGTGGCGGATCACTGTCATCTCTCTGGAAAATACCGGCAAGCTATATGTAACGCGTGCAATCTCAAACTTCAAACACCAAACTTTATACCTATATTTTTTCATAACCTGTCCAACTATGACGCGCATCTAATAGTTACAGAACTTGGTCATGACACCCAAGCTATTAAAGTAATACCTAACAGCGAGGAGAAATTTATATCATTTACGAAATACGTCACGAAAACCTTTTCAATGCGATTTATAGACACGTTCAGGTTTATGGCATCAGGACTGTCAACTTTAGCCAAAAATCTTGTGACACCAGGGCTTGAAAATTTCCGAGAAACCGCGAAACATTTTGTCACCGGAGATATGCCGTTAGTGACTCAGAAGGGGGTGTACCCATACGAGTACACAGATAGCTGGGAGCGATTGGATGAAGAACGATTACCGAGTAAGAGGAGTTTTTATAGTACGTTGAAGGAGACCGGGATAAAGGAGGAAGACTTTGAGCACGCAAAGTTGGTTTGGGACCACTTTGGCTGTACGACGTTGGGCGAGTATTCAGACTTATATTTGAAAATCGATGTATTGCTGTTGGCTGATGTGTTTGAAAACTTCCGCGACGTATGTATGAGGGCATACAACTTGGACGCAGCCCACTATTTCACTGCCCCAGGCTTAAGTTTCGATGCGATGCTGAAGTTTACGGGGCAGAAACTTTCACTTTTGACAGATTATGACATGCTATTGATGTTTGAGAATGGTCAGTATATTATTTTTAAATGTGTGTATATAATATTAATCTTATTTATTTTTATAGGTATACGTGGTGGATTGGTTCAAGCGAGCAAACGATATGCAAAGGCGAATAATGCAAAGACCCCGGACTACGATGAGACGAAAGAGAAATCGTGGATAGTATATCAGGACTGTAAGTTTCAAAACTTAATAATATTTTCATACTTATTAAGTTTTTTTTTAATTTTATAGGTAACAACTTGTATGGATGGGCAATGTCGCAGTACATGCCGTACGGTGGGTTCAACTGGGTCGAACCTACATTAAACGGACTTGATGATTTGAACGACACATCACCCATAGGACGAGTGTATGAGGTGGATGTAACATACCCACGACATTTGCATGATAAACACAACGATTTACCATTCTTGCCGAACAGCGATATACCACGCGGGTCGAAGGTGAGGAAGTTGATGGCAACTTTTGAGATGAAGAAGAACTATGTTATACATTATAGAAATCTGCAGCAGGCAATTAAGAATGGGTTGAAAGTGGAAAAGGTAAATATTTGTATTTTAAACAGATTTTTATAATTTTTTTCTTATTTTTTATAGGTACATAGAGTGATACAATTTAACCAGTCTGACTGGTTAGCCAAATATATAGAGTTAAACACAGAGTTGAGGAAAAAGGCGAAGAATGATTTTGAAAAGGACTTTTTTAAACTTATGAATAACGCTGTATTTGGTATGTAACTTTATTATATATAAACATTTTTACTAACATTTTATTTTTCTAGGGAAGACTATGCAATCGAAGAGGAAGGAAATGAAGATAGAGTTGGTGTCATGTGAGAGGAGGTTGCAAAAATTAATAAACAAATGTACATTTAAACACTGCACAAATTACAACGAGAACCTTAACGCTGTATCGCTTGAGAACAAATTAATCAAATTCGATAAACCTATATATATTGGTAAATATACTCTTTTAAATTATATAATATACACTTATAATTACATTTATTAATATATATATGTATTATTTACAGGATTTGCTGTATTAGATATTAGCAAAACGTTAATGTATGATTATCATTACAATGTCATGCAGAAACATTATGGAGATAGAATTAAGCTTATGTACACTGATACAGGTAAATATACTAAAACTACATTCATATATATATAATATTAATTTATTATTTTTTTTTTCAGATTCACTAATGTATCATGTTCAAACAGAAGATTTTTATGTGGACTTGGCGGCTAACCACAGCTTGTTGGATAGGATGGATACTGCTAACCTCCCCATTGACCATCCGTGTTATGTAGTACAGAGAAAGAAGTCCCCGGGCTTCTTCTCCGACGAGGTGGGCGCAAATATAATTACAGAATTCTGCGGGTTGAGGGCCAAGTCGTATGCCTTCAACATATATGCTGGACAAGAGGATGAAAAGAAAGATAGAGAGGAGGACCGAGTAGGAGGAGAAAAGATTAAGGCGAAAGGTATCAGAGCTCATGTGGTTAAAAACCATATGACTCTTGAAGACCATAGGAAGTGCCTGTTTGGAGAAGTTGGACTGGAGTTGAATAGAGACAATGTATCGATACGGTCATTTAATCACCAGCTTATGACGATAAAGACCAGGAAGCTGACCTATAACAGTTATGATGATAAGAGGGTGGTGTTAGAGGACAAAATAAACACACTAGCCCATGGTCATTATAGTATAGAGTAAGTTATTACAATTTTTTTAAATTATTATACTGATTTTACTTTTTTAATTTTATAGGGAAGATGATTAGCCTGAATTAGAGACTGGAATGAATAAGAGACCTTCTACATTGCCTGACCTGATTTTATACATTTTTATTGTTTTATATTGATTATTGTAAATAACTGTTTAGTTTTGTTATATATATTGCAAATATTATACTTGTACATATGTTAGCATATAAGTAAATAATAAAAAACAATGTTAAAATATTATTATGTTTATTAAATAAAATGTACATATTATAATCACAATTTTTAAGAATTATTTATAAACCATTTCCTTATAGCAAATACTTTATAGAATGTACATTGTTTTGGATTAAATTCCATATGAAAAATACAGCAAGGTAAGGTTTCTTCATCGCATATTTGATCCAAACGTGGACATCCAAGGTCTTCGATGTTGATTATTGCGACTTGAGGTATAAATTCTGCGAGCATCTGTTTTTTCTGTTCGCCTTTGACATAAATGCAGGTGAATTTTAACGAGTTCAATATTCTATTTAATTCTTCATACTCAACATCACCATATTCTATAGTTAGTTTATGATAGTTATGTTCCAGCCACTTGTTAGTTTTTTGACTCTTGTTGTCTTGCATAGTTTTTGAATTTTTAAAAATCCAGTGTTGAGTTGCCCACGTTGCTGTGTCGACTATAGACATTTCTTTGATAAAATATTTATTTTTTGTTCCAAGAATGCAATGGACATCTACGATGGCCGACGACATAATTACAGGTTTTATTAAATTATTGTAAATATTTATATCACTGACATAGGACTACCGCACACAATGGAGTATACAGGTCGACTGAAATTATACTTCATATATTTAACCAACTAATTGATAAGTATATTAAATAAAATTAAGTTTTCTTAATATTTTTGCCTTCAATGATCTCTAAACGTGAGTTTAAATCTGAAATATATGTTCCATGATTCGGTAATGAATTTTCATCGAATATTCCAGTTATACGATTAACTTCAGCTTTTAATTGGGTCACGTCAAGTCCCTGGATAGCGATTGCTGTACTAGTTTCAGCACAGTTATTAAATAGCTCCGACATTCGATTTTCGCAATTTAATAAAGACTTATTACTTGTTTGTATATTATTTTCCAACAATTGTATCTTATCATGTAGATTAACAATATTACTTTTCAAAGTATCAATTTCTTTCTGTTGGAGTTTCGTATCGTTTACTATCGTTTTGTTACTTGACTGAATATCTGAAATAATTCTCCTAGTATCACTCGCCTGAGAACTACCAAACACGTTCATAGTTATAAAACGACTGACACTATTTTTTAACATCACGTGTATTTATCCAACTATTATGTGTATTATCGAATCCTAGCCACTTGACGTACATTTGATCGCCCTTCTTGCGAATAATTTTTTCGATCAAATATTCATTTGGGAAATAAGTTTTGAATATTTCCTCAGAATAAAAACAACCTGCAATAGGCTTACCCATATAATCTTGTAATTGATAAGTAACAGGTAATGTTTTATTTATTTTTATAATCTCGAATATTTCCGTAGACCAGTTTGGTAGATAACCTTTTGTAAACACACCTTTTTGTGTACTGATACGAACGTTATCGCCGACTTTGAATTTAATTTTTGCATTATTTATTTCACGGTGTTTTATTTTAACCGACTCGGGGTTAGCATTTGCCTGCATTGGTGACATTTCTATAGTTCTATGTCGCGAATTATTATATTCTTCAAGCAACTTCGGTAAAATAGAAATCCACTCGTGTGAACCACGTGCAGTGAACTCTCTAAACATTTTTTCCTTTAAAGTTCTATTAAACCTTTCTACAATACAAGCTTTTAAAATACTGAATGTCGAATATTTGTGTATGTTATACTTGCTCATCAAAGCGTCAAAAGTGGTGTTATAAAATTCTTTTCCGTTATCGAGTTGTAAAAGTTTTGGCGAGCCTTCAAGTAATATTTTAGACATTGCGTCAGTGACTTCTTTACCTGTTTTGGACTTTAATGGTAATGCCCAGGCTCGTTTCGTGAAACAGTCAATTACGGTCAAAATGTACTTGTAATTTTTATTTTTTGTGGAATATGGTATCATTTCAACCAAGTCAGCTTGCCATAAATCATTTTTCCCATATACGTTAACTCTACGTCTAGTGAAATTTTTCCTCGCTGGCTTGTGAAGTTCGTAAGCGATTTCCCGTTTAGACATCTGGAACTCGCTTTATTAGACCGGCCTCACGTAATTCCTCGAAAATCGATATTATTTCGTTTGAAACGCCTGTATTACCAGCGGCCTTTGACGCTAGAAGTAGACGTAATCGATCGACCAACTCGTTTGGATTGTCCCAATACACTAAGTTATTTTTCTGCAATTTCATAGACAGTCCACTGCCCGAGGGAAATAATTTATTGATGATTGATGTATATTTAAAGCCACCCTTTTTTATTTTTTTTCTTCCAATAGCTATATGTGCTGATGTTTGTGTCAATATAGATTTATACACATCTAAATCGTTATCGGTATAAACAAGCGGATTTTTCAAAAATAATAACTGAATAAGACCTGAGGTTAAGTTATAAACAGTACCGTCAATAAGTATAGTGTTTTCGATGAATTTTACTTCTTTATCGCCCAATATAATATGACCATTTGGAAGTTTTTTCGGACCGTATATTTTATCCAAGTCTGTAGACTGTAGCCAATTTTCAATTTCCTGTTTATAGTCGTCTGCAAATGAGTTTATCGAGCTGACGTTAATATTTTCATTGTTTGATGTCAGCCGAGGTTTATTCGATATTTTAGTTAATGGATCGATTATTGGTTTTAATGTCTGTGTCATTAGTTGTTGAACATTATCTGAACCAGTTTTTAATGCGATATATTTACGTTTAATACTTTCCTTAGCTTTAACTAGCTCATCTAATACAGTAGTTGCTTCTGTCATGACTGCGTTTTAAATGATAATATTTATTAATTGTACCGCCTTATATAAGCACATAAGTATCAAACCCAAAACGATAACGCCCGTTATCACGCCCACAATCTTTACAAATAACAACAAATGTAAACATCTCACGGTTCCAACATGTCATACAAAAATTTTTAAATTGTATATATGTCATGTCCCCTGAACAGTGCTCTTGATATATATGTTTTAAATTAGTTTCATCTTGTTTGAACAATACTATTAAATTTGCATTATCACGTATCAGCTGTTTAGGTACTTTTGAATAACTCTGAGCCAGATAAAATATATCAATTTTATTGTGGCGACCTCGAGAAAAATAATCTCTTATTACATTTTGTTGTTCTCCGATAACATCGTCCAAGATAAAAATTGAGTTCGGTAAAACTTTCTCGGGTGGAATTACTTTATCATTCTCGAAAAAGGTAAAAATGTTGATACCATCTATACCGTCAATAATACGTTTCAGTAATTTATATTTCGGTTGTTCTAAGGTCTTAGAGTATATGTAAACGTTTTCAAATCGCAAACCGTTTTCATCGACGAGTAGAAAATACATCAGATTGGTTTTACCACATCCAGAGCTCCCAAGTACCAACGAGCGTATCGTATTTGGGAAAAGCTCGCCGTGTCTCAGCTGAATTGTGTCGGAGGTGTCAATGTTATAAATTTTAAGTTTTTTCTCTTGTTCAATAAAGCGCATTTTTTTTTTTTTTTTTTTTTTTTTTTAATTGTTCACTATAAATATAGATGATAGAACATTGAAAGCGTCACACGATGTCTTGCGTTCGTAAGCGAAACAACAATAAAGGCTCCGGACTTATCAACTCTGTTATAAATCATTTACCCGTGGAATTACATTTACCCGGTTATAGGTAAGTTACTACATTATATTATTACCTACTGATAAATCTACTAATACATTTTATATATATTTGTTATAGATTTGCCGGTCCTGGAACCAAATTAAAAGAAAGACTAGCGCGTGGAGAACGCGGAATAAACCGTCTTGACGAGTTGGCCAGAGCCCACGATATTGCATACGAAGAAAGTAATTCACTAACCGATAGACACAGAGCGGACGAAATATTAGAAAATCAAGCTTGGGAAGTGTTTAAATCTAAAAACACAGGTATCAAGGAAAAAGCTGCGTCTTGGCTGGTCACCACAGCTATGAAGGTCAAACGTAAGCTTGGAGCCGGATGTGGTTTTAAACAAATGGTTTTGGCTGCTAAAAATTCGATCAAAAATAAAATGAAGGAAAAAAATATAACTAAATTAGTAAAAACATGTCTGTCAGCTGCAAAAAAATCCAAAAAATCTAAAAACAAGAAGACTAAAACTCCAAGGATTATACCGATACCGAAAAGGGGCGGTGTTTTACCATTAATACCTATTTTTGCTGGTTTATCTGCATTAGGTGCACTTACCGGAGGTGTCGGTAATATAGTAAAAGTCGTGAAAGAATTAAATTCTGGTAAAAACACTCCTATTCATTTAGGCAAAGGCTTATATCTAGCACCTCACAAAGGTAGTTCTTATAAAATCGTAAAAGGTAAAGGTTTATACCTAGCACCATACAAGGGCGGATCAGTCAAGTCAAAAAACTAATTGTTACGTTACCCGATAGAGCGTTGTTCGATTATGAGGTTATAAAATACGCTGTCGTGTTGAAAATACCTCATTTCATTGGTGTATTTTCTAGAGACAAGTTGCCTCCACAGCCAAAAAATCAAGAGTCGGCTGTAGTTAATTTAGACACTGAAATCGGTACAGGTACTCATTGGGTAGCGTATAAGAAAATCGGAAAACAAGTTAAATATTTTGACAGCTATGGAAACTTACCCCCTCCGCTAGAATTACAGAAATATTTCAACGGGTGCAGTATCGAATATAATTACGATAGACATCAAAAATATAATACAACAAACTGTGGTCACTTGTGCTTACAATTTTTATCATGTACACTATAACGTTAACCGGCAACTCGAGTGAATTGTCATGCGATTTTTTTCCACCTATAGAAGTCAGTAAAAATGCTAAAATCTGTCTGCTGGGTTTTCAAACAAATAATTCTATACCTAATGTAAACGATAAATGCAACAAAATAGGAATCACAAATAATATCAATGGTAAGCGTACAAGCGGAAGCTACACAATACCCACTGGATCTTATGAGTTGAAGGAAATCGAAGCGGCAATAATACGTGTATTACCTAATCCAGATACTTTATTCATGTTGAGAGCAGATAATATTACATTAAAATGCTCAATGTTTTGTAGCGAAACTGTAGATTTTTCCATGTCTAATAGTATAGGACAGTTATTGGGGTTTAAAAATCGTAAATATGGTGCTAATGTCAATCACGTATCAGATGCGTTGGTCAATATTACTAAAACAAACTGTATATATATCGACTCAAATCTGGTTATGGGTTCATTCGTTAACGGTAAGCAGTGCCATACAATACATGAGTTTTACCCGAATGTACCTCCAGGTTATAAAATAATAGAGGTTCCAACACATTTGGTATTTTACCCAATTAATTCTACATCTATAACGCACGCGAGTATAATTTTAAAAAATCAAGACAACGAGTTGATCGATCTACGAGGCGAGCCAGTATCGATACGATTATTAATTCAAGACTTGTGATATGGGTCTGCAATTTTGTAATATAAATAGGACTGCATATGTAAAACCTGTCATTCGTATTAAAAACACTAGAAAGGTAACAACTCCGAAGAAGAAATATTCGAAACGTAAACAAGTTGGTCTAACAGCAGATAATTTAGCTTTTCTACGCTCGCTAAAGGCTATTTAATATGGACGATATGTATTTGGATGTAACGGCTGGATACACTGACGATTGTAAAATAACACAAATTGACTATCATTCTTTTTTACCGTATTCAACATCTGCTCTTTCTAATAACGATGAGGTGCGTATTGCTCTGCATAACACAGAGTCTTATACTTTACCATGTGAGAGTTATATCTACATCGAGGGGACAATAATCAAACCTGTGGAAATAACTGACGAGATTAGATTCATAAACAACGGACTGGCATTTCTTTTCTCTGAAATGAAATACGAAATAAACGGTACTCAGATTCAGAAACTCGTCAATCCGGGTATATCGTCCACATTAAAAGGATATTGCTCGTATAATAAAACAAATATTTCATCGCATCATAATGCTGCTTGGGATAGTGATATTAAAAATGGTAATAAAGATTTTATCGATAACGACCATTTTAACGGATGTATTAATCTCAAAGATTTGTTTGGTTTTTGTGAAGATTATAAACGTATTTTAATAAACTGTAATCAGCAACTTATATTAAATAGAGCATCGATTGATATGAATGCCATCAAGCAGTTTAAAAACAATGAAGTTGTCGCAGACGCTCCTAAGCTAAAAGACGTTAAAATAAACATAACGAAAATATTATGGAGAATGCCTATAGTGAAAGTGAGTGACAGAGAAAAAATTAGACTGTTGAAAGTAATCAATAATCAGAAACCACTGACATGTGCGTTTAGATCGTGGGAACTGTGTGAATATCCGTTTTTACCTCAAAACACTTCGCATTCGTGGAAAGTGAAGACATCCAACAAATTAGAAAAACCTAGGTATGTAATAATCGGTTTTCAAACCGATAGGAAAAATAGTCCGACTAAAGCAATGTCGCATTTCGACCATTGTAAAATAAAAAACCTAAAGGTCTATTTAAATGCAGAAGTATTTCCCTATGAAGATTTTCAAAGCGACTTTACTAAGAATAAGATGGCGACATTATATCGCGCGTATGCCGAATTCCAGAAATCTTACTACGGACATGAAGATGTGAAACCTCTATTGAACCGATCAGATTTCAAAAATCTGTCTCCAATTATAGTTGTTGACATGAGCCGACAAAACGACAACGTGAAAACATCAACCGTCGACCTCAGAATCGAACTAGAAGCAGACGAAGCGTTCCCAGCTTCAACATCTGCATATTGTTTAATATTACACGACCAAATTATAACTTATAATCCATTTAATGGTGAAGTAAGAACCTTGTAAATACTTATTGTAAACCTTACTATTATTTTAATAAATAAAAAACTTTTTTTTTTTAAGTATCACACTTGTTTTATTTTCACATAAATTATTTAATTTCCTACAAATATTAAAACAGACGTCGCTTAACATTGCGTACTGGTGTCGGATGTTCGGTGAATGTTGAATGAGACCGTTTGTGTG
Organism: Sitobion miscanthi; assembly: GCA_008086715.1. Taxonomy (NCBI): domain Eukaryota; kingdom Metazoa; phylum Arthropoda; class Insecta; order Hemiptera; family Aphididae; genus Sitobion; species Sitobion miscanthi. Next base: position 27,613,611 of record CM017803.1, read on the forward strand.
ATGGTATTGGATATTCGTTGTAAGTTGGTGAATAAGATCGATTGAAGTAATCTGGCCCGTCGTTTACGTCGACCGATTGTGGAATCCCGTCTGGCCCATCTATTTGGTTAAACGCCTGTAAAAAGTAAATATTGTTTTTTATTTTTTAAAACTATGTTTATATAAAGTACCTTAGCTAAAATATCCTTGTCCGGCTGATTAAATCCATCACGTGCAGATGAATCGTCGTGCATGCTGAATATATTGCTGACCGGCGAATAGTTTGGCGACGTTGGTGTATCCATTTCACCATTCTGTAACTAAAAAAATTGTATTAAATATTTTTCTGCATGTAATATTATATTTTATGAATTACCTCATGCGTCAACTGTTGTAACACAGTTTCAGCTAGTTGTACGGTTGCATACATTTGTATTTGACCGATCATGTTTGGGTAAATTTTTTCCGTTCGATCGTCTTGTACGTTTTTAATGAATATTAACATCTCTTCTAAATTTTTCGGTGGTGATTTAAGGTGAGCAGATTTCTCATGTAGATACATCGCAAAATCGTCAAACTGTCTTGTAATTAATGGAGTAGTGTTTACTTCTTTCCGTACAATACTTTCAAAAATACTAGATTCAAGATATTGAAGCTGAATAAGGTCCTCCCGATTTAACAGTACTCTGCACCCGTCCTGAGTTTTTGATTCAATTACAAGTACATTTTCACCGCCATACACCATACTGGATATTTTATGAAATTCCGTCTCAAGAAATATGATGCGCTTGTACTGGACCGTATCTAATATAAATGATAAGATATGCCCCATCATAGAGAATATGCGTCTCAGGAAATCCGGTGATATTTTAACATGGCGCGATTGTGTTAATAAATGAATGGTGACTTGAAAATTATCAGTAGGATCGATACCGACAAGTATAAATTTGCGAGCTGTAAAGTTGATCGTGTAGCTTGTGGTTTCGATGAGTTCAGCCGGTGGTGATGGTGGTACATACGTAAAGGTCTTCTTCTTGTATAATGCAGCGTTGTCTTCAATTGAACCAGCCATGTTTTTAAAAATTGTTTATTAAAAAAATAATAAAGACTTGGAAAAATTTTAAACACTTAACAAATATAATAAAGACTCGGGCAAAAAAGCGGAGGAGGATCGTACGTGTGTACACTTGAAATCAGACTGATTGAATGCCGACTCTTGCGGAGCCTAGTGTCCGTTTCACGTGTTGTAGATATTTCTCATATTTAACAATAATATACGTTTATTTCGTAAATAGTGGTAATTCAAAAAAACCTACACCGTAGTAAAAATGTAGACATACGGTATATATTTTTGATATTTAACAATAATCGTTTATTTCGTGATTTTCGGCTATTTGAATAAATCTACAACATACTAAAATAAATATACGCGTCATACATTACTGATATTTAATAATAATATATGTTTATTTTAATTTCACAGTCAACGTTAACAATGTTGCAGATATTTCTCATATTCAATAATATACGTTTATTTCGTAAATAGTGGTAATTCAAAAAAACCTACACCGTAGTAAAAATGTAGACATACGGTATATATTTTTGATATTTAACAATAATCGTTTATTTCGTGATTTTCGGCTATTTGAATAAATCTACACCTTCATAACAATAACGTTACACCGTAGACGGATAATCACTACTGGTTACTGGTAAGGTTGCGGTAGTTGCAGCAGATGCTGATAGTAGGAGTTAATAACTGGTAATTCAAAAAACCTACACCGTAGTAAAAATGTAGAAATACGGTATATATTTTTGATATTTAACAATAATCGTTTATTTCGTGATTTTCGGCTATTTGAATAAATCTACACCTTCATAACAATAACGTTACACCGTAGACGGATAATCACTACTGGTTACTGGTAAGGTTGCGGTAGTTGCGGCAGATGCTGATAGTAGGAGTTAATTACTGATAAGGTTGCGGTAGTTGCAGCAGATGCTGATAGTAGGAGTTAATTACTGATAAGGTTACAATTACTGATAAGGTTGCGGTAGTTGCAACAGATGCTGATAGTAGGAGTTAATACTGATAAGGTTGCAATTAGGGGTGTAAGGTTACGGTTACTGGATTTTGAACAACGTCGCACAGTGAACGATAGCTTTGGTGTACGGAGTGAAATTTCTGACGACCTCGGTTGCAATCGTTATTTGAACAGCAGTCCTGGTATAACTCTGATACTACCTACCTGTACGACTACGCCATAGAACCCGTGTTAGTGGCGAGTACCTATATACTGAGTGCATAAAACTCTAGAGCACTAAGCCTATATCAATTTGTTAACATTTGTTAACATTTAGATTACAAAAAAACATTTCTTTTTTCGTATTCTAAGAAAATTATGCGTTAGCTACCCTTTACCTTTACAGCCTATATGAGTTGAAAAATCGAGCTCTATACCCCTCCAAGTTTCAAGTGATAATGCATTGAAATAACTTTTATTGAACATGGTCATTTTTGAAGCTATTAACTTCGGATAAACCAAAATTTTAGTTGCACCTATAACCCGGTTTCGTCCGCCAATAAATGAAAAAATACAAAATTTAGATTATATAAATGTATCTTGGTTTTGGAGTACCTACCTAGGTACCTCAGCTTTGTGAACTAAATCGACCTAGGTGGACAATTTTTTTGTGGTGGATTGGGTATAGCACTTGGTATAAATCGAACGTAGTTCATACTATTATTTATACTTTCCAGATATCTCCAAAACAATTTGAAATTTTCACAAAATTGTTCTAATAGTTTTTGAGAACCTATATAGTAGTTACATATATAGATTCAACTCTCTATATTGTTTTATATATATTTTCTTTATTCAAAACTATAAGCGTGCGACGATTTGACGGATCCTTTTACCTCATCTGCCAGAGTTGCTAATGGTAAACATTAAAACAGTGGTGTATAGATCCCCCTTCACCTTTTATTTGTAAAAGTTAAGTTTTCTAATTTTCTGTTTTTGTATTTCTCAATATGAAATACTTTAAAGTTTTAAGTGTATCAAACAAACTTTTTTAAAATTTTTTTTTGTGTCTGTCATCACCTTTAGGACAGTAAAAGTGCGTAGATTTTCTCAAAAGTATCTTTTCTGATAGGAAAGTGAATCTTATCGGTACTTTGAGGTGTGAAAAAAGTGCCGTGAAAACAAAAAGAAAAATTAAGGAAAACCGGGAATTTTTACGCAAAATCAGTTTTCGAGAAAATCGGTTTGGGTTTTTGGTGCAACGCTTAACAAATTTACTGTAGGTACATGACATTTTGACTGAATAATTGTATTAGCATTTTCTATATACCATAATATTTTTCAAATATTTTGACTTATTTTGAGCTGTTTACGGACATTTTTAGTTTCCATTGTTTTAGTTTTTTTTTTCTATAAATATCAATGAAATTTTATTTGTTGGTTAAAAAAGCGTCAACATTTATAGAATGCTCCTAGTATATTATTTCAAAGGCAGATGAAAAAAAAAAAATTGATTGTTTGTCTACCTTTATCAAAAAAAAAAAAATGTCTACAAGAAGTCAAATGAAATTCATATTTTTACAACATTTGATATTCACTCGGTTTCTCATGTAACGATTTTCTAATTTATTGTAATTAAAAAACGAATGACTGTTGATGCTAGAAAACATCACTGAATGTTTATAATATAATTTTCTATGAACCATACAGTTTTGAAAATAATTTGACTTTTTTTGAGCTGTTTATGGACATTGACATAAGTTTTTTTTTTTTTTTAACGTACGAACTTTAATTTTGGGATTATGGTATTTTTCAAATAATCTATACGTGTAATGAGAATGGATTTTCCGATATTTGCATTCCAAAGAGTTGGTAAAAATCAAAAAGGTATTTTAAGCTTCAACATGTAAATTGAAACTTTTTTTTTTGTTTTTAAATGGTTGCCTCTTGTTTATACAATCCATTACAGTATCCCACTTGTGACCTACTGTACAGATAATATTATAAAACAAGCCTTTCCAATAAAATTAATAAAATAATAATATACTCAATATTCCTATAAAGATGACGGAGTGGCCGAGCGAACAAAGGTGTCGGCTGTGACGCGCTAATTAAAAATAAATGTATTCTATTTCAATAATTTATTTACTTTGCAAGAATTTATTTTATTTATAAATTAATAATTAAGACCTTTTTGCAAAACAAATTATAGTAAATTTCTTATGTATTATATTATAGTAGCTGTCCTTATTTTATCCTTAATTTTTTTTATAAGCTATTAAAGTTCAAATATTGACAAAACACGTGAAAATGACGACAATTTGCAAATTATTGCGAGTTGAAATTCATAAAAATTTCCTTTTTAAACCTAAGATTTGAAAATGTAATACAAGATTCCTCATAAGTTTTTTCTACCTTTATCAAAAATTAATGTCTACAAGATAGTCAAATTAAATTTTTTATGAGCACATGAAATTTATAATTTTACAACATTAAAAGTATAACTGTATTATCAAGGTTGCTCGAAACTCTTTTTTTTTTTTCAAAAATATAGTTTCTATATCAGCCTTTGGTTTTGTACGGTGTAGAACATTTCCGGCGACGTTGGTTGCAATCGTTATTTGAACAGCAGTCGCCTGGTATAACTCTAATATACCTACCTGTACGAGTAACGCCATAGAACGCCATGTTATATGGAGAGTACCTATATACTGAGTGCATTGAAACTCTAGAGCACTAAGCCTATATCAATTTGTTAACATTTGTTAACATTTAGATTAACAAAAAAACATTTCTTTTTTCGTATTCTAAAGAAAATTATGCGTTAGCTACCCTTTACCTTTACAGCCTATATGAGTTGAAAAATCGAGCTATATACACCCTCCAAGTTTCAAGTGATAATGCATTGAAATAACTTTTATTGAACATGGTCATTTTTGAAGCTATTAACTTCGGATAAACCAAATTTTAGTTGCACAACCTATAACCCGGTTTCGTCCGCCAATAAATGAAAAAAATACAAAATTTAGATTATATAAATGTATCTTGGTTTTGGAGTACCTACCTAGGTACCTCAGCTTTGTGAACTAAATCGACCTAGGTGGACAATTTATTTGTGGTGGATTGGGTATAGCACTTGGTATAAATCGAACGTAGTTCATACTATTATTTATACTTTCCAGATCTCCAAAAACAATTTGAAATTTTCACAAAATTGTTCTAATAGTTTTTTGAGAACCTATATAGTAGTTACATATAGATTCAACTCTCATATTTGTTTTAATATATTTTTCTTTATTCAAACTATAAGCGTGCGACGATTTGACGGATCCTTTTACCTCATCTGCCAGAGTTGCTAATGGTAAACATTTAAAACAGTGGTGTATAGATCCCCCTTCACCTTTTATTTGTAAAGTTAAGTTTTTCTAATTTTCTGTATTTCTCAATATGAAATTACTTTTAAAGTTTTAAGTGTATCAAAAACTTTTTTAAAATTTTTTTTTGTGTCTGTCATCACCTTTCAGGACAGTAAAAGTGCGTAGATTTTCTTCAAAAGTATCTTTCTGATAGGAAAGTGAATCTTATCGGTACTTTGAGGTGTGAAAAAGTGCCGTGAAAAACAAAAGAAAAATTAAGGAAACCGGGAATTTTACGCAAAATCAGTTTTCGAGAAAATCGGTTTGGGTTTTTGGTGCAACGCTTAAACAAATTACTGTAGGTACATGACATTTTGACTGAATAATTGTATAGCATTTTCTATATACCATAATATTTTTCAAATTTTGACTTATTTTGAGCTGTTTACGGACATTTTTAGTTTCCATTGTTTTAGTTTTTTTTTTCTATAAATATCAATGAAATTTTATTGTTGTATAATAATGCTTGAAAATTAATAGAATAATCCTAGTGTTTTGTTTCAAATGCAGATAAAAAAAATTAAAAGTCTATAGTCACAATTTTTTTTTTTTAAGCATTTATACTTCAAATATTGACAAAATACGTGAGAATGACGAAAATTTGCAAATTATTATGATTAGAATTCATAAAAACTTTACCTTTACTTCTAAGATCTGAAAATGTAATACGAAATCCCTCATCAGTTTGTCTACTTTTAATCAAAAAAAATGTCCACAAGAATGTCAAATTAAATTTTTATGAGCATTTGAAATTCATATTTTACAACTTTGATATTCACTCAATTTCTCATGTAACGATTTTAATATTTTACTAAATTAAAAACGAATGACTTTTGATACTTGAAATTTGCACTGAATATTTATAATAGCATATCTGTGAACCATACAGTTTTCAAAATAATTTGTCACTTTTCGAGCTGTTTATGGACATTGTCAGTTTTCAATTATTTTAGTTTTATTTCTAAAAATATTAATAATTTTTTTTTTATATATATTTTTGTACAATATCAGTTGAATAATATAAAAATACATGGGCATAATTTTTTTTATAAGCATTTAAAGTTTGAATTTCGATAAAATGTATCAAATTTAAAATTTAATATTTATTTTGTAGTTAAAAATTTATAAAAACTTCAACTTTTATAGCTATGATTGAAAATTTAAATCAATATTCAACGTAAATATATATTTTTATTGTTCCATGGTCATACCTGTATAAATAATTTATTCACAATAATAACATCCAATATATTTACTAATTCATACGCCGTCTACCGTCTTTACTCATCATCGGTTTTCCAAACCATTGAGGGACTCACTCAAAAACACCCAAAAATGTCCGGTTGCTTGGAGGAGATCAATGACATACCGACAACATTTATTTTTTATTATATATGACATAGATTGTTATTATTATCGGCCGCCCAATTAATTTTACCAAGGAAAATTATCATATATTAAAACCTTCCCTGTGACTCGACTGATTTATTAGTGAAACTCGTATTAAAATAAGTAGAGTTATTTTCGGTAAATGATCGTACATACAACAAATGGGGCTCTATTTTATAATATACCTATATAGATTATATTATAATTATTGTATTAATATTTAATTATTTTTATATTACACATTATAGTAGGAATGTGGTATATGAAATCTCTAACCTAACCCCAAAAACTTGGGGCCCCTGTGAATTGCATACCCCACACTCACGATAATTGCGCCATTGTAATATAAATACCTACTAAGGTAATCAATTTTATATTTATTATTTAATTATTTGATGTAGTAGGTATAAAATATAAAACCTTGATTATACTATGGTCGATTTGAATTCAACTAGACAAATTTTCCTTTTTATTTAATTAAACAGAAATCGGTCTTAGAAATTTGTATTTTAAAATGTGCAATGTAATTCTGCTTAGGGCCAGTTTAATTGTATTGTTTTGTGGTAGGTACCTATTTGTTTCAAATTGGTCTATTTAATTTTACATTTAAATTTCAACTTTAAAGTCATACATAGTTTAGCTCGTAAATTGTTTAGATTTCAATCCACTGAATTAATTTCATTTTATTGTATTTTTCAAATAATATATATTGATAAATGAAATATTGAAAACCATAATTTTAAGTTGCAGTATGTTTATATTAAACACGTCATATGAATCAAATAAATTGCAGTTGTGTAACACAGTTTGTTTTTTGTATGTTATCTTTTTTTTTACATAATAGCTATCTACAGAACAATAGCAACAATCCAAGAACAAATATTGAATTAAAATATATAATTTAAACGACCAAATTGTTTGTATGAAATGTTTTACTTAGTTTTTCAATATTACAAACACCAGATATTATATTATACTGCATCTACGTAATACCTATTCAGAACACAATCATATCATAATATTGTTTGCAAAATAAAGTTTATGTTCGTTCAGAGTAGTGATCTGAACAATAACAACCATGATTTCTTATAAAATTTTAATGACATTAACAGTTATATTTATTATAAGCTCTGAAGCTGGTTATGTAAATGGTAATAATTAATATTTTATTTGTATTTATATTAGTAAGTAATATATTATTAAGTAGGACACATATTTTCAATATTATTATATGATTTTACACCTAGGTATGTGATTATCAATAAAATAACCATTTATTAATGTTATTATCGACCTATTAACTGTAAAATAAATGTATCAAAATTGTTTGATTTATCAAATACATCAATCATAATAATATAGTTGCATCGTATATCATGTACTATAACGTGAAATAATATATTTTAATGTATTTTTTTTTTTAGTTGCTACAAGTAAGTTAACTGATTTTAAATTAGTGAAGTAAAATTTATGACGTAATTTATTTTCATGACGAAATTTTAACACAACTATAATATATATTTAAAGAAGTTATTTGTTTCATATTTAATCCAAAGATTTAATCATAATGATTTGAAAAACGCCGACCTATCTTATCTAATTCCATACGTCGTTGAACCTATCCGATAGCCATTCCATTATTCATACGTTGCCCGTGCTGTAGCATGACCTGTAAATGATCATGTCTCAGGTGACCGTACTGTGACGAGCCATGCCGACAGTGCTCATGCCACATTTAGTCTGGTTATTCCGTGGTATAACGTAGCACACCATAACACCTACAGGTGGCACAAGCACTCTCGGCAAAGCACGTCACAGTATGATCCACGATGATAACCTATACACACATATAATGATGTGTGTATGTACTACAAGACTTTGCATCAATAAAAATCGATAATTTTCTATTGTTATGCTAACAACGTCGTTAACATCATAGTTTTAGAGAGGGTGTAATGACTAATATTATAAAAATGTTCGATTCAGCTGTAGAAAAGCGTATGTTTACTTAGGGCTGTAAGGATGTAAGCTGTAGAGCCTGAACATGACATTCATTCACTCAAATCTTAAATATTTGATAAAACACGGCATCTTGACAACCTTCTTATTGCACGGTGAAAGGACAATTTTGAAACATAGGTATAAATTCTATACACAATAAAATTAACGACTGTTTATACATTTTGATTTAAAATTGTTTGATTATCTAATACATCAATCATAATAGTAAAGGTGCATCGTATATCATGTACTATAACGTGAAATAATATTTTCAATGCATTTTTTTTTTAGAAGTTAATAGTAAGTTTACTGGTTTTAAATGAGTGAAGTTAAATTTATGAAATAATTTATTTTCATAACGAAATTTTAACACAATTATAATTTATATTTAAAGAACTTAATTATTTCTTATTTAATCTCAAGATTTCATCATAATGATTTTAATTAGCATGCGTCATCTTACAAAAATATATGGTCCTATTGTCTGTAACCCAACCAAAGTTTGTAATACGCATTTGTGATTCATTAGTCAATTTTTAAATAGGTATGTACACTATAGCCATAAAATGGTATCATAATGAAAGTCTTAGATATTTACAAAACAAAAATTATTAATCAACCATCAACCATCTATAATATTGACGGGTAAAATATTATAAGACATGATATCATGTTGTAAATAGAATATAATATATTATATAGTATTAACCCGGGATCGGATAGTCTCGGCGCTTCGAGAAATATTTTTCTCCCGGCCCATATTTTCCGAAAATTATTATTAATAAATAATGAATACCGTATCAGTAGTTATCACATTTGCTGACAGTATTCTAAAATAAATAAAATAGCAACATCATAACAACATTATAAAAAGATATTGTCCAATCGCAGTGTCACCGGTCGACTCAGCCAAAAGTTATCTAGAAAACAAAACAAAATACCTGGGCACTGTCTTATTATATGGCAGTCAAAAAAATCGTTACATGGCATTGCGGCTATTTAGTATTTTCTCCTACCAGCCCAAAATGTTAGTGGACCCTCGAGATATTCTCTAATGCTCGACTGGCCTATCTAGCCCCACCAGTGACATTCGTCATATTAAAATGTCATAATATTTAGTTAATTCAGTTTTATTTGTATATCTAGATTGTCGAGGTAAGGGATCTAATATTAGTGTAATATATAATTTGTTTTATAATTTATTTATGCACTGTCATCATGATAATATATTACAATAAGGCCTAACTATCTTTATTATTTAAATCTTAAATGTGTAACAAACTTCAGTCTTAGGTATCCATTTATTTTATTTATTTATTATTTTTTTTTTATGGTCTTAGCTCTTTGACAAAAGTAAACATATATGCAGTGGTGGATCGTGGATGTTGGTGGTTGGGGTGTGACTTTAAATATAGTAGTGGTAATTATTTAAATATACGAAAATACACATTTTACCATGACAAAATAGATCTATTTTGTCATGTATCTTACTTTTTATATATTCGCAGGTCGCAGTATAACATGGAAATTAAAATAATAATAATAGCGATTAGCAACCGACGACACTGTAAATTTTAAAAATAAATTACCCAATATAGTAATATACAAATATTTTACTGTATGGACGACACTGCCAGTCGTCCAATATTCGTATAAAAGAACGCAGCTTAAACGTACACGCACGCACACGATTGCTTCGCATCGCTCATACATGCGTTATACGAATATTGTTCGGACGACGCTACTGGTCGTCCAAACACTGCTCGTGTGTATGTATACGTATGTGTACGTATATCTGAGAGACATAACCAGTTCGCACACGAGAATTATTATAATGAACAAATGTAAAGTAGGTAGTAGGTAATTACTAGTAGGTAATTTATAACTATTTTACTATTTAAAAATTTGCAATATTTTTTTAAAATGTAAAATTAAGAATATTAACAATTAATTTTCTTAATTTTCTTAATTTTAGTAGAGGTTGCGATCGTCCTGTCGTCCAAACCACGAGCCACCAATGCACATATAAACAATCTTATATGATAATTTTACAAACAATACATAAATATTATATATTGATTCTTTTAAGAACACCATGATTATTACACTATTCTTTTTAAATGTATATATAATGTTAATATGCTAATGTGTGTAATATGTACAAAAGAAAATAATTATGAAATAGATTAACATTAATAATAACAGATAACTAACGTAAGTTGGGAAACATTGACATTGGCAAATGATAACAGTCTTGTAATTGGTTGGATAACTAAATAATTAGAGGTATAGGGAGGAACATAGAAAGGAACGGAGTGTCAAAAATGACGTTGAGGGACTTTAAATTAAATTAGAAGGAATGGTGAATCAGTTTTCCTAGATAATAGCTCGTTTGAGAATTTAAGTCCATTCGAGTGTCTCCGTTTTGCTTTTGCAAGTGTTTCAATGTTAACTGTTCAGTGCGTCAGAGATGGGCTTATGGTTATTATGACGTTAAATATGGATAAAACCAGCAAAGCTAAGGAATTTTCGCTGGACCATTTCAATTTGTCAAGAGTGACCAGAGGTATGCGAATCCCACAAAACGCGTATTCTAGAGTCGGTTGTAGGGTTTTTAAAAATAAACAAAGTTTAAAATCATGGGCTAGCCTCTTTATAGATCCAAGCATTCCGTAGGCTTTATAGCATATCATATCAATATGAGGTCCGTGAATGAGGCAATTATTGAACTAAAAACCCAAGTAAACAATAAAATCAACACGTGAGATAATTGAGGATAATTCATAGGGCCATTTTATAGAAGAACATTTCCTGGAGAATGACATTGTATGAAATTTTTAAACGTCAAGCCTAATGACTGCGACCACTCAGCAAAATTATGAAGGTCACTTTGTAACCTTTGACAATCTTCTAGAGTATTGGTTTGAATAAAAATCTTCATATCAGCAGAAAAACAGAGCAGTTAGCTATGAGAAAAAACCTTAGATGCACTGTTGACAAATAAGAGAAATAATATTGGAGACAAGTGACCTCCTTGTAAACACCAGAAGGGGTAAAGAAAACATCAGAACAAACATCTAATACATTGACTCTAGAATATCTGTGCCTGTGAAATTATCTAAACCATGATACAAGAGTGTTGAAAGTGACGCTTGACGGACTAATGACTTTAGTATTAGTTCATTATACTAATACTAAAGTCATTAATCCGTCAAGCGTCACTTTCAACAGGTTATGGGCCCAGGACACTGATTCCCGTCTGAACGTCACCTGCGTAATCTGTATCGCTAAATATTTCTAATGACAATTGTGTATTATTATTAAAATATAAGCCATAGTTAAATGTTCGTTTGACATATCGTATATTCCGTTTTATCAAGTTCCAATGAGCTTTAGTTGGTTTTGCTAAGTAACGACTAGCAAAATTTACTGCATATGTTATATCTGGTCTTGTTACCTGTGATAAGAACAGTAGGCTACCTACTGCCTGCCTATAAGGAATATCTCCGTATCTTCTTTTTGTTCAAGTGTATGTGATTTGTCTATCGGTATTGAAAGTTCCTTGGCGTCCAGCATATTAAATTTATTAATTATGCTACATGCATAATTTGTCTGATGTACAAATAATGACCCATTTTCCATTATGTCGACCTGCATACCTAGAAAATATTCTTAATTTCCCTTTTTAATCTCAAACTCTTTTTCCAAGTTCGTTAAAAGTTTCTCTATTTTTCTTCATTATCTGCAGTGGTACATCGTAAACCAAATGCATTCAAAAAGTTCTTAAAGCGTATATTCCAACATCTTGGACTTTGTTTTAAGCCATACAAACTTCGCTGAAGTTTACATCCATCTTCGTAACCTGGTGGTGGAGAGGCAGCTACTTTCAGTTTCCTTCCTAAATTGACCAATTTAGAAATATGCGTCAACATGTCATCTGTCGGTTCCCTTGAATAACTAAAAATGTTTGTTGAAGCAAATGTATACTTGCCTCAGACTTCTGCTCGTAAATACTCAGCAGTTTCTCCCACATTTCAAATGCAGTCTCACAGTTAATCAAATATTCTAATGGACCTTCGTCCACTGAGGTAACTATTATTTTTTGACATTTAGCGCCTGCTTTTATCCATACGTTATGCCTTTGCCAACGTGCTTTGACATACTTGGTCGCCAAGTCTTCCATGATCGATGGATCCCGTATACTTGACCTGTTTCGCCGTTTTCCTGAAATCCAGGGTATTTCCGACTGGTTGTAGTTTTCTGCGATAATACAAATATAAAAAATACTTCGATCACGAATCCACTAGACTGTAAGTCTGAGCACCTGTGTCATGAGAATCAGTGTTCTGGGAATCAGTGTCCTGGCCCATAGCCTGTTGAAAGCGGTAAAGCACGATTCCGTACGTTTTACCTTTTTGAGAACACGATTCCGTACGATTTTGATCAAACAATGGATTGTCAAATTAACCCCAAAAACAACACGATTCCGTACGATTTTATGTGCGAAGTTGCCATTTATTATATTTATTTTGAATTTAAAAGTTGATGAAAATTTGTCAAATAAAAAAATTTCTAAAATTCAAAATATAAAATGTATGTATGTAACATATAAATATGTAAAAAATATGTAAAATAATTATAATTTGATACCTTGGTACTTGTTACAAATATTTGATTGAATTTTTGTGAATTAAATATTCTTTATATTCGTTAATTGTGTGGTATAAACGTTGTTTGTTGGCTAAGGCCATTTCATTGAAACGTCCTTTGGATGCTGATTTTATTTTTGTGCAAGTCTCTTGTTGTGTTTCCTTCAGAACTGATATAACCAAATTAATAGAGGGGTGTGGACTATGAAACTGTGCATTATATATTCTATGAAAACTCTCCGATCCATTTGTTATACTAACGAAAAAAAATATGAAAACAATAAAGATATTATATTAATAGTTTTACACATTGTATATAGTTATTATAGTATTACCGAGGATTTTCTGACGGCTCTTGAGCCCAAATTGCTGGTAGAAATAAACAATCATTTTCTACGTAAGTATGCAATATATAATCAGAAAATAAGCATCCTATATCTATATTTGGACATATAGATACAAGCTCAACGAATGCATTTTCGATGTCATGTGGTGGTACGAATGGCAACCCGAAAAATAGTTTTAACCATTTTCCCAACTCGTCGTTGTTCATATATGATGTTCGGAGTTGCTGCTCAAAATTTATCTGTAAAGTTAATACGTTTAATATTATATTTTATTACGTGTATTGTGTATATTTATCATATATTTTAAGTATAATTACTTTTCGCCACCAACACTGTCCTAAATGAAATCGTGTAATTTCGAGTTAATTATCGAGTAAATTTCCGTTTGTCACAATACTAGCGTAGCAACATTTTTGTATGCATAACCATTTTTTATAACCATCGTTTCGTGTTCGAATAAGCCGATATTTATAGCGATTAAGTAATGCAAGTGGTTTTCCTTTTTCCGAAAAAATAAACTTCATTTCGTTATTGACTTCCATATTCACTACTTAAAAATTTGATTTGTATAACACACCGCACATTACAACTTAACACAAATGACAAAGTTACTGACTGGCGACTTGGTAAAATGTATAACGTTCAACGGAGATAATTAAGATAAGATATCGTATCTTATGATACAACAAACTTATCTGATAGGTATATGTAACGATTGTATCGCTGTTGTACGTTAAGCTTAACATGTTACTAAACAGACGACTGGATTTTACCGTTTGGTTTTTATATATAAAGTTCGATTATGGTAAACTGACAGTACCGTTTTTCGTCGGCATTAGTCAGTTCGCCAAGTACACCGGGCGATGGCTCCGGCATATTGCGTTTGGAGGAACCTTATGGAAATCTGGCAACATTTTACTAAAATCTTGGGTACAAATTGTACGGAATCGTGTGCCTTAAAATGTGCACGATTCCGTACGCTTATTAGGATCGTACGGAATCGTGTTCTACCCGTTAAAAGTGACGCTTGACGGACTAATGATTTGAGTATTAGTATAAATGAATAACAAAACGACAATATGATTATGTATAAGTATAATATATTACAACGTACAACTGGACTATTTAACTGTGACAGTACACACACACCGTATACGCAATGTACGACGGTGGCTGTGCAAGTGAGTATTACATACTACAAAGGTCCTATATATATGCACCACCGAGATCGTGTTACATCCGTAAAGAGAGTGAGTCGTATACTCGTATAATTAGATACTAAATTGCACACATATGTCAAGGTTGTCTACTAGTATTAATTGTATATTTCAACAAAGAGGCTCAGCAAACCCTGACGCAATGAGTATTTTTATTAGTGTATCGTGGTCTACTAAAACGAATGCTTTTTTGAAGTCGATAAATACAACGTCAATAATGACGTTGAGGGACTATAAATTAAATTAAATTAGGAAGGAATGATAAATCAGTTTTCCCAGATAATAGCTCGTTATATATATATATATATATATTTATAATAGAAAAACAGAGACAAAACCTTAGATGCACGGACGAAATCAATCATTTTGGACAAAAGCCATATTGTTCTTCCCTTAATATTCCATTTAAGGAAGGTTGTATATATTTTAAAAGAAGGGTCTCAAATAATTTTGAAATATGGGATTGAATGGAAATGGGTCGATTATTTGAAAACGTCGGATAGACTACCGGGTTTTGGAATTGGGGTAACGAAGCTCAGTTTAAAGAATGTTGGAAAAGTACCTTCATCTAGCGATCGCCTAAAGAGTGTAAATACAAGATACGCAATAATCGATTGTATTAGATATAAGAATTTTCCAGGAATTTCGTCTGGACCTACTGACCAATTGCCTTTTAGAAGGGATAATTCCTTAAATACATCCTCAATGTAAAAATATATATTATAGGGTAAGTCAAAAGTATGGATATCACATAGCTTACTGTCAAAATTTACATTATCTGTTGAATAGACTGATGAAAATAGAGTCGCAAACTTGTTTATCCGATGACACTACACCATTATAATATGACATTTCCTTAGGCATGGCACTACATTTTCGGTTTTTACTATTATATTTCCAGAAATCATATGATATTTTAAAAAAAAATAGTCTACACGATAGTTAAATTTGTTTAAACATGCTTTTGGTATAAATTTAAACCGATCTCGAAGGAAAGAAAATTTGGTATAGTTGAGAGCATTAGGATTTAATTTGTATTCAGTATGTGTGCTTTTTTTTGTGTAAGGATATCCTTTAAGTCTGTTCGGTATTCGAAGATAAAGTGGAATGTATAAGGTAAAGATTACACAATAAATCAAGCTTGAGGTTTTCGTTTGCCGTGTTTTTACGGACTACTATTCAAGCTAAAAAAGCAACAAAATAAACAATTGGGGCACAAAAGAGTGCTGGCCAGTGGGGAATAACTAATAAAAAATGCACAATGATTCTGAGTAATAAATAAATAATAAGAAAATCGAGTTGTAAAACTGACTTTAACTATTTTTAGATTATTATATATTTGCCTAAAATATTTGGCTTTCATTTAAATCAGTTAACTTGGTTGATATAATATTTTTTATGATTTACATGTTTAACAGCTTATTTATCAGAGTTGGGATTTTCGAGTATGTACATAATATAAGTTATATGTGTAATGATAAGAAAAACTTATATAGTAGCTATTTTTAATAATGATGTGTTGTAAATTAAAGATTATTACAATTTTTTTTATATTATTTGGATAAAATAAGAAAACTAATTTATAATGATTGGTATTACATTTGGTCAATAAGCATCAAGATTAACATCATGATATTTCTATATATAGATAATTATGGATTCCTAAACTACTGTATTGTACGTCAATTTGGTAAGTAATTTAAAGTAATACTTATCTATTAATTACGATATAAAAAATTGTAAATAATTTTTTATATGGGTTAGTTTTATACAACAAAATTATATTATACGTTTGAAATCATTTTTAAGAAAACTAAAAAATTTATAGTTTACATATTCACAAACTGTGAAGATGTTTCCAATCATTTTATTTTGTTTCTAATTATTATTTTCTGCAGAATTCTCCATATAATTATTTCACTTTTTCTTTGATCATTAATTCAAATCTTAAAACAATTTTTGTGCATTGTTCTTCAGCACACCGATTTTTATCATGATTTATATCAACTGGTTTTGTGAGTAATTGGTGATGACATGGTAAAACTTCCACTTGGCTATTTAGAACTTTGTAAAGAATTGTTTTTAACATAGATACTTTTTTATTTTTGAACTTACACTATTGTTAATTACAGGAGTGGGTGGGTGTAGCGCAGCTTATGCGGATAGGTTTGTTTGTGGGGCTAGTGTAGTATATAAGTAAGGGATAATTATGTGGGTGACCTAGAATTGGCTATTTCATACTAGTAATAGAACATGTAATCCTTCGTATCATCCACTGACTTAAGTCTATCCAATTACACTTATTTGTAAAAATAGTATATACCACAAGTATATTATTACAAGTTTGTACATTTTATCGATTTAGAATTTATTAGTGATGGGTAAATTTAAGGAATGGTTCTGCAAGGATGGATGTGAGCTTGGGTTATAGAACACGGATCAATAATCATACAGATATGAAAAAGTAGGGTTTAATAACACCAATATGGCTTCTTTTTCTTCTAAGTCCAAGTAGTTGTAATTTGGTATAATGCAATGATGATCCATATTATTTTAGTTCGTAGAACCAGGATCCAAAGTATACGCACATTCCCACCCATATATATATCAAAAACTATTATTGTATAGCAATAGAATCGTTATATTTATCGTCAATGCTACTGTATCGCTATATACACTTGTAATAATTTTGTTGTCGAATGTAATATATTAGTAATATATAAAATCACAAGTCTACTATGTATTTAAATGTAAAACTAGTTTTGACAATTAATATCTATGTACATTCCTCTATAGTTATGTATTCATAAAGATATAATCGTAGATTCCATAGGTGGTATAACCTGATATGGAGTTAGTTACCGTCATGAACTGAGATAATATGGACCGGAAACAGCACTCGTATCAGTGGCCCAGTTTGCGTACGGAAATTCCCTTTAAGGAGAAATTGGGAGGCTACAGTGCCAGTAACTTGTCTTATCCTGGCGTATAATTCCTATAGTCATATATATATATTTAATTTTTTATATACGATCCTATATATAAACGTTTATGCAAATCCCTATACCAAAATTATAATCATAATAATTCTGTACCAGGATCAGAGTGATCCGTCAATTTCCCTTTCCATATAAAATCCGTACGAAAACCGAATCGGTAACCCCCACACCGACCAACCACGTCGTTTCTACTCCATATTATCTTAGTTCACGGTAACCGTAAAATGTCTATAATATAATAATATGATAATAATGTTATATTATATAACAAGTATATATTTCATGAATTTGTTGTTAATCATCACTTGTATGGATGGTTATCATGAAAATTTTACTATTCCAGAAAATATAAGACACTTTATGAGTTTTTTGGGAAGTGTGGGAATTGCATTTGTAAGTGAGTATTTGCCACTATTATACTAAATTACCACCGTATTATAGTTAACGATTTTAATGAACACACTTTTCTGATAAAGAAAACAAGCATGGATGATGCTACTGCAACCGTTGCAATTTTCTTTTAATCAACTTTTGTTTTTGCGTCCTACGCACTATTTATTATCTACAGGTTACTCAACGACCCTATGCACATATATAACAAAAGTGATGTGTGAACATTTAGATTTAAAACAGCAGATAAACGATAGGAGAAAAGCTTCTAACGCTCTAACCTCCAAGCGTGGTTAACAAAGTGGCCGCTGATTCGCGCGTTTCTGGTGGCGAATTGTTGTGATGGTTTCACAGAATAAAGCGTTTGTGTTTTGAAATGTATTAGACATAGATACAATTATCTAAAACAAATGTATTAGAATTATGTTGTATACGAGTTTTAGAACACCTGTTTTTGAAGAAAACAAAATGTTGCTATCATATTGCTAGCGGCCACTTTACGTTCTCCCGACTATATAATGCAAATGCGTTTACTTTAATTATTCTTTGACAAAATCATTAATATTTCGTGCAACAAAAAATTAGCTTCGTTGAGTAACGTCCTGTATATTTTGTGTCAATCGTCGTCCTACGTGATGATTATTGTGATAATACTATTATAAATACATGATGGCTGCATAAATATTAAACATATTAGATATGTACCTATGCGACATTAATCCAAAATCCTCAAGCTAACATAACGGAGAGAAAAACGACGTTTGTTTCTAGTACGGGGAGAAAGAAGTAGATAGTGTAATTACGTTTCATAAATTAATATATATATATAACGAAGAAGCTTAATATAAAATATTTCTCTAACTTATCTTATTCGATCAAATAAGATAAAAGTAAACGATGGATTATCATGGAATTCTATGAGCCAAAAAATTAAAAATAAACAGACAATGTTGCTGATAATTTATTATAAACTAGTTGAGGAAAACGGTAAAGCTTAAACCTTATTATTTAAGCTTTATTCGAAAATAACGTCAAAGCCATCAATATTATAAGGAGCAAATTTATTAAATTTAATTGACAGTGATGGAGTTAAGATACATTATAGAATAAAATAAATAACGTATCAAAACCATTTAAAAAACTTCTTTACGATGTTTTTTTTTAATATACAAGGGCCGTAATCAAAGTAATCTACAGTATTGCCTAAAAAATTAAAACAACTTCTCCATGAAATGTATAGCTTGACTTATACGAATTTTATTAGGTGGGTACCCATATAACATTTTGTACAACCAAAAATAACATATAGTACATTATAAAATAATATGTATCAACATTTCAGCAATATTTTATTGGAACATGTAACATTTAATGTGAGTTGCATGCCGCAAGCGGCAAGCGTGTACAAATAATATTACTGCAACACCTGCCATGTTATTTCTAATAACAAAGAAACACCATATTATTAAGCACATCTTTTGAATCATAAAGGTGTTGCCACATGTCACAATGCTAATCAAATATGTTCAAGTAATGTGTATGGAACATCAAAAATCACACATACATAATATCATGTTGATACATTTTTTTACTATTCCAATATATATACCATGTATTATATGTTTTTAAATACTGCTACCCAACATTAAATTGTTGCATCATAACAATATGGCATTATATAATTTATTGTTATAATATTTTATTTATTAGACAATGTATTGTATTGTTTTGAAAATAGTTTCCAGTTCTTAGAAAAAACTACGTTTTTACTAAAAAATTCTATTTTTAAATATTTTTTATACTTATAATTTCTCTTTTTTACGTTTTGAATGACAACATTGAGTTTTAATTTAATATTCTAAAGCATAATATTTTTCTAAGTATTCTGATTCATAAAAATTGAATTTAGGACTAGTAGTTTATGAGCTATAAGTATTTAAAGTTTGGACGAGCCGAGTACCTAGCGGACAAACATTTTGCGGGGTAACCCTGTTCCACTCCACACCGCCAATCAAAACTTTAAATACTTATAACCAGGGCTAGGATTTGTATGCAATAAAAATGGTAAAATATGCATTTTATTTACCAAAATATGCAAAAATATGCATTTAAATTTTTATAAGATAAACATAAAAATAAAGTTACAAAAAAATATTTATTTGTTGAAATACATCAGTGATTGACTGTTCGTCTTAAGGATCACGTTTCCAGTTATTCAAATTTTCCACAATTCTATAAAATTTGAAAATAAAATTTTATATTTTAGTTGCCACTTCAATTATAAGACTTATACTCTAATCTACTACCCAATACTTATTTAGGGGGTTGATAGGGTATATTATATCGAAAAAAAATGACTTTACGGGAAGAACTCTCAAGCTCTGTAGAATTGTCGGATTTTGATGATTATTTTTTTTATCTAAAAGAAGAAGACTTCCTACTGCCCGCATCGATCTCTGATTTTGTATTCTATTACAAATAATTGTATTAAACGATTTGTAAAAAAATGCTATTTATCTTTTATTTTTTTAGACATATATAAAGTTTGAGAATAAAATATTGAAAAACAGAGATCGGATGCGGGCTGTAGACTATTTCCCTCTAGGGCTCTAGCAATTAAAAAAAAATAAGAAATTTGGTTAATTCTACAATGTGGTATAGATATTTCCGCAGAATGTATTTTTGAGGACAAAATGGCATCAGCACCGGGTGCCTTAATAAAATATAATTGAGAAAAAAAATATTCAAGAAATAAAATTTATAATTCACATTCACTATGTGTGTTGCATGCTACGACCACATATTTTTCAAAACTTCGAAAATGAATGTCAAACTATTCAATCTTGTATAGCATACCTATTGTACCATAAGATTGTATTTATAAAAATAAAATTTATATTTGTCAATAAAACCAAGTTTTATGAAATATACAATAAAACATTCATTTTTTGCATTCTTATAATCGAAATATGCAATAATATTCATTTTATTCAATATATGCAATAATATGTATTTCATCCAAAGTATGTAAAGACATGCAAAATAAAAATACCACCATATCTCATCAAAAGTTGATTCGTATATATTACTGACAAAATCAATAATCAGAAGTCAAAAAAAGCATATAAATTCTAGCCCTGCTTATAACTCATAAACTACTAGTCCTATATTCAATTTTTATGAATCATAATACTTAAAAAATATTATGCTTTAGAATATGAAATCAAAACTCAATGTTGTAATTCAAAAAAGTAAAAAACTTAAGAAATTATAAGGATAAAAATATTTGAAAATAGAATTCGTTAAATGAAACGTAGATTTTTTAACAATTCGACACTATGTAAATAAATATTTTCGAAAAAATTAATACTTTTTGAAATAATAAGTTTTTCATGATAAAAGATTCACTCTATATAAATTAATAATTATTTGTGTCATGAACAGATTTCACGCCAGGATTACATGAAATGACCGTAAAAGAAGGTATTTATCTAAGAAAATATAAATTAAAATAGTAAATGATTAAAAAGAAATCAAAGTATACCTACAAAATGATGAACTATTTCACAAAATAAATTAATGCATAAAAATAATAATAATAATAATAATAATAAAAATTACATAATAGGTACACAGTTACATGTATTTATTATGCAATGAATGGCGTAAACATACCACGATAGCTTTATTATCCGTTATTTGGATGAATGTAGGTACATTTATATTTTATTTCTTTTAAGTTAAATTAACAGAAAAATTATTTGACGATAATGCTATTTTCACTTTTTAGAATCTATTAATATTTTATAGTCTATAGGTCTCATAAAAATGGAAGATGATTTGTCAAACTGTTGAACAATCAAATTAATTTGGTGTTCATAGTTCATTATAAGGTTATACAATATATAATATACAACAAGAAGCATATTATAATTTTGTAAAATAATAAACTTGTTCTTTTTTTAAATATTTTAGGTATATTATATCTTGGAAAATTTATTAAATAAGACATAAAGCGGACTGCTCACCTAAACATGTCAGTTGCCTATTTGACACAGTTCACTACTCAGTACAATGTGTATATGGCTATTTTTAAAACAATACATATTGAATAAAATCACATTAAATAAAAGGAATAAAAATAAAATAGAATAAAACATCAATTGTAACTTTTCTGAGTAGTTTAAATAGATATTTAAATGATATAAAATAATATTTTCAAAAAGTGCATAATTTATTTATTTATAATACACAGAAGAAGTTGTATTGTCAATTTATTTTAACGTTAATGTTAAATGTTAAAATGGTAATTTATATTGGTGTAGACAAAAATACTTTTTGTTTTTTTAATATTATATTCCATAACTTCCGGAGGGGATATATTCACCCTTTTATTAAATATTTTATCTCCTGCAAATAATTCTTATATTTAAAAGATCCATAATTGTCCAAACCTCCATGTATTTGTACAAACAGATATATAAGTTATATGACGAGAATTCTGAAAACAGATTTGAATTTGTCGTCAAGTCTACTTGAAATTGACTTTTACACATTTTTGATATTACCCCCAAATTCCTAAAAATGTCATATTAAAAAAGAGTACCTATTTAAAAATGTTTGTATTTTAAATTTCGGAGAAACCAAAATTCACCATAGCATCAATGTTTTGTAACTTCCGTTGCATAGTGGGACATGTATAGATATGTTCGATAATAAATGTAATAAAAATAATTTACAATTTATTTATTATTTTAATTTCTAGAAATATTATCTAACTTCTACGAAGATAACTTTATGATTCAATCTACACGTAAGTATTTTTGTTTAATGCAATTGTTTTTATTATTATTTACATACATAATTTGTAGTAGGCAGTAGGTACCTACCTATATTCACCATAATAGTTTAATAAAATTATATATTTATGTTAAAATGCATTGCAATTACATGAATGAGTGTAAAAAACAACCATACTGAATACCTACTGTATTTGTTTTTTAACTTATTTACAGACGACCTATGTACCCCACTTGAGTATTGTCATCAACGCAGTGAGTATAAACAATTAAATATAAAATCATAACATCGTAAATAATCCAATATAAGTACATATTAATAAATTACATGTTTATTAACATATCATAGAATGGTATGATTTGATTTGGTATCTATATATATAAATGTGAAAATGAAAACCTTTGAGACCTATGTTCTCAAAAACTACAGAACCGATCGCTGTGATTTTTTTTTTAAACTCAAGAGCTCATTGTGTATATATTAGATATACATATCTTCTTGATATGCTGTTGTTTATTGTCCGTGATCCGACGTTGTCGGATTGACTACCAGGAGGCTGAATTGCACTTTATGCTGTGAGTTGGATCAAAGAGGATTTGAACAGTCACAATTCTTTGAAGGGTTTTCATTACTACCGCAGGTAGATTGCCTACCTGATAAAATACTACTGTGGCCAGCAGTTTATTGCTAATTATTTTATTTTATTATTTTTTCACACAGTTGTAGGTAATAATGGAAAAAAAATCTCATGTTTTAAGTTCAGTTATAATAAACTAAAATTTTAAATTTTAAAGAAACTGTAAGTACTGGCTGAAAAGGGAACGCTAAGTTTTGGCCGAAAATGTTAGGTTAGGTTATTTATTATTTTAATTGACTTAAGTAGGTAGGTATACTTAATAATATTAAATACTCAGTTTTTAGTTGTGTCACTATTTTTTCAGCAGGAAATATACACAAAAAATTTTTTTTTCAGTCACAAACAGTGACAATGTCACAACTCATACTGATATAAGTCAAAATGTTTTCAAATATATTTTGTTATTAACATTAAGAGGACGCCACACCCGCATGTGTTGTCTCCGTCTTACACACTTATGACATTGACAAAAGGTATTTACGCAGTCTGAGTAGAACTCACTCAATGTTGGTTCTAGAGTAAAAATACTTAAAATAAAAGTTTAAGGTATTTTCAAAATGTTGAAATTGTTTCTATTTCTAATCGATTTAATTAACGTCGAATTGAAAATAATGGAAATAACGCAACGACTTGCACTCAAAACTATTGTCACAATTCAATTTTATAATAGGTATTTTTACTCTAGAACCGAAATTGAGTGAGTTCTACTCAGATTGCGTAAACACGTTTTGTCAATGTCATACGTGTGTAAGACGGAGACTTCACATGCGGGTGTGGCGTCCTCTTAAGGTTTTTTTTCATTTTTATGAGTAGTATTTAATATTTACCTCAAATCATAACATTTTATCTTAACATCAAATATTTATATTTATAAATTAGCAGGTTCTGGCCTACGTTCATATGGTATAATAACATATTTATTTTAAATTAGTAAGAATAAAATAGAATAAAATATATTTCTACATAATTATATTATTTTGAAATTGGTTGGTACTTACTACGAGTACGAGTATATTTGAAAATGAAACAAAATTATGATATTTGAAGAAAATATCCAAGAGCTACGTAATACGTATGTTCATCAAAAGCGATAATAAATCCATAGAATAACTAATTAATTTAGATCTATAAGACATAAGTAGATACTAGATAGATACCACGGAGTACGGACTAAGACAATTATACGATTAAGTCCGTGCTATCTTCTAAGACCGTGGTGATAGGTATAAATATAATTGTTTTCACTAATTAAATAATAATAACGGTCGAACAGTTTGATAACCGATAATGCGTCTATTTTTCCCGGAAAAAGGCCGCCGCCCCGGTGCGCCGTAGAGTTGGATCTTATGATGTCATGCGTAATTTTTAAAACGCTGTAACTATAGAACGAATCACCGTTGGCAACTTTTATTTACATTTTTTGTTTATGCAAATTCGTAATAATAATAATAGACAAAAAAAAAAAATATGATTTTTTTGTTGAATGTTCCTTTAACCATATTATTATAGGTATGTAATATGTGGGGAAAATGGTCTATACAAGATATTTGATGATGAGTAATAAAGACGATTTTTTGTTTGCTCGAATATTGCAAATAAATGTATAATAATTTATGTATTTCAATAATTTTGATACCTAGTACGTTACCAAAACTACTAAAATTAATAAATCTAGCATTTATAACATATAATGTAAATGTATATATTTTGACTATTTTTTGCGCATTTATGTTTCAATACAAATACATTTTTATTGACAGTTCTATAAATTAAATTGGTGTATTTTATTTGTCATGAAAATAATTATCCTAAACAAAATAATTGACATTTTCTTATAGTTTATGATGCATAACAGTAATCAATTCATTACCTTAATATAGGGTTTAGATCCCGTGCAAGTAAGCTTATGATTCATTGTATATACAATTTTACCTAATATTTTATAATAAATATGCACATAGCTCAGCTTTGAGCTCTATCTGTATGATTAATCAAGCCCAGATTAAGGGGAGCCCGAGTGGACCATGACTTCCGGGCCCACAACAGATATCAAACATTAGTGGGACCCTTAGGGATACGGTTTTTTTTTATTAAATCAGAAATATTAGAATAAAATACATTTAAAATTCCCATAGGCTATATTGCTATAATATATCGATAATCGATATGTTATTATTATTGTTATGCTGACAATATTGTCTATTTTTAACAGGATGATAATTGTAAGGAAATGGGATTTATAGGCATACCCGAATACTGTGAATACCGTCAATTACGGTTAAAAGTGAAACATTATTACTAAGTGGGTTAGATTATATGAAACTGTTTTTTATGTTTACTTTTGAATATTACCTAGAATATTGAACACATTCATATAACAATATTTATAATTTGTTATGTTCATTGTTTGAGCACTAAAATTTTATAAAAAAGTATTTAAATAATTAAATATAATATACCTATATAGTAACAAAAAAATTTCATCTCTGAAATATATTTGTTTGGTTTTTTTGTGGGTCACCAGTATTTTGATTATGTTAATGGACTGCTAAAATTATTTGGTTCCGGGCTCAAAATTATCTTAATCTGGGTTTGTTACTAATGAACGAGATTAAGCATTATATAAGGGTTAGATGCTATCTGTTTTATTACTGTTTCGAACTCAATTCTAATTTCAATACTGCTATAACATTTCATATAACACTTTATTTAATAACTTTCGATTTACACGTTTCTTTATAATACAGATCTACAGAGTAAGTTTTTATATTATATTAGAACATAACCTATAAAATAGGTGTTAACAATTTTATAATAAGAGTGATAATGAATTATCACAACACTATCATGGCGCTGTTTATGTTGTCAAAAAATACTGTATTTTTGGGAAAAAGCATGGAAGAAGTTGCTTATAGATTTGCAGAGTGATGATGGTGAACAGTGATAGGTACAAGAGAACCGGGAAGGAGATAAGTAGTAGCTAAACAGATATGAATATGTATGAATTTGGAGAATGTAGTCAAGAAATTATCAGGACTAGGCATGCGATGAAGATGTGGGGAGATTCAGTTTGTCAGTGTGTGTGAATAGGTTCAAGTATCTACTTAGAAACTATGGATTCTTTGGTTCGGGAAGGGGGGTCTGGAGGATACAGTCAATTGGTCTAACCGAACGACCAATTTACGTAAAATCAGTACCGGGACATATAACGTCAGGCCATTTGCGGCCAGTCCCTTTTTCTGTAGTAAAAGTATTACTACTTATAGAAAATTAGAGAAAACAGGTTGAGTTGTTACGGTTAAATTATGAGGAGACGTGACTAGGATGCAATAAGGGCGTCAGTGTGTTAATGAAAATTAATTTACAAGGAACGAGACATCAATTAATAGCAGAGAAAAAGGTCAAATTTCAGGAAATGTGAAATCCCTAACCAAAATAAATGGTCAAATTTAATACGTTTATAAAAATATTTGTTTAATTTACAATTGTATATTACCTTTAGAATGTGAAGGTAAGAATATCGATTTTATATAAAACAACTTTTAAGCTTATAAGTTGTGATAGGAAAGTTATTTTTAAAAATTATATAGCTTAAATTCTAGATTTTTGGTTTTTAAACAGAACTATTTCAAGTACAAGTTGATTGACTCAAATAATTAACTCTTTATAATCATTTTAAATCTGCTGCCTTAAACAACGTTGTATCCTAGCGTTTAGTAGTTTTTGATATAGAAAGATGCAACATAAAGATAATAAATAAAGATACATAATTATACATAAAGATGCAACGTAACAAATAAAAATACAGATGGTTGACATAAATTGCAAAACGGTTTATAATGTAAGTCATTTAATATATTATTTTGTTAATGTAATTCTACGATTTTCACTCATCTTAGTACCTAGTCCTTTCTGCTATAGTTGTAACATGTATGGGGCAACTATATACCTATTTTTCCATTGGATATCACTGATACCAAATCAACATTTATTTTGTTATAAGCCAGCATATGGTTTAAATTATATCATAAATTCACAATATTTTTGTATTCTTATAATTAAATTAACTAATAAAACAACTTTAATTTACATATAACATGGAATGTCTAAGCTAGTATACAGTACGCAATAGTTTGTAAAATAATTTTAATTTTATTAAGTTTTTAGGGAACCTGATATAGGTTTAAATATTTAACTTAAGTGAATATCCCACAAATATTACCCTTGTCTTCGTGTGGTATATTACAACTAAGGTGGAATCTTCGATAATATTATTTCCTCTTCACTCGCATTAATTATTGTACAGTAATAAAATTAGTGTTCATGCCATTAACTGTCGTCAGAATTTCCTTC
This sequence comes from Sitobion miscanthi, assembly GCA_008086715.1. Classification (NCBI taxonomy): domain Eukaryota; kingdom Metazoa; phylum Arthropoda; class Insecta; order Hemiptera; family Aphididae; genus Sitobion; species Sitobion miscanthi. The sequence goes on from CM017803.1 coordinate 27,641,812, forward strand.
ACCACATTTGTAGCGGCGATAACGCATAGCACGCACAATGGACAACTCTTATGTCCCCGCTCTTTACCCTATCTTCCTGTGCATTAAACACAATATGATTCATTCCATAAAAAAGTAATTCTAATGTCTTTGCTAAATCAATGTAAATAACGCTATAATTTATATTTTATTTTGTTTCTCTTTTTACGTTGTCGACATAACCTAAAAAGAGTTCGTATTATGGTTTGTTCGTGTTCTGTTCATGCTCGCTATTAAAGCAGATCCCGTTTCGTTTAAATTATTTTCATGTTACACTTTTCATGATTATTTCACAGATAATCATTGTATTTTTCTCTGGTTTCGCGAATGAATCTGCTGATTGTAATTATTATGCAACGACTACAAATAAATCATATTATATAGCTTACAATTCGGTGAGTATTTATTTATTTGGTTCATGTTATATTACCTATCGACTCTTGATTCTGCATAATAGTCCGGATTAATTATAGTGAATATGAATTAAGTTAACGGTGATAATTGCGACATCATCGGCTTAATTATTGACATCAGTCTCCGTTAACGTAATTCCGCCAGCAACTATTGTCCGTTATGTAAGAGGCCGCCCAAGTCGTCCATGTGCAATACGCTGTGGATCGACCAACCATCTGCCCCCACCTAAGTCACTGGTTCGAGGATATTTTGGATCGTTCAATCGATATCGTAACAATTGGACCGATCCGACGACAAAGACCCCCACCCTGTAAAATTAAACTGCACAGTCCTATTTCCCATTATATAGCTTGTATCTTTTACACCTTCGCGTTTCTGTACATGTCAATTCTTTGCTGTCCGTTATCTACCCACCATCACATCTTTGGGCTGTGAGTTGAATTGCCCATATATTGTAAGTAGGTGCTGTTGTCTGAAGGGTTAATCGTGCATACAATTTTGGTTGCCTACCCTTGACGCCTTCAATCTTTTCGATAGATAGCTTACTACAAGTTCATTCGAATGGTCCTTCGAAATCATCGTTTACCCTAAAATTAGGTACCAGGGAAGTATAAAAATCACCAAACAAATACATAATATTGAAATATAATATAGATCATGTTTTAATATTATGTCATGCTGTGATAAGAGACATTGTGATAACACATTAATTAAGCGACTTTCTTTTTATTCTATTCCATCATGTGTCATTTACACTGTTATTTAAACTGTATAATTGTATCATGTATTAAATAGTGTATCAATATGTATATGATATAGTGTATCATTAATATACTACAAAAATACCAAATTATTTTGAAGAAAATGTATTATAAATGTTCTTAGGCATGCATTTATACTATTTAAATTATTATTAATTTATCTTTATATAATTTTATAGTTGTGGTTAATTGGGTTAATATCATTCTGTAGGTATCTAATTTGTAAAATATTTTTTATTCTTACAGAAGAAATAACCAAAGTATATAAAAGCAAGTACTTACAATCATTGTATTATTGACAACACGTATACCATTTTGATTCAAATAAAACATCTTATATAATTTGATAAAATAGTATATAGTTATAACATGGAACAGAATCAAACATTTCAAAATTATAGTATATTAACATTGTATTTTGTAAATATAGTTTTTCCCACATATTTTCATCATTTAAATATATAAGTAGCGTTATCTACACCGAGTGCTTTGTTCTTACAGTTCACGGAATTAGAGCTGTTCCAATTATTTTGTCTTGATATTGTTAACATTGAAAACCATGACATCTATGAAGTATGACTAGTCATTATAAACAAACATAATTTAAGTGGGTTACTATCAAACTGACCACTTTGAAAAATGAATGAATATATTGTCGTCGGTGCAAATCTATACCACTAACTGTAATAATTTATTCTAGTGTCAATACACTAGAGGTTAGATGAACTTGAAGCAAATGGTAGGAGAATTGCAATAAGACAATGAGAAATTAAAGCTTCAGATTTCTCGATTGTCCACTAGAAATCTAAAGAACCTTATAAACAATCAATGAAACGAACAATGTGACGAAAAATTCTGTAATAATCCACAATTAACTACGATGTGTAAGTAGGTACAGTACGTAGAGTCAATTAATTAAAAAAATACATTGACATTTTTTATAGTGTTTGGGATCAATTATATTATAATAAATTAGAAGAAATATGGCATATACATTTTGTACAAATATATTTATTAAAAATACAAATCATATGCATGAAGAACGTGTGGCAGAACAAATGGTATATAAATATAATATTATAATATAATATTGCAAATAGTACAGTGCAAAAATGAGAAGAAATATGTGAAGCTATCCAAAACAAACTTATATACAATTAATTGTTAGTTATACATATTAAATACAAAATAGCTATTTTAGTTTGGTTATTCAATATACATTTTTTAAATATAACTAACGAATCAAAAAAAAAAAAAAAATGAAATTAGCTACATTGTTACATTCATCTAAACGGTGATACTCCGGTCTGAACTTGACTATGTTAGTAGAGCAATTTGGAACCAAAAAGTGACGTTTTCTTGGATTAAAAGCCGATACCTTAAAATTTATTTTTTTTTAAAACTTTGTTTATGATATTTTGTTATTAATTATTTTATGTAAGAAAGCCATTGCATTGAATAACCACCTGGAAGCCAATGGATTAATACCTAAATCCATAACTATGGTCTCCAAGGAGACATCAATACGACTAAGCTTATGTGCCATTACTCTTAGATAGTACCATTGAATTTTACCCAGCTTATATATTAGGTTCTATGTTTAGAGTTCCATATCACTAAAGAAAACTATAAATTGACCTCATGAGAGAGAAGTATTATATTACTTTACTATAAATAGTGTCTTTATGAGCTTTAAATGTCAAGTCTCATGACAACAGAATGCCAGATCTTTAATGGTAGAAGAAGATTGAATTCAAAATCATTTATATTGTATGTGCTTGTAGGTTGATTTCTCTGTCAGCTAAATGAGACTACTTTGCATTTAGAGGAGTTAACTGAAAGATTATTTATTCACACCATTTGGTAAACTCATCTAGGTTGCATTGTAAAAGAGTTAAATCATTAATCAAATTTATTTGTAGGAAGATCTTTAAATCGTCTGAAAATAATAGTTATTTACGAAATTTGAAGGTAGCTCCGATTTTGTTGATGAATATAATGAACAAGAGTGAAAATAAATGCCCACCATGGGGTACACCAGATGAAGCTGCAGCGATATTAAATAAAGTGGCTATCCAAGGAAAATCCCAGAGCACAATGAAAGGTTTGAATAAATAGTGGATAGGTATGGTTAGGAGCAATGACACATTTAAAGAAAAAATGGTGGAATTAAGTCCAGATCATAGGTAGGGTTAAGGCCAATATTAAAAATTCCATCAAATACGTCTGATATTGATATAATGCAGTTTCATAGATCCATAATCTCGTTCAGATCTTGAAAACAATCTTCGTTAATAATATTTAGTTATGTAAAAACTGAAAAAAAATATTCAGCAAATAAATTGGCGATACCTAATTTGTTATTAGAGTATTTATTCCCTCGTTGCATTGCCGACGGTATTTTTTAATATTTTTAATAAATTGCCAAAATTAACAAGGTTTAGATGCTAAATAGTTTTGAGTGCGCGTCAAATATGCAGAATAACATGTCTTGGTAATTTTTTAACATTTTAATCTTATTATGAATGATCATCAGTCGTTAAGCAAGTGCCACGGGCGTATCAGTAGGAACCATTGGTGATATATGCGCAACTGAAATTAAGTTGGAGAATGGACAGAATGTACTTGCGGTAGTGGTATACATCTCACCAAGTCAACGAATCAAAGCCATCATGAAGTATATACATTTCGAACTTCTTCCATATATTCCAGCTGGACCAGCGCTTCTTGGGGAGAACTGTCACAGTTTACCAATGCTTATGAGTAGAGATTTAAACAAAAATGTCAACGATCCTGAAGCACAGCCACTATCAATTATTGATAGACCAATTTGGACTACAGATAAACTCAAACAGAACTCAACATACAACACAACATGGGACACCATATTGATGCTGTTTTCCAACGGGGGTTGGATACATTAAATACACAAGTTTATGCAACATATTTCACCTATCACGAATTCCTTATTCATAGCCTGCCAAAACTACCCGGACCTCAATTAGCCATTTTACCCGAATCTGTATCATCTTAATTGCCTGAAACATTATAAATGATAGTAAAGTTACACATATTTATAAATTTTGTTGAAAAAAATTACTTATCCCAAAAATCTGAACCGGCCAAAATAAGGCGTAAAATATGTTAACACATCAACATTGAGCGTCAGATACAAACTCTGATACACACCTTTTTTGTACAGATTGTATAAAATCTTTAGTTCTAGATTAAAAATAAAAAAAAAGTTTACGGCTCATTATAATCGCCCGTCCACTAAAGAGCAGAGCGAGCCAACCGTACGATACTGTTAGCCATTGACACACACACTTGTCGATATCTCACTGTCTTCACATTAGACCAGCTGTTCCATCGCGGTGCCATATCACCAGTATCAGGTCGTATCTTGATATTATTATTGTAATATCAATCGAAATGTTTGTTTTTGTCCATTATATGAATTTTATTATTTTATATTTATACTGTTATTACGGTGGATCGATTTGTGTTCACCTTAGTTATAATACTGATATAGGTTAAGGCCTCATTTTATATTATTACTACTGTATTCACTTATTACCATTGTGTGGGCCAGGTACGTTCAATTATAGTCCGTGCGCCCGGGTACCGTAACGCTACACGCATCTTGTCATACAGCGATCAACCTGTGTAAATTGTGTGTAGTGGTGTTATAGCTCAGCTAGCATTGGTTAGGTTCGACGCGCAAATACTAGTGAACTATGTGGTGTAATGATGTGTGTGTGTGTGTAGGCTCAAATCTATAGAAATAAAATTAGAAGGCAAGTTTGGAGTGCCAATATGTGTGTATAATTTCAACAAACAAATTATAATATGTACCACCAGGCTCCTACTATATGGCGGTTGGTCTAGGATGGTTATAAAATAATGTTCACCCAGAGATCTGGCAACTTTCATACAAGCAACAGGCCGAATTAATAACACAAGTGTGTATGTTCAAGCACCGTCGTGCGACAATAAATATTATATAAATAAATGAACAAATACTCGGTGCAAATACCGTACAATAGTATAAAATAATTAATAGAGAGCGCCCAGTAAACTATTACAAGTACATAATAATGATGCAGAATAATAATAATAAATAATACGGCAAGATCACGCTTTAACACGGCAATAGCCGATGATAATAATTATGATTATAATCGAGAAGTTATAACGTTGCGGTTGAAGCAGTGACCAGTGTGACCACTCCAGTAGTTGACAATAATGAAGCACCGTTGAAAGCTGATGTTAGCCGGCAGGTTACTGACCTCCGAAAATATGACAACAATTATAGACACCGCGCGCCACTTCATCTACGGCTGATAAGTGATTACCGGTGTCCGAATATGCCCAGGTCTGAATCTCCTTAGTGGTGACAACGAAGGCGATGTCGTACGGTATAATAATATTTGAACGCAGAATATTTCAATGGTGGTACACTTACGACCGACGCGTCGGGAATGCTTTTTGTAAGAACTCACTCTGCAGTAAAACGATATTGTCACTGACGTCGTCGAAAGAACACATGAATGTGAACAATGGACGGACACGTAAAACGGTCGACGGCAAAGACCAAGTCGACTAGCTGAACGGTGCAAAAATCTCTCACAGTAAGAACGTTAGAAAACACGTGCTTGTTAGCACTGTTGCTACAACAAGAGCAACGGCGACAGCGTCTCGTATAACGGTCACGAAAGACCAAAAGGCACTGTCATATTCAATATTGTTTATTTGTGGATAAGAGCCGACCGTCACACAACAACAAGTGAAGGGGGGGGGGCGCTGGTGGACCCCTACGGACATATCGTGGGCAAAGGTTAGGCGTGAGATACCTGAGCCAGTGAATATATATCTTGAATATCCTCTTCCCTTGGAAGGCGTAGGGGCCGCTTCCAACTGGATCTTACATGAATAGACTGCTGGATATGACAAAGTGCCGAAGTGGTTACAGGTTGATAACGTTGATTGGAGAAGCAGCAACCTTATATTCACATAAGTGATTTGGGGAAGTACAACGTTAAAAAAAGAAAAGAAATAATTTTATAATCAAAGAAACAGATTATAATACCTTACAAAAAATAAAATTAATAAAATAACGTGAGACTATTAGATAATAATGAAGTTACCAAATAGTCCTAGACCTCCCTCGTATTTTTCTTTTTTAGGTAATGGGCGCAGAGTTGCGTAGTAATTTGAAACAATAGAACCATATAGTATAAGTACAATACAATATATGGAAATTACACAGTATATGTAACATATCATAGATAATCATTTTTTTTAACAATAATAATAGAATGAATAGGAATATATTGAATCACTCTATACGCTAATACTACTATCGTTAACCACTAATAAATAATGATATTAATATATTGAATGTAACCTTTACTATCACTGGTTGTAAACTAAGTATATTTTTATTCAATTTGGATTTAAAAATAGTTGACAGTACGTGATTGCAACTATAAAATGCCGTATTGCACCCACACGTTGGAGTGGTTCTTAGACCTAAGTGTTTGGTAATTTTACAGCCTTGACCACCGGCGTATCAAGTTCCGGTTGCAGTGCTCAAACGAACTACGCACAACTATGATATATTTGTTGTTTTTATAACTACTTTATCTTTGTTTAAATATTCAATATTAAGCTCCACGATGTTTAATTCTATTATAAAACTATAATTGAACTCTTTACCCCTATGGGGTGTTTAAACTTTAAATAAATAAAATATTGAACAACCTTTATTATAAAAGTTCTATTATGAATATTTGTAATGTTTAGTTTATTATTGGTTACTAAAAATCCAACTGTGTTTTGTGTCAATATTAAATTGTAAAATATTATGTTTTTTAATAGGAATAACAACCGTTACATGTAAGTATATTATTATTACTAAACTAACGAATACCTATTTGTTTACGAATGTTGATCTATTTATAGGCATTAGAAAATTTGGATATTAATTTTTTTTTTTAACGATTGTCGATAGTAAATAATGGACACCTTTACTTGACCGCTTTTTGTGTTGCTTCATTTTTATTTTTCATTAATAAATGATCTATTTATCTAATCAACATCCATTCTTCTTTATTTAATTCATCAGCCTTCATAATATTATCTAGGTACCCGTTACATTCAACCATTTCAACCGTATATCCTATGAAAGTCTTCGGTCTTCCTCTTCCTTTCATCTATTGATTCTTCCTACAATTGTGTTGGTCCTGAGGGGATTATGTTGTAACATATTATCTTATTTTATTGGCCGTAGCCATTTTCCTCCAAAAACAAGATACTATGGATAATCCCACTGTTCATTTTCCTCCAATTGATAAACATAATAATAAATTAGTAAATATAAATAATATTTGCATTTAAAAAAAAAATTCTGTTATAAGTTATTTACAATTAAAACGTTATTCAACTTTTGCGTTTATTACTATCCAGAATTAAAACGTTATCCAAGTTTTGCGTTTATCGTTATTTAAAATAGTGTTAATACCTATAAAATTTAAAAATAATAACTTATTCGGATACGAAATACAATATAATCAATTTTTAGATTGTCGCATGAAATAAATGTTTCTACGAAACCGATAGAATAAATAGATTTTTAGCGTTATTTTTCGGTAAATGATATTCTATAAATAACGTTTTGCGTTATGTTTTGTGTAATGATATACTAGCTGACCCGACAATGCTTCGCTAATGCAAGATTACTCGGATATTAATTTGCTATTATTTTATTTTCTGGATGTTAAATAAGAATTTTTATTTTGTATCACATTTAGTCACGTTTCCTGGTTAATGTAGCCATATAAATTTAGCGTCGCCACCGTGGATTCTTCATAATGTTGAAAAAATCGCTTGTGTCAATAGAAAAATGTATGCTTATTGCAATTTTTTTTTATTTAATAGATTTAATGACATGCTAACGTTAAGTGTTTGTCCCTGTGCTTTATTTATAGTCATTTCAAATACTAATTTAACGGGAAATTTAATACGTCTAAACTTAAAAGGTAAATCTGAGGGTATAATTGGTATTCTTGGTATTAAAACAGTGTTTATATGCCCGTTAATATTATGTACTCGAGCAATGAACTTCTCAATTTTTTGATTTGTGGTCTTGTACCGGTGAAAAGTGTGGGTGGGCTCAAACTTCTCATTAAAATAATAGGTGCCTATTTTTATTGATTTTTAAAATCAGTGTATGTGGTGGGACTCCAGAAGGCGTTAATAAGTGAAGAAATTCAGTTGAGAAATGGACTGCATCCTCATTTTCTAAAACTGTATCAACTAAATAGTACATTTGTAACCTAGATAGAATCAAATCATTTAATTTGTCGACTTCCTCATTTATTGCCAGTGTTCGGATTAGATAAGTATTATTTTTATCTAGAGAAAAATAAAGATAATGCAACTCCAATGTATCTAGATAAAGATAAAGATGAATATTTTTTTATCTAGATAAAAATAAAAGATGCAATTTTTTTTAAATGGGTTTTAAATTTAGATATATTTTAGTTGGGCGCTAGGAACATAATAATAATAATGACATAAATAAAAATAATTACATTATTTATAAACCATAAACTTGGTTTGAGAATCTGTATAAATATTTGAAATTTGTTTGTAAAATTTCGCGATTTTTATCAATAAAAAAGGTGGTTAAGTGGATGTCACTCTGCTGTACAGTAGGTTACAAGTGGGTTACTGTAATGAATGGTGTTAAATTTGAATTCAATGATATAATATCATTGTATTAGAAAAACGATTCCGAGTGAAAATGGTCAGTCATCCTATGATATTACCAAGTATATTTGATAATATTATTGTGAATAAAGTAATTTATATATAATCTATTTACGCGGAACCTTGTTTTCAATTTTGAACTACAAAATAATTATTAAATTTTAAATTTTAAATTTGATAAATTGTATCATAATTTGAACTAAAAATGCTTATAAAAAAAAATTGTGCCTATGTATTTTTATTATTTTTCGACTGCTATTGTAACGATATATCAGCAGCCTTATATTAAATTTGCTCGTTTTTTTACCCAACAAATAAAATAAAAACTAAAAGAAATGGAAACTGAAAATGTCCGTAAACAGCTCAAAAAGAATCAAATTATTTCAGTAAAACATTCAGTAAAATTTTCAAGTATCTACGATTATTTGTTTTTGAGTTACACTAAAAACCAAAATTGATTTCCCCGGAAACAGATTTTGCGTAAAAATTCCGGTTTTTCCTTAATTTTTCTTTTGTTTTTCCAAGTACCAACTAGATTCACTTTCACAAATAAAAAAATAAAAAATGAAAAAAAAAAACACATAATTGTAAAATCGATACATTCATCGCTTCGCTCAGAATCTAAAAATGTACCTAGATGAATTTATTTAGATTAGTAAATAAATGATCAAAGATGAATGTTTAAATATCTTGTAACTATTTATCTAGATAAGATAAAAGATGAACAAATAATTATCTAGATATTCATCAAGATAAATTTACCTAGATAAGTCCAAACACTGTTTATCGGTGAAAAAATAGCCCTTTCTTGAAACCATTTAAGTGAATTAGAAGATATACTTTGAATGTTCGGGAACACGTTTTGAATCAATTTTGTTATAGTGGGTACTGAATTACAGAAACTTTTAATATTTAATTTATCATTCGTTGCTTGAAATTCGTCATTACCTATTAAAAGTAAATCTTTGAAAAAATTTATATTATCTTGACCGGTACTCTCATATTAGTTTTAAGTTCTTATATTTTTATATAGTAGGATCTTTTCTAAGACGCGTTGACTTCATCAGCTCTTGTCTCTCTTGCAATCACAGGCAAGATCTGACAGAAGTCTCCAGAGAACAACACTGTGCAGCCCCCCATAGGACTATTATTATTACGCAAGTCTCGCATCGTTCATCTTTCTATCTAAAACTCAATTGAAGTTTTTGGGACATGTCGCTTCATCCCAAATAATTAAAAAGTCCGATTTCATTTTATAAAGTTGTATAGATAATATATTTTGTTAATTTATTGTTATGTTTTGTTTTGTGGTATTTAATTATTTTTTACTATCGCTTTCCATTTTAATTACGTTTACAAATTTCAATCCTATAATATGACGTAATTATAACGTTTGTCCTGGATCCTAGCCTTACTCCATACTTATAATACTATCATTACTTTTCTTTTCAATCCAGCTAGTGTGGTGTAGACTTCTCCAGGTCCATATTTCCATTGCCTCTAACTGTTTATTGTGTAAAATGTATCAAATTTAAAATTCAAAATTTTAAAATTATTTTGTAGTTAATAATTTAAAACTAAGTTCCACGTAAATAGGTTATATATAAATTACTTTATTCGCAATAATATCATCAAATATTATTGGTAATATCATAGGCTTGCTGACCGTTTTTGCTCAGACTCGTTTTTCTTATACAATGATATTATAATATCATTGAATTCAAATTTGACACCATCCATTACAGTGACCCACTTGTAACCTACTGTACAACAGAGCGACATCCACTTACCCAACTTTTTTTTGTGTTAATGTCAATATAAAATTTATAAAATATTATTTTTTTAAATTGTAGTAGCAATAAATGAGGATGGTGTTGGCAAGTATATTATTATTATTTATTTATGTATATTTATAAATTATGTCAAAATCTTTTACGAATGAATCAAATAGTTATAACTATGGACTGCCTCAGAAATTTGTAAGATGCTAACATTGTAACTCATCAATTTCGCTTTCTCCTACATATTAATGTTTTACAACATTTTAAATATTAATGTATTCTACTAAGAAATTTCCCATTAACCTATCTTCTTTTAGTTTTCAATTATTGTAAGAACATACACATAGGTACACACAATATATGGTCAGTGTTTACATCTAAAACTAAAAAACGTACGAACTTTAATTTTGGAATAATAGTTCATCAAATGATCTAGCTGTGCAATGAGAATGGATTTTCCGATATTCGCATTTTACAGAGTTGGTAAAAAATCAAAAAGGTATCTTAAGATTCAAAGGAAATTGAACTTTTTTTGTTTATAAATGGTTGCCTAATGCCTATTTTTACTTAGGCAGACCAGGTACAAGAATGCATCAATTGATGCAGTTATGGTCTAGAATAAAAAAACTATACCTATTTTAAAACCAAATTATAATATCAGCAGTATGTATGAAAATTATGAGCTTTCAATATAAAACATATAGTTCATAGGTATATGCCTAAATTTTTATGAGTGAAAGATGATATTTATTAATCCAACTGTATTATAAAAGTTTTAACGCTTTTATTTTAATTGTTTAAAATATTATTCATTAATAATTAATTAACCGTCAATATTACATTTGTTCAATTTTTAATTTTTAAACAGAATGGCCCGAAGAAACAAGCAAGTATATTATAATTATTAATATAATGAACGACACATTTATTTAAATAAAATTCTTTTACTTATAACTCAATAACACATTTATAAACAGCAGGCGATTGCCTCAGAAATTTATAAGTACCTCGCTAACATCGTAATATATAAATTTACTTTTACCCCATTCATTGCGTTTTATAAAAATTTAATATTTAAAAGTTTTACTAAGGTCTTTTCTATTATTCTATCCTCTGTTCATTTTCAATTTTTAGTTATTTAAAATTTGATTCTGCGAGTTTTAATCATAGATCACAACACAAATCACAAATCACACAATTCACCACAAATCTTCCTATATTAGAATGATATAGTTTTGAAGATCATTGTAATTCTATCAAATGTTTGTAGAATCTAAAGTAAAATCTTGCCACAATTTTTTTAAGAGATCCGGGATAGAATATCAGTGATAAATTGAAAAATTAATAATTATGGTGATGTAAATATTAAATTTGTGAAATATTATTCTTTAAACAGGTTTAACATCCCAAACATATAGTAAAGGTATATTATTATAGACGTTAAAAATACATTTTTTATTTAAATATAAAATATTATATAACTTATTAAAATACCCAAAGTTAGAGGGTATCCACACTGGTGGGCCACCCTCCTCATGTCTTTTTATGTTATGTTCCTTATATTAGCTATCAAATTTACCTATTGTATGTATATAAATATTACAGAATGTAAATGCTATATTTTTATCTAATCAAAAAAAAAAAAAAAATAAAAATAGTTTTTTGCCGGGACTGAATTAGACATTAATGTAACTTATATATTTTATTTTGGCCACATAATGTCATCATATTATTATGTAATTTATATAAACATTTGAAATTTAATTGTTCTACAGCGATATAACCTTTTATTCCATACTCTGTTATTTTTTAATTACCTATTAGTAATACATATTATATAATTTACATATAAGCATACGATAGCATATGAGCATATTGACACAAAATGTCAAAGCTAACTTGCAGCAGTAGTTCGTATTAACATTATAATTTTATTAAGTTCTAGTGGAACCTGACATAGACTCTTTGAACACATTTTTTAAGTGACTTACCCTCAAGGTTTATCTTAAAATTAATATTTTTGACAGTCACAATGTACCTAATTAGAATTGTATAAACATATAATTTAACAATAAATGAATTACACATAACTAATTATCTTGAAAGAAATATTTTATAGACTTTTGTAAATAAAATTAAGTGTGTATATTTTTAAAGGATCTTTGACTACAAAGTTATTTGCAAATGTTAACGGTTTTAACAAAAGTCTATGTGTAAACTCTCACCAAAAATCATTTTTTTATAATAAATATGTCGTGATTATAAACTTTTTGAAAGAATAGACATTTTTTTATCGACATTAAGAGAAAAAACATTGAAAAAATCGAAGTCTGTGTAACTTTTAAATAACTTAACTAGACAATTATTTTATTGTATTATTAAAAATTAAAAATAACTGGTTCATTACATGATTACAAAACTTTCTCCTATTTACATTCCCAATGTAAGGCTGTATCCGAATAATGTTTATTTGCTCACATTAATATAACTCAGACTCCACTTACTTCTAATTCCTGTGAATTTTGGTTTTTTATAAAGTATAGACCTAACACTTCTTCGATCCCTAATCAAGAATATTTAAATGATATTTCCACCTGTAATTCAAGGTAGGTAGCAGATCTATCTTCTTATTTTTTCTCCTCCACTAATAAACCATCATATTTTGCTTCAATTCCTGCTCTTATGAATATTAAAATCCAGCAGTTCTCCTTCTTGCCATCCCCATTACCTATCTCTTCTGAAGAAGTATCTACTCCTCTTAAAACACTATCTAATGTCCATGGGTTGGGATCTGATGATATTCTAGCTTCTTTACTCTTCAAATGTACTGAAGTACTCTGTTACCCACTTTGCAATGGTTTAACAAATCTCTCACGGATGGGAATTTTTCATCTTTTGCAAATTAGCCGTTTTAACACCTGTCTTAAAATCAGGTAATCTTACTCTCATCACCAGGGAGCGGATTTTTATGTAAAAAAAAAAGCAAATATATGTAAATATTTATGTTGTTATTTTTGCTAAAATATGTATTAAAACCATGAAATATTTAACATTTCAATTCGTAATCATTAAAAAAAGTAATATAGATATAGAATGCTGATATAATTTCGCATAACTTTTTTTGTAATTTAATTTATTCATCTTTATTGCATTCGTCTTCGAAACAGTTTGAAAAAACGTACATATGGAGATTTTCAAATTTAAATGTGCGGCAGTTAGGTCTTAAAATTGATTTGTATCAGGTGAATGAGCGTTCCATGTCAACCGAGGTTATGAGGCATATTTCATATTTGATATACCAGATGGGGCAAATTCAATATTCATTGCTGGGTTTTCATTTGTATTTAGAAGAATATGTCTAATAGTTTTTATGTTTTGTAAACCAACATTTTTAGCTAGTTCGTTATTTGATTTCTTTTTTTATTATCACTCCAGATTCTCCTTGAACTTCATTTAGTGTATTTGCTGCATTTTCCACTATAACTAGGCTTTCAATTATTGTGAGATTCGATGTTTCTAATTTTTTATGACTTCAACCAAAAAAACAAAAATTTAAAATGACAGGATCATTTGACATTGTGTATCTTATCGTGCATGATGTGAAGCAAGTGAAGATCTTATTTATTGAAGTTTTAGCAGGTGTATGAAACTCCATAATTTGGACAAATCTGTTGATTGTGGCCTTGAACACGGTCGCCATGGGTGAGGGGACGGCATACGTGAAATGTGGAATGGTAAACAAGCCGATCCCGCGTAGAATACCCCGCAATAGTCTTGGAACCGTTTTCATAATATTGGTAACAACTGGTCTAACATCATGTTGGTTTGTGGAACCGTTTTCATGTTTTTCGTAGGTTCAAACTTCAAATCATAGGTAACCAAGACCCCAATCCGAATCAGCTAATCGAGTTTTGCTTCTATAATTTTCTATGTTTTTAGGTATTCAGACAATAAAATCATTTATTAAAAGGACACTAATAGTGCCTTTCAGGTAAAATGCTTGGCAAGACCATCCAGAAATCGCTAAAATTGTACCAAGAAACTTAATGGGTTTTTCGACAACTTATCTGTGTCGAAAAGTAGTGGTATTACATGGTGTTTTTTATTTTTTTTTTCCTGTATACAAAATTGCTACCTGAAGGAGTACTTCGATTTCACCATAGAAACGAATAAAAATAAAAATAACGATTTTAGTTAGTTTGTTATAATTTATAATATTAATTCAACTTACAGGCTACAATAAAATATAATAATAATATAAAACATCTAGACTGACAAACGGTTTCCGCTCAGAATCTTTTATCGTATACAATGATATGATATTATTAAATTAAAATTTAATAAAATCCATTATGCAGTGACCCACTTGTAACATACTGTACAGAAGAGTGACATCCACTTACCCCGCTTTTTTTAAGTATTGGATATAATATATAATAATGAATATTTAATTATGTTTCGACATTTTTAGATTCTGTGTGGACTACGAAATGATGAATGTATTGGTTTTACAATGTGTTTTTAATTCGAAAACTCAAAAACTTTTTGGGACAGTAAGAATCCTTCGATTTTTTTTCAACAGGATCTTTTATGATAGTGAATATAGTTATATAGTTGTTAATTCGGTGGATCAAAAGTAAAATTTTCCCAACAATAATAATCTTTCAATTTTGTTTTGTTTTAACACCATAGGAATGAATAAAATATAATAATGTTATTATATTAATTCAGCTAACATGCTATAATAAATAAATAATAACAATATAAAAACTCCAGACTGACAAACCGTCTACGCTCAGAATCGTTTTTCTTATACAATGAATCTATATCATTGAATTCAAATTAAATACAATCCATTATACAGTGACCACTTGTAACCTACTGTACAGCAGAGTGACATCCACTTACCCGCTTTTAATATTTGATTTTCTTATTTTTTCAAAATATATTATGTTGGTAGGTAAAAAATATTTAGACGAAGCTTATGCTGTTGGTCCTTATTCCTCGATACTGAGTTAGAAACACCAAATTTTACTTGTTGCAGTATGTTTTAATTGTGAGTAAAAGAGCCAAATACCATCTTCCTTTTTGTTTAACATAATCACAATCAGTGGAAAACCATACCAATAATTATACCACTAAATAGTTATGGTGAACTTATTTACTCGATGGTTTGAATTAAAAATATGACCAGATTTAAGAAAATATTGAGAATTACTCTTAATACAACAAGATCAAATATGTGACCATTATTGAGTAAATAAGTTTCACCATAACTATTCATTGGTACAATTATTGGTATAGTTTTCCACTAATTTGTGATTATGTTAAACAAAAGAGGAAGATGGTGTATGTTTCTTTATTTCAGCACATTTGTTAGGACTTTTTCAGACGGCTCGTCTAGATCATATTCTTGTTCTTGTTGCAATTTGAGATTGAATGTATCATTGGTCTTCCAACAAGCTGAGAGAATAGTTAAGCGACCAATGTTGGCTGCGCCTCCTTCAGTTGCGATGGCGTCACATAAGTGGATGTACTCGTCTGATCGTAACTTCCACTGATAGAAACGAATGAAATTGAGACGCTCCGTTTCCACCTTGACGTACATGTCGAAGCAGTACCGTTGAAATATTTAATATAATATAATTTGTAAAGTGTAGCCACTGGGTTACTCCTTTTATCAAGCAACTCATGTCAATTTATTATTACTTAAAGCACATATTCGTATTGTAAAAATTCTAATTTACAGATTGTATATATTCTACTAAAATATAAAAAAAAAAAAAAAAAATATAATATCATATGAAATATTTAATATTCAAATAAAAAAAAATAATCTGTACTATAAAAGCGAAATAGAAATCTTTGTCACGGGTTGGCTCCGAAACGGCTTGACCGATTTGGCTTATTCATGTTTTTGTAGTGTTTGCAATTATTACGACAAGGTTTTTGTGAAAGAAAATTTTAGAAAAATCCACCGGGAAATTAGAAATCTGGATGTCAAATATAAAACAGTGGCGCTATCTGCGCTATCCAGGGAAAAATAAACTAAATAATAATATAATTTTGTTTATTGTAAAGTTATGATTTTAGCTGTTAATTTTAAAGAATTTTATTAAAATAAAAAGAGGAGATTAAACCTTGGCCGCTCCACAAATGGTGCCAAATGGATGCACTTATCTATGAACAATATAATTGAAGATGAAATTAAATATATGTCTTTGCAGCGATGCCAACCAGAGATTATTAATCTGGAGTTAGAAATAAGAAAATAAGGCTAAGAATTAAGGTTTTAATTGGAGATATTACCATTGTTTGTCCATTTTGTTCTGCGCTGAAATTCAAATCCACACCGTATAACGTATCACTGTACAACGTATTTTTACCAAATTTTTTACTGTTTTATCTGACAGTCTGCTGAAGGTTTAAGTACCGCTTTTGTTAGTAAAAAATAAATACTTATAAAGTTCTTGAAAAATAAAAACAAAGCTCATCTACTTACGTATAATTGCATGGGGTATTTCAGGTATTCCCGTTATCGATCGCGTTAGTGTTTATAGAACCTTGGGTTTCAATCTACCTGCAACCTGACTTTTTTTCTTTTGTGTGGTTTTATCGGCGCGTACAAATGAATTGTTTTGAGAAGTTAAATTCAACAATCTAAATATATCTATACTTCTATATTCATATATTTATGTGCTAAATATACGCTATATATATATATATGTGAAAATGGAATCTTTGTGTCAAATGTACTCTGAAACAACTCATTCGATTTTCTTGATTTTTTTTTTGAGAGTACATCGCGGACCAGGCTATAGGTTTAATTCCAAGGTAATTTTATAATTACCCACCATACCTTGACCGAAAAATATATTTATAAAATAAACAAATCTTATGCACGACTGCACGAGTAACAGCCCCACTATTTTCAAACTACTATCCACAGGGGTGGAGCACGCGAGACACATCTAGTAATAAATAAATATTATTCTCAATT
Organism: Sitobion miscanthi; assembly: GCA_008086715.1. NCBI lineage: Eukaryota > Metazoa > Arthropoda > Insecta > Hemiptera > Aphididae > Sitobion > Sitobion miscanthi. Next base: position 27,659,559 of record CM017803.1, read on the forward strand.
AGCCCATAGCAACCATTAATATACAAAAATTTCAAAAATGATGCGAAACTTTTCCCCATATATCTTCCAATACTAATTGTATATTCCTTCAGTCATCGTTCAATAGTCTTGTTAACTGGTGTCACGCTATTGGTATTAAATTATTATAAATCTATTACCATGAAGTAATAAATTATGACAAGTGTAAAATAATACAGTTTCTAGATAATGTAATCTTGCTGATTACACTTATACCAATGATGATTTACCCTTAAATCAAGTCTCCCAGTTAAAGAATCTAGGTATAATATATATATTTTCACTTTTGTTTAGACCTCATATTGACTATATCACTTGTAAGGCCTTATACTAATTTGGTTCTTACGTCACCACACTAATTATTTAACCTCAGCATCCTGATTAATACCTCTTTATTCCGCTCTTAAAATCTTGTCTATGACTCGATCATTTGGCATAATTATTTCTGAATTAAAATAAAATTTGTTCTACGAGTGCAGAATCGCTTCTTACTAAAAATTTATCATCCCGAATTTTTTATCTACCAGTCATGAATACGCTGAATCTTTGTTCTCTCGAGGACAGGCGTCTAAGGGCTGATCACAATTTTTTATTAAAATTAATTCAGAGTAATTTCGATGTACCACATTTCCTTGAGCATATAAGCCATAGAGTTCCAGCGATCCATACTAGATCCCCTGACACCTTTCACGTCATAACTTTCCATTCTAACTTTTTATCGAATAATCCTCTTATTAGAACAATCCGTAGCTTAAATGATAATAATTTTTATATTAAGGCCATATATTGCTATAATTTGAATATGTTTTGTTTATTTTTAAATGTATTAAAATTTTTTTGTCTATAACACTTATCTTTATATGTATTATTTCATACTATTTATATGTAAAAGGTGATTGGCGTTTGTATAGTAAATAAAAAAATATATAAAATTTTAATCTTAAAATAATATAAGTACAAATAAAATGTAATAAAATATTAATATGAGTATGTATTTATTAAATCTTAGTAAATAGGTTCAGAAATGTCATTGTATCACATAATTTAAGTAAGAACATTATTATAGAATAAATGTACCTACTTAACTTCAATTGGTTAACTTAAATTAATTATGCTTTACTAATAAACATTAATACAGATCAAATTTCTACAAATTTCAATACAGAAACAAAGCCAGTTTTTAATTTTCACTTTGCAGCAAAAAAAATGTTTTACAATCGTCTGAGTTATCACGTGTTGCTCGGAAGACTTAAACAATATTTATTATTTACACTTTTTTATTTTATGATGTAGATTCGAACAATTTTACTCGAACTACCCAAGCGTTAATTGAGGGTATGTTAATTATATTGTACTATGTAGACTGTGATGATTAGGAATAGATTAAAAAAAAATCTAACCTCATCTAACGTAAATCATTATTTAGTAACGATTTTTTTTTCTGTTGTTACAGAAAATGTGATGTTATGGCCAGGTAGATAACTTTTACATCATTTTTCCAAAGAAAAAATTTGAATAATGTATTCATGACATAAAAATAATAGGCAGCTATTTTTAACTATATAAAAATACCATCCATAGTATTTTTCTAGTTCTGTGATTTAATATTGATTAAAAATCATAATTCATTTAAGTCATATTATGTAAAGAGCAATTCATATGAAAAATCTAATTTTTACCGTGATTAAATAATTTAATTTGAGTAAGTGATAAATTTGTTTCAAATGATTTGTAATAAAATGATAAATACATTACATGATATTTACATTTTTCTCAATAAATTCATTTTTTCCTACATATTTACACAATTTTAATAATATAGGAATACGATTATATTTGTAAACTAAATATACCTACTTTTCTAGTTTTGCGACAATTTCGTGTTTCCAATAGTATACGTCCACAAATTAATATATTTAAGGAAAATTTATTTATGGTCGACATAAGTTAGATTATCGAGTTTTATGACCCAGAAAAACGATTGTCAATATTAGTCCATGGTAATGATAATTTTAAATAATTATCCATAACCATGCGTTTAGGATGGTACATCGGGGTATTACCATTTGGAGTGGCAGTTAAAGATAAACTGTATAGTATATTAAATACAAATACTGATTTAAACTGCCTACATTCAATCGGAGATATCTATTGTGGAATAAATGGAATATTTTTCCAGACGGATCTCACCCGTTTGGACATTGAAAATATGAAATTTCCACCATTGTATTTTCCTTTTTTATTAAATATATTTACATAATTTGGTTCTTTTAATATATGATAATCCTTGCTCTGTTCATAACTAATACCTATTTTAAATAATGTAATATATTGTCGTTCACCTAAAGTTAAAATATATTATAATTCAAATTATTAAAAAGTTGAACAATATTCTCTGTTATAGGGTCGAAACAAGGCTACTTCATTAAGCTGATAGAAGAGTTAAAATTCCAGAATAAATGTTCGTATAATTGTGCAAACCAATAATGAATAATAATATTTATTTATTTTCGATTAATTAGTAAAATAATGATAAATTATTAAATCCTTAATTTTTATCTGTTTCTATTTTCAGTGGATACTAGTTGCCTCCCAAAATATACGAATTGCCTCCCATCCTTATCTCAAATAAGAAGGTTAATTTACACATTAATACAACTAAGAATAGTTGTGTGGTGATATTGTAATAAATACCATTCGACATCAGTGGCATGCCCAGGAATTTAAAATAGAGGGACAACATTTTTTTTTTAAATAAACAAAAAAAAAGCGGGTAAGTGGAAGTCGCTCTGCTGTACAGTAGGCTACAAGTGGATGACTATAAATTTGAATTCAATTATTTATATCATGTGTGCAAAAAACGGTTCTGAGCAGAGACGGTTTGGCAACCTAGGATATTTTATATTATACTTATATTGTTATTATTAATATATATACATTTTTAACTACAAAATCATTTTAGAAGCTTGTGGTTTTACAATGGTATTTATTTATTTAGTTTTTTTTATCCTGGATACAAAATTTATACCAAAGGGAGTGCTTTGATTTCACATATAGTATCTTATATTTTAGCATATTGGATAAAGATGGTACTTTAAAAAGGTAATTTTTAATTTACTCAATAGTAATTTAATGCCACGGAAAAACCACCGACAAATTACGAAAAACCGGTAAAAACATGTTTTTAACTTCTAATGCTTTGTTCATCAACATAAAAACGAATAAAAAATAATAATATTATAATATTATTTCAACATAAAAGCTATAGGTTATAAATAATAACAATATAAAGTATCCAGACTGACAAACCGTCTCCGCTCAGAATCATTTTTCTTACACAAAGATATTATATCAATTATATCATTGAATTCAAGTTTAATACAATCCATTATGCATTGACTCACTTGTAACTTACAGTACAGCATAGTGACATCCACTTACCCACTGTTTAAATTTTAAGTTTAATACATTTTGTCGAAATTAAAACTTGAAATATTTAAAAAAAAATTGTACATATGTGTTTTTAATATTTTTCAACTGCTATTGTAAAAATATATTAGGCGCCAAGTATTATATTTTCACGATTTTTAACCAAACAAATAAAAATGTATTGATATATCATATATATTATATAAAAAAAATCAATATAAGAAAATCGCTACATGGGAAATCGAGTAAATCCGATGATATAGTATAAGTCTATTATAATGATATAGTATGCCCGTATGGTCGTATAGCTGCGTATCACAAACTATATTATAAGACGTATACGCATCAACCAAAAACTGGAGAAGTTGTTATACGCCGTATACCCGCGTATACGCCCAACTACACCACTGATTATGTATATCGTATAATTACACAATAGAGTATATCATCTTAATGTTAAGCAAGGACGTCCAACAATCAAAACCTAGGGGGTTGACAATATCATAAAAAAATAACTAAGAACCAACCAAATTGATTTTATTTAATATCAGAAGATAAATACACAACATAGATAAACGATGTACCTTATGTTATATGTCATATATTATAATATTATCAGTAAAAATAGTTTATTATTTATAATAACAAAAAATTACGAATCATTTTGCATTTGTCTAGAAGGGTGACATGCCCCTTCTTTAATCCCCTTAATGGGCACCCTTGATGTTTATGCGTACAGATAATATAATCGTATCAAATATCAAATATAACATTATATATATGTTATACTATAACTATACTGTACTACTTATAATTACACAAAATATAATATTAATTACGACCATTAAATTGCAAACTTATTTTAACATATTTCGAACCACTTATACATTTACTAGATTGCTACCTACCCGTTAATAGGTAGCTAGTATAGTTGTAATAGGTATCTACTATTTTCGTTCCCATACAATTTAGGTTGCGTTCGGAGGAAACTTGCATGTAGTCGGATGGCAATTCATATTATTTATACCAGAAACTACCCTGAATATTGTAACAACATTTTCCTGTTTTAAAAAGTATTTTGAAAAAAAAAAAAAAGAGGAAAGTAGGTAACACTACTTTTACTTTTAATTTTTAATTGAAATTATTATTATTTTTAGCTGAGAAATACTTGACTAAAACAAAGTGGTGCTTGAGATATTACAATCAGTAACCGATTCAAGATAGCACATCTGTAACCATTTCACCTCGTTCACAATAAATAAAAAACTAATTAGTTTTATAGAAATGTTATTTAATTTAATATGACCTTTCACTGTATTTTAAAAATGTATAATATTTACAAAAACCAAGAAACTTATGCTATATACTAATATTATATATTACAAGTGTAAATCAGTCCATTTAAATTATTATTTTATTTAATTTAAATATATGATATTTAGAATAAGTACTTATAAAGTATAAACATGTACTAACATTAATGGATATGATAATAACTTTTATGAATTTACAAAAAATATACCGGTGTATAACATATTAACATTACTCGTTGTTTTGCTAACTAATAAATTAATAATCAAATTAACAAAATAAACAGATTTTAGATAAAATAGTGTAAAAACAGTTATTCAGTTTACCAACTTAGTATGACGCTACAAGCAATCAATAAAAAAATAGTTCTAAACATAATATATTTTTAGGAATTATTAATCATTAATCGAATATGCCATGATTTAATGGGTGTTGGGTGAATTGGGCTAATATAGACAAGTGTATATATATATTATATGTGTTAAGGGGAATGTCACATTCACCGAAATTTCTGGTGAATGTCAATTTCTTCTTAGATGTAGACATTCGCTGGTTAATGTTGACGTGCACTTTCTGTTTTTGGGGAATTTTTGTAAAAAAGATGAATTATGATAAAATAATTTTTACAAATTAATTCGCCACTCAAAGTGTTAATAAATTAACCATAAATTATTTTATTTTATATTATAAATTATTTGTTACAACAAGATAAACTATTATGACATTTTGAGTTACATAAAAGTCCTGAGGATCTACAACTACACTTCTTCAATAGACACTTTGCCTAACATCTCAAGTCCAACTGTTTGAGAAATTGTAGTGAAAGCTTTCCTTAAGGACACGGATTGGTCAGTAGCAACTTCTTCAGGAGATAATATTTGTTCTTTACTTACAGCAAATTGATTACGGGTGTATAATTGATTTATTACACACTCTATTGTGCCTAGTGTATAATATTAATTATCGACAGCTACGACAACTCCCAATATTTTCTGTGGATCCATACGCCCTCGGTCAACATCGGGGACTCGGATACGAACAGTACCAGTGGTATCACCAGGTTTGGCTGGAGTAACGATTGAGTTTTATCTTCAAATAAATTATTATGTCAACCGAAATTATTATGTTTTATCTGATTGTGGATCAGCCTTATCAGGTGTAGGTTATACCCAGCGATGAATACACGTGACAAGTGACAGTAATGGTCCAATTACGTCTTATCAAATAACATATTGACAATAAGTAATTGTAGGTAGTCATCAAAAGGTACAATCACTAGGGCTGACAATTATATTTCCAAAAATATGCTCTAAAAAAAAAAAAACAATTATTAATCATAATATTTTAATCTTATATTTTTGTATATTATACTACAAATATTGATTTATAAATATTGAATGATAAAATCGATTGATTTATTATGCACCACATGAGTATAAACTAGAAGGATCCATGTCAATATATGATTTTGTTGTACCTTTCGAAGTCATCAGTCCTGGTTTCTAGTTTGCTATACTGTCAATAGATAGTGGTCAATTGATAGTGTGACAATTGATAGTATAAACAATTGATAGTGTCATGATTTTTAATGTTTTTTTTAATTTTATTAATTCTGATTAAATATAAGACCTAATAAATAATTCACAAATAATTTATCTTGATAATTAAAATAATAATAATAATAGGTTTTCAGAAATTAACTTTAACAAAGTTCTCAATAGTTAAAAATATAATATAATAGTGCCTAATAAATAAACTAAACTTGCAGTTGAAAATTATGCGCAACCCCTCGTAAGTAATCTTCTATAATTCTATTATTATAATCACTGTATATATTTTAAAGTTGTTTTGCTCGATCATTGTATTTTTTTTTTGATGGTAGTTGATTTCCTGCAACTAATTGTTCAACTTTCAATCGATTGACACGTTCTTCTTTTTGTAGTGCAGTAATAAATTTCCATATAGATGGATGAATCGATGAATTCAACATTGATGAAAAGCAGTTATGCCAGCCCTCCACTGAATTATTTGTTTGAGGCAAAGTTGCTTCCACAAGAAAAAAATAGTTCCAAATTTGAATTCTAAATAATTCAATAACGTCTTCTTCAGGTACGAATGCTAAAGCTGGTAACATGCGGACATGCAGATCAAATTCTGAGTCCTCTTTATATTGTTTTGATAAGCCAATTCCTTGGACATGTCGCCATATACACTGAGATATGTGAAATAAACAACCATTTATAACCACATTCGGAAATTCACATTTTACTGCATTCATTTCTGCTTTTTCATAATCCATCTTAAAACTAATTGGCTTAGCATTTGAATTAATCAGCTCGAAAAAATCGTTTGTACGTTTCCTCTTTTTTGTCAGGCAGTAAAGCATAAACAGAAGGAATTACGTTTGAATAATGTATTCCATGAATCGTATATAATTGGGAAAATATTTAAGGAGCACTAGAAAAAAATCCATCACAAAACCAGTTTTCACTATTTTCCATTAATTCAAAATTTCTGTTTGTTGTAAATATTAAAATACGTAAAGAATCATTGGACAAACTATCGTACTGAAGGAAAAGTTCCCCATCAGTTGTTAATTTTAATTTTTCCGTAATATTAAAATTAAAGTCGACTGGATTCGACGGATCTGATAGCTCAGTTTGACGAACACGTTGTATAGTTCTTTTCAATGAGGCAACACTGGGTAGTTGCTTTTTTAGATTTTTTAGGTAATGATTTTTTCGGGCTTATTACATTCACGCTCATACATGTATTCACTAATGTTGGTGCCTCTTGCACTCTTTATATATTTTAAACTCATATTATTAAGTAAATTATAATTTTAATAATTTAATTTCAAATTTTATAATAGTTTTTTTTAATTTTAATAAAAAGGAAATGTTGTCAAAAATGTTGTACACTATCAACTGTCGTATACGATAAATTGACCACTATCTATTGACGGTATACCAAACTAGAAACCAGGACTGATGACTTCGATAGGTACAACAAAATTAATATTTATTATAACTATAATTTTTTGATCATCGATTCAAAGAGTTGTATATGTCAGAATTATAAATATGCTCTAAACATCTTTTAAAGTCCTAAAATATGTAGGTACTAAAAATGCAAAAATATACAAAGTAAACTTTTGTTTACTGAGTCGTTCGGTTATGAAAGACATTTCGGTATAATCTAGGTACTTATTGTTTTGACCGACCAATAAAAATATGAAAATGCCTAAAATATATGTTTGCCCTAATTATCACCATATAATAATACCTTTATAAAATCGAACCGTTATTGAATTTTATTACTTATAAATTATTATAGTTTTATGTTCGTATCCATAGTAATTTATGTGACACACGCCCATTTATATGACCTGCGCCAATGTCAACTGCAGTGGGACGAACTGATCGACATCTTTCCAAATTGGCATTATGCATTACTTTTAGCGGCACAACTTAAACTTACTGTACCTACTATATATTTACTGAATTGATTTTAAAAACATAATAATATCTTTTATCCTGGGTCATAAAAATCCTAAATGCTGCGGTACTGATTAGTGATTAGATATAAGTTATATTATAACACATTTACACACAAAGTCCACCCAAAACTACATAGCTTTAATAGGATAAAGTTTGTACATTTCTAGAAAAGCAAGAACCTAAGATTATAAAAAACCCTTTACATTTTTTTTAATTTTCAACACAATATTTCCATATGGGTTATATTATTATTTTAACTTTCAAAACGATACAAATAATCATTATACAGGTGACCATATTTTTTCCTCTTTCACTTTTAATAAAATCTAGAGGCAAACCAATTATTATTTTTGTATTTTTGTATTAACTATAATATTAGCACTGGACTGAATACAATTTGTTTAATTGTGCTGGTTAGTACAATAAGCAACACTGTTGCTTACTTGGTTGCAACACTAAGCACCCAGTAAATAGTAATCTTTTAAAAAAGCACCGAAAATGTTCCGAGAATATTCTGTTATTCTGCCTTGTTACTTCCTTCTAACTTGCAAATTAATCTAATAATTTAAATCTGTACAAGCGTTTTGTAAACTATTTGATTAATTTAACTTGACCTAACAAAAAAAAAAATGTTTAATCGAAGTTATAATATTATTTGTAGCTCATCTTCATGTTACTATATTAAGATGGTGCCAGACAGAACGCAGCCAGAAAGAAACTCAAGATAGCATATTACTTGTCACCAAACTACCTATTGATTCTATTATTACATAATAACAAACAAGTTAGTTTTATTGAAATATTATTTAATTTATTATCTTTCACTGTAATTTAAAAATGTATAATATTTAAAAAAAACCCAAGGAACTCATTTCTGCCATTAGTTAATTATATAACACTTATAAATTGTTCCATTTATACTATTTAATTTATTCAAATATACGATATTTAGATGAGGCATCAAAAAAAAAAAATTATATAAGATAATAACATTTATTTACAATAAAATATATTCTGGTGTTATAACTATACTCATTTTTTTGTTAATTAATAAATAATTAGGTACCTAATTAAAATAATAAAATGATCATATTTTAGATGAGTGATAATGATAATCTTTAAAGTCGGTTATTCAATTTACTACCTTAGTATGATATTACAAGGAATCGATTTCATAAAATAAATAATACCTAATGTTTTAAAAAATCATTTGAAGAATTATTTATTTATTGAAATTCATAAATATTTGAGGTGTGCCGTGTGGAGGTGCTAATATATTGATTAAATTAACACAATTATTGAAAGCCGAATTTATAAAATAAACATTCGGTGAAATTTTCATGCATCCACAGTAATTTATTTTTGAATTACAACGAAATAAGAAAATCGTTACATGATAAATCAAGTGAATATCCAATGTTGTAATAATTCAAAAATGAATACAAGATTACTCATAAGCTCATAACTCATAAGTTTATCTACTTTTATCAATGAAAAAATGTCTTCCAGAAAGTAAAATTACATTTTTATGTACGTTTGAAGTTCAAAATGTTAATAACATTAAATATTCTCTCGATTTCACATGCAGCAATTTTCTTATTTTCTTGTAATTCTTAAACGAATAAAAGTAGATACATGAAATGTACACCATATGTTTATTTTATAAGTACATTTACTTGATTTCCTAAATATTTTGAATCATTTATTGTTATTTACAGACATTTTAAAGTTTTATTTTTTTTTCTATAAATATCAATACAATTTTATTTGTTGGGTAAAAAAACGTGAAAATTTATTATAAAGATCCTGATATATCGTTACAATAGCAGTTGATAAATATTTAAATATATAAGCACAATATTTTTTTAATTAGCATTTAAAGTTCGATTTTTGACAACATTTATCAAATTTTAAAATGATTTTGTAGTTAAAAAATGTATGACATTTTCACCTCTCATACTTCTATATAACTAGGGGTTGAAAATCTAAAACAAGATTCCACGCAAGTAGCGAATTCTGAAACAAAAAATTTAAAAAAAAGAATAAACAGAGTTTTTTTTTAGTTATTTCAAGTTCAAATTTGGACGAAATTATATACTAATAACCAAGATTAACGATTTTAGTTGGTTATGCTTTTGTAATTTAATAATATTAATTCATGTAACCGGCTAATGTATTAATAATAAGTGATAACAATATACATATAAAATAAAATATCCTTGACTGACAAACCATCTCCGCTCAAAATTGTTTTTCGTATAACATGCTATCATTGAAATCAATTGTACCTAAGAGTGGTAATACCATCCATTACAGTATCCCACTTGTAACCTACTGTACAGATATAATTATAAAACAAGCCTTTCCAATAAAATTAATACAAATAATAATATACTCAATATACCTATAAAGAGGACGGAGTGGCCGAGCGAACAAAGGTGTTGGCTGTGACGCGCTAATTAAAAATAAATCTATTCTATCTCAAAAATTTATTAACTTTGCAAGAATTTATTTTATTTATAAATTAATAATTAAGACCTTTTTCCAAAACAAATTTATAGTAAAATTTGTAATATAATTTGTAATTATAGTAGCTGTCCTTATTTTATCCTTATTTTTTTTTTTTATAAGCTATTAAAGTTAAAAAATATTAACAAAATACGTGAAAATGATGAAAATTTTCAAATTATTACGAGTTTGAAATTCATAAAATATTTTCTTTTTAAATCTAACATTTGAAAATGTAATACAAGATTCCTTATTAGTTTGTCTACCTTTATAAAAAAAAAAAATGTCTACAAGAAAGTCAAATTAAATTTTTATGAGCGTTTGAAATTCATATTTTTACAACGTTAAAAGTATGATTGTATTATCAAGGTTGCTCGAAACTCTTTTTATTTCAAAAATATAGTTTCTATATCAGCTTTTGGTATTGTACTGAGTGGAAAATTTCTGACGACCTCGGTTGCAATCGTTATTTGAACAGCAGTCACCTGGTATAAATCTGATACTACCTACCTGTACGAGTAGCGCCATAGAACGCCGTATTATATACTGAGTGCATTAAAACTCTAGAGCACTAATCCGATCTCAATTTGTTAACATTTGTTAACATTTAGATTGACAAAAAACATTTCTTTTTTCGTATTCTAAAAAAAAATATGTGTTAACTACCCTTTACCTTTACAGCCTATATGAGTTGAAATAATTTTTATTGAATATGGTCATTTTTTGAAGCTTTTAACTTCGGATAAACCAACATGCAATTTTAGTTGCACCTATAACCCAGTTTCGTCCGCCAAAAAATGAAAAAATACAAAATTTAGATTATATAAATGTATCTTGGTTTTGGAGTACCTACTTAGGTACCTCAGCTTTGTGAATTAAATCGACCTAGGTGGACAATTTATTTGTGGTGGATTGGGTATAGCACTTGGTATAAATCGAACGTAGTTCATACTATTATTTATACTTTCCAGATATCTCCAAAAACAATTTGAAATTTTCACAAAATTGTTCTAATAGTTTTTTAGAACCTATATAGTAGTTACATATATAGATTCAACTCTCATATTTGTTTTAATATATATTTTCTTTATTCAAAACTATAAGCGTGCGACGATTTGATGGATCCTTTTACCTTATCTGCCAGAGTTGCTAATGGTAAACATTTAAAACAGTGGTGTATAGATCCCCCTTCACCTTTTATTTGTAAAGTTAAGTTTTCTAATTTTCTGTATTTCTCAATATGAAATTACTTTTAAAGTTTTAAGTGTATCAAACAAACTTTTTTAAAATTTTTTTTTTGTGTCTGTCATCACCTTTTAGGACAGTAAAAGTGCGTAGATTTTCTTCAACAGTATCTTTTCTGATAGGAAAGTGAATCTTATTGGTACTTTGAGGTGTGAAGAAAGTTTCGTGAAAAAAAAAAGAAAAATTAAGGAAAACCGGGAATTTTTACGCAAAATCAGTTTTCGAGAAAAACGGTTTGGATTTTTGGTGCAACTCTTAAACAAATGACCGTAGGTACATGACATTCATGTACCTACACATGACATTTTGACTGAATAATTGTATTAGCATTTTCTATACACCATTATATTTTTCAAATATTTTGACATCTTTTGAGCTATTTACGGACATTTTCAGTTTCCATATTTTATTTTTTTTTTATAAATATCAATCAAAAATTTTATTTGTTGTATAAAAATGCTTGAAAATTAATAGAATGATCCTAGTGTTTTGTTTCAAATGCAGATAAAAAAAATTAAAAGTCTATAGTCACAATTTTTTTTTTTAAGCATTTATACTTCAAATATTGACAAAATACGTGAAAATGACGAAAATTTGCAAATTATTATGAGTTAGAAATTCATAAAAACTTTACCTTTTACTTCTAAGATCTGAAAATGTAATACGAAATCCCTCATCAGTTTGTCTACTTTTATCAAAAAAAAAATGTCCACAAGAAAGTCAAATTAAATTTTTATGAGCATTTGAAATTCATATTTTTACAACATTTGATATTCACTCAATTTCTCATGTAACGATTTTATTATTTTACTATAATTAAAAAACGAATGACTTTTGATACTTGAAAATTGCACTGAATATTTATAATAGCATTATCTGTGAACCATACAGTTTTCAAAATAATTTGTCACTTTTCGAGCTGTTTATGGACATTGTCAGTTTTCAATTATTTTAGTTTTTATTTCTAAAAATATTAATAATTTTTTTTTTTTATATATATTTTGTACAATATCAGTTGAATAATATAAAAATACATGGGCATAATTTTTTTTTATAAGCATTTAAAGTTTGAATTTCGATAAAATGTATCAAATTTAAAATTTAATATTTATTTTGTAGTTAAAAATTTATAAAACGTTCAACTTTTATAGCTAATGATTGAAAATTTAAATCAATATTCAACGTATATATATATTTTATTGTTCCATGGTCATACCTGTATAAATAATTTATTCACAATAATAACATCCAATATATTTACTAATATCATACGCCGTCTACCGTCTTTACTCATCATCGGTTTTCCAAACCATTGAGGGACTCACTCAAAAACACCCAAAAAATGTCCGGTTGCTTAGGAGGAGATCAATGACATACCGACAAACATTTATTTTTATATTATATATAGACATAGATTGTTATTATTATCGGCCGCCCAATTAATTTTACCAAGGAAAATTATCATACATTAAAACCTTCCCTGTGACTCGACTGATTTATTAGTGAAACTCGTATTAAAATAAGTAGAGTTATTTTCGGTAAATGATCGTACATACAACAAATGGGGCTCTATTTTATAATATACCTATATAGATTATATTATAATTATTGTATTAATATTTAATTATTTTTATATTACACATTATAGTAGGAATGTGGTATATGAAATCTCTAACCTAACCCCAAAAACTTGGGGCCCCTGTGAATTGCACACCCCACACTCACGATAATTGCGCCACTGTAATATAAATACCTACTAAGGTAATCAATTTTATATTTATTATTTAATTATGTTGATGTAGTAGGTATAAAATATAAAACCTTGATTATACTATGGTCGATTTGAATTCAACTAGACAAAATTTTCCTTTTTATTTAATTAAACAGAAATCGGTCTTAGAAATTTGTATTTTTAAAATGTGCAATGTAATTCTGCTTAGGGCCGGTTTAATTGTATTGTTTTGTGGTAGGTACCTATTTGTTTCAAATTGGTCTATTTAATTTTAAACATTTAAATTTTCAACTTTAAAGTCATACATAGTTTAGCTCGTAAATTGTTTAGATTTCAATCCACTGAATTAATTTCATTTTATTGTATTTTACGAATAATATATATCGATAAATTAAATATTGAAAACCATAATTTTAAGTTGCAGTATGGTTATATTAAACACGTCATATGAATCAAATAAATTGCAGTTGTGTAACACAGTTTGTTTTTGTATATTATCATGTTTTTTACATAATAGGTATCTACAGAACAATAGCTACAATCCAACAACAAATATTGAATTAAAATATATATTATAAACGACCAAAATGTTTGTATGAAATGTTTACTTAGTTTTTCAATATTACAAACACCAAATTATATTAAACTGCATCTACGTAATACCTATTCAGAACACAATCATATCATAATATTCTTTGCAAAATAAAGTTTATGCTCGTTCAGTGTAGTGATCTGAACAGTAACAAACATGATTTCTTATAAAGTTTTAATGACATTAACTGTTATATTTATTATAAGCTCTGAAGTTGGTAGTGTAGGAGGTAATAATTAATATTATATTTGTATTTATATTTAAATATAAAATTGATTTTAAGTAGGACAAACATTTTCAATATTATAATATGATTTTACACCTAGGTATGTGATTATCAATAAAATAACAATTTATTAACGTTATTATCGACCTATTTAATGTAAAATAAATGTATCAAAAACAAAATGTGAATACTAAGTTTACTTAACTTCAATACAAGTACTTAGTCGGTATGTAAAAGATAAAATGTATATTTTTGTGTAAATTTAAAAGTGAACTTTAAAATTTACTTTATTATAAAATAATCGATTTTTCTATTTCGGAAAAATTACGTTTTACTACCCAATGTTAATAATATTATTTCATCTTTTAATACAATTTTATCTACTACATACCGTGTAACAGTTCCATTATTAATTGTATATCTATATGTCTTAAATATTATATTTTATTATTTTTTTAGACAATGAAAGTAAGTATACTGATTTTATATGAGTGAAATAAAATACATGACACAATTTATTTTTATAAAAAAATACGGGGAATAGTAAGACATATACGAGAGTAGCAGGTAAGCAACTACATATTTTCGTTCCCATATGGACATATGTCAGTTCCTACTCGGTAAAAACCAGGTACGTATATGTTAGTACCAACTCGACAGAAAAGGTTATATATGTATAAACGAATTTAAAAAACTAAATATAATATGATGATTAAAAAATATAATAAAAATCGCATTTTGCGAAATTCCATATTTTATGAGGTTTATTTCTATTACATAATTTAACATAATCGTATTTACACAATCGTAACACAATTAGTAACGAAAACCAAAAATCAGTAAAAAATACTCCGAAAATGAAGATTTCATAAATGAAAAAATGTCAGATTATACAACGAACAAAATTAATCAAAATACAATTATGTTAAGTTTTTATGTTAAAGAAATAAACCTTAAAAAATATAAAATTTCGTATTATGTGATTTTATTATATTTTTAATCATCTCTTATAATATTATAAAACAGGAAGTCTCCGTTTTTTTCCGTCAGACTCGCGCGATCGAATAAGAAAGAGCCAATGAAAAAATTCCGTCGGCGCGGCCGCGTTATCTCCTATTTTCTTATAATTTCGAAGATTTTTGGAATTTTCCCGGGAATTTACCTTTTTCCACCATTTTGACCGTTTTCGAGCCTCTTTCGCCCCCTTTTATATTTGATTCGCGTATCTCGCGATCTCTCGAAGCCGCCGGAATGCGGTTTATATTTGTGCGCCGTCCGTAGCCGTCGCAAAGTCGATCGCAAAATACGCTCCCGGCCGGACTTTTTTGCCGATTTTTTTCGTTTTCTCCGACCGTTTCGTCTTTTCGCACGCTATTCGTGCCCGAATCGTGTAGTCGACGTCTTTTTATATCCGTCTACATGCGCTTTTCTCTCAAAATCGGTGCGTTCGCCTCGCAATCGCGTTTAGAAATGACGCTGGCGACCGACCGTCTATAAGCGTATATATACATGTATATACATGTATATGAGTACGAGTTTTGCTTGTGATTTAAAACTTATCAACGGAAAATTCTTTTCACATACTCCGTTAAATAGAGATATGGGAGATGCGCGTATTATGATCAAATTATATACGATTTCATCGAATATATCGGTTTACGTCGCTCCGCAGACGCGCAGCTTGAAGGTTGATGTTTTGACCACGCAACACAAACTGTGGTTCGGTAGGTTAGGCGTAGGTTCCCCAAACGTAGGTCGCTAGGTAGGCCCGGGATCGATTCCGTCAGAATGCATTCCGGGCGGCAGCCGTCTGTGTCGAATGGTTAAACATTGCCACCCGGCACCCTATTTTTTTTGCATTTTTTTCCGATTTTTTTTACAAATTGTCTCTTTATTATTTATTTTTATTATAATTATATACAACTTATACATTTACTTTCGAAATGTACCTATTGATCATTTTTTTTTAATTATTATTCAACGACAATACAACATAACAATAAAGCCTTTAATAATAATATTATGTTGGTTAATATTGGTAATATTACATTATATCAATTTTTTTTATATAATATGACCCTACTTAAACTGACTACCATTTATTTAATGTCTTATAATAAATAAGTATAGGACATGGGTATTTATTAAAATTATTAGTAATTTTACTTTTATATAAATGGTGTGTTACTGTGTTATGGCTTATACATATGCATTATGCTTTATGTATACATAATAGTAAAATATGAAGTAGGAAAGCATATTATAATATGCATATATATGAGTTAATAGGAGTTAGTTAGTAAAAGATTAATGTAGTTCAATATAGGTACACTAAGAGTACATAATATTAGTTTAAAAGTATATCAACTATGGTCCTTTAAAGTTTTGTATAATATGCATTAATACTTTTAATTAAAATACCTTATTTACAAGAGCTGAATAATTTCATCTTATAATCTAAAATGCTCAAAAAAAAAAAAAACAAAACAAAATTATTGGCAAACACAGTTCATTATTTATATTATTTTTCCGTGATATAAAATTGAGAACAATTTTATTTTATAATTATAAATAAAAATGTACCTACTATAGGTACCTACTACCTACCTACCTATTTAAATAATTTTTTTTTTGAAACGCGTGAATAAAATATATTTTGGGTATAAAGATGGGCCCCCAAAACCAATGTGCCCCGAGACCGTGCCTCCCTTCCCCCCCTTAATCCGGGCTTGGTAATTTGATATAAGTTTAAAACAAAATTTTTCCGTGAAGTTGTTGACGTACCTACGCAACTAGCGGGGTCCGCAATCCACCGCAGGTGGATTGCATACTTGATCATATAGTGTTTTTATATCGTCTACTATTCGACAAAGTCGGATTGCCTACGTATGTGGCTTAGCCGCAAGTCACCTAGGTATCGAACTACAACGGTGCAGATGACTGATAGCTAGATAATCAAACAAGCTCCAGACAGTTTATTAATCAATTTACAAAGGTCTTGACAGATGGCAAGACAGTTAAACTCAAAGTTCAAACATTGCCACGTTCAAAAGAGTCCATAAAACCCTCAAGTTATCACAAGTCCTTATCACCGTCGTAAAAATGAACATCTGCATATACTTTTGAGTTTGTGGTTTTAAGTTTTTAACCAGCCATCATAGTCAGGTGTGACTTATCTAAGTGACTAGACCTCCAAAATTTGTGCTCACACTCAGTGAGTCTCATAAGCCTACTAGAAACAATATTTTCCATTCTGCACTTACCTACGCAACTAACGGGGTCCGCAATCCACTGCAGGTGGATTGCATACCTGGTAATATAGACTACGCATATTATCCGCGATCCGACGCAGTCGGATTGCCTACCCATATGATTTGATGATTGATAGCTAGACAATCGAACACACCCATGGAATCTACACTTTTTAACAACCAAAAGCACCATGCGAACGATGGCGGTATCCACGTATCCAATACGCCGTTTATGGCTTTCTCAGTCGATTATAACCTTACACCGGTGATAAATGATAGCTAGACACTTAGCAACAATAGTGACGGATTGCTAGACGCTCAAACTTTTAAACATTCCTGCCAAAGCATCAAGCCTTATCTTCAAACCATATCTCTAATCCTGATCATCCTTATCACAAATCCTAAACTTTCGTCTTATAATCTTTGCGAATTTTATAATTCCAACGACATTGTCTCCAAAATTGGTACCCACTCTCAGCGAGTCTAACGGGCCCCGAGTTTCCCTTAAAGCTAGTCCTATACTATAAAATCAAAAGAAAAACAGCTGTTCTATACGAAATTCATGGAAGATCTCATGGTGGAAAAAAATTAAACACCGCTCCGTTTCCCCAGTCCGCCGGGCGGATCCCGTCGATTCTCTATAGCGCGACCAATCGCGTACCTTCGTTGCGGCGGCGGTCGGTTTTAAAACATTTTCGAAAAATGTTACGCTTTTTACGCTGTTTTTCACCTTTTCAACTTTTCTCATTTCACATATAGTTCGATTGTTTTAAAAGCCGCGTGGTTTGTACACGATATCTGTCTATAGCCATCGCAATCGACGCCAGCGTAGGTCGTTATTATTGATTTTTTCGTGTTTCTCGATTCGTTTCGCCTTTTCAATTACCGTTTGTGCTCTATTTGTTATGTTAATTTCTTTAGAAACCCGTGGAAATGCGATTTGTACGCTTAAAAATTCGTGTTCACGAAATGTCAGTCGGTCTTCGTCCCAACGCACAAGTGCATAATTGATATATATTGTTTTTTTGTTTTGTTTTTGATTCAATAAATATTGCATTATGTGATTGTAGACATATTATTTGGTCCTTAATAACGTAGCTGGTATATTGCTTAACGTAAATGCATTATTCAAGCATACATAATAATGTAATAATAATAACAACGGTCAGATAAGTGAATAAAATACAATTAAAGTTTAAACAGTGTGTAGATACATAGAATTATATACGATTACATCGATGTATATCAAATATATTGGTTTACGTCGCTCCGTAGACACACAGCTTAAGTGTTGAAGTTTTAAACTTTTTTGGTATCTCATACTGTAGCTCGATAGATTAGGCGTAGGTTCCCCAAACATAGGATGTTAGATAGGTCCGAGTTCGAATCCGTCGAAACGCTCTTCGGGCGGCTTTCGGCTTTGACGTATTTCGTAACACGGCGGCCACCCATAACTATACTTTTTTGCATTTTTTTCACGTTATATTTCATAAATAATATAATAATATACATGTTAATATTACATTATATGACTGTATATCATATCTTATGTACCTATATGTTATTTAAACTATTAGGAATTTAACACATATTATTTTCTTTAAATTGTCATTGTTATTATATCATACAATAAATACTTATTTGTTTTATTTTTCGTAAATAATTTCGAATGTTGTGTGATTGGGTTTTTGAAAAATACTATTTTTTCTCTTCACTCATAGCAGCTAGACATTCTAGACTGATTTGCTGCAGCACATTGTTCGCTAACCGACGAAACCGGATAGCCTCCCTAGGTGGCTAACTTGAAAGTTAATAGATTTTGCCTTGAGATGACTGACTTTCTAGACACTCCAACACGGTTTTCGACTTTACACTTTTTACATAAGAAAAAGCACTGGACATGCGACGGCACATACCTACCATTCTATCCGCCGTAGACGGATTGCTCATTTTGGTTTCGTCTCAGACGGTGATGACTGACTTATTTAACACTTAATCATGGAGGTTTTTGCATTTTTTTTTTATATAAATATATATACACTTCAGGTACATGTTTATATGTATTTTACTGGTTAATATAATATTATGTATCTATATGTTATTTTTTTAGGAATTATAATTGCACATTTCTCAATATGTTCATTGTTATATATCATACAATATATTATATTTATTTGTATTTATATTGTATATTGAAATTATATTTTTGTAAGTCGTGTGATAGGGGTTTCACTTATAGGTGCTTAATATCGGATCTGCAATCCACCGCAGGTGGATTGCCTACTTGATATGCTATAGCACATTTTCCACGGTCCGACGAAGTCGGATTGCCATCTAGGTGGCTAATTGGAAGTTAATCAATTTTGACTTGCTAGACACTCCAACACGGTTTTTGACTTTACAGTTTTTACATAAAAAAAGCACCGAGCATGTGACGGCTCATATCACTCTATCTGCCGCAGTGGATTGCTTATTTTTGTTTTGTCTTGGACGGGTAATGACTGACTGGCTGGACACTCTAATATGCAGGTTTTCGAATTAACATTTTCTTACACATTCAAAAAAGCACCGGACATGGGGGATAGTATCATCATTGAATTGCCGGTTTTCATGGGCCATGGGAGATTTCTAGACACTCAAACTCGATTTTCCCGCCTTCGAAACGAGACCGCCAAAGAGTCAGGCCATATCAGAAATTTTTATCACCTTCTATATAAGTGCAACATTTATAATTCGAATGTGTCTCCAAAATCGGTACTCACTTACAACTAATATAGGGGTCCAACTATTTTTTAAATTATTCACTTATCTACGCAACTAATGGGGTCCGCAATCCACCGCAGGTGGATTGCATACCTGGTGATACGCTTCTCATGTAGTCCGCGATCCGACGCAGACGGATCGCCTACTTATTTGATTATATGACTGATAGCTAGACAATCAAATAAACCTATCAACCTATCGACTCTACACTTTTTAACAATTTTAACAACCAAAAGCAGCGAACAAACGGGAGGTGATCCTGAAGATCGTATCCAGCTTATCAATTTACAACGTTCGCGACCCTCAAACTTTTAAACATTCCCACCAAAACACCAAGCCTTATCTCTAATCAATATCACTTATCATTATCACAAGTCCTAAACTTTCGTTTTACAGCATTTGCGACTTTTATAATTCCAACGACATTGTCTCTAAAATCAGTTTCCACTCTCAGCGAGTCCAACCCTCTCCGAGTTTCACTTAGAGCTAGTCATATTATATTATATTTATTTGTGACAATGCGTTAAAACGATTTTTATTATATTTTTTAATCATCATATATTTATTTTTTTAAATTCATATATACATATTTATTCTTATCCGCCGTGTAGGAACTAATATACGTGTACCTGTTTTATTTTCATTCTTGATCAAGTTGATTTAGTCAGTTACACATTTTTTGTTGGCGAGACATTATTGCGCTCACATGTGAAAATAAATATATGTACATTTCGCTTTGTCACAACAAATTTAAGTTTGTTTGTATTCATTATTAAAGTATGTTCGAAGACAATTTTTTATCTACTTGTTAAATGATTTATTCGGATGATATTTTCAATATACTAATTTATAATTATTGTCTGGGAACCAAAAGTAGCGTGTAAATTTGGCTGTACCGCGACTCACACCTCACCAGCAGACAATGGTTTTCAACCCGCTGCTTCATTGGCACGTGTAACATGATATGTGGACTGGTTATTGTTATTGTTATTGTTTTTGTTTTCTGACACATTAGACGATTTTACCGCTAAGATAGTTGCATGCCATTTTTCATGTCCCCTACTATAATACATACTACTTACTAATATAATGTGGCAATCACTAATTTTCTACTAATTTTACTCAAAATATATTAGGATAACATTATTACTTTAGTATATTTATATTTTAATCATCCAATGTTCTATATTTATTATTACCATTCGTTAATGATTTGAAAAACGCTGACCTATCCTATCTAATTCCATACGTCGTTGAACCTATCCGATAGATATTCCATTATTCATACATTGCCGTGCTGTAGCAAGACTTCATGACCTGTAAATGATCGTGTCTCGGGTACTGACTGTACTGTGACCATGCCATGCCGAGAGTGCTCATGACACAATTAGTCTGGTTATTCAATGGTATAACGTAGCACACCATAATCGGACTACTGGTGGCACGAGCACTCTCGGCAAAGCACGTCACAGTCCCATCCACGATGATATCCTACACACACATATTATGATGTGTGTAAGTTCTACAAGACTTTGCATCAGTAGAATTCGATGATTTTCCATCGTTTCGTTTTGTTAATGTGGTAAACTTACAATCGGGTTGATAGTGTTAATTACCGGTTACAGGTAGCCAGACCGCTGTGATGAAGATTTTCTTCTTAGGGTTTAATAAAATATAAACTCGTTGAAAAGTTAAGGTGTTTATTTAAAATGTTCTTTGGTGAAATTATTACCAGTCCAAATAATACAATTACTATGCTGTGTGACGCGAAAATGCTCATGAGTGCAATGGGTGATCACGTCTGCCTACAGGCTGTTTCGGGTCAGGTTTATAAGGTCTCCTACCCTCCTACCTTCCCCCTTGCAAATCGACTTATCCATAATACGCAAAGTCGTTATCTGTATCCTGCACGCTTAGTCATACAAGAGTCATATCGTCGTTCACATGAATGCTACACATTCATTAGATACTATGTATTTGTTTCTAGTTTAATTAGATTATCTATTAAAATATATTATCTAATATATGCTATGAACAAACGGATATCATCCGTTACACTAACACCGTCGTTACCATCATAGTTTTAGAGAGGGTGTAATGACTATTATTATAAAAATGTTCGATTCAGCTGTAGAAAAGCGTATATTATATGTTAACTTACGGCTGTAAGCATATAAGGTGTAGAGCGTGAACATGACATTCATTCACTCAAATTTTGAATGTGTGAAGAAACATGGCATCTTGACAACCTTCTTATTGAGCGGTGAAAGGGCAATTTTGAAACATAACCATACCCAATAAAATTAACGAATGTTTATATATTTTGATTTAAAATTGTTTGATTTATCAAATACATCAATCATATACACGTATACGTATACTCGCATAAACTCGCTCCGTGTTCTTTCACGTTTTTGGTCGGAAAAAGTTGACTGTTTTTTGAACTTTAAAATCCTACATATGTAAAAAAAGTGCGTGTGTGATCAGGTGTCGTTGTTGAGTCTGATCGCTTAAAGTATTTTCCGTTAAGGACCGTTTTCTAGTTTTCTACATCACAACAGACTTAATAAGGTAATAATACTATATTATATCTTATCGTTATATTTCCGTCAGTCGGTCTGCACAGCGCACAAACGCGATAATAGTTATCCGGCACGTGTCAAGGTCAGATTGAACACTCCGTGTCAGTAATTTAATACCTGTAATAATACGGAACAGCGTTATCTTCAATTTGGAATCGTTACATATTATTATCACTCTTTTTTTGTCGCATATTTGCTGCAAATTGTGTTGCCCATTCAAGTCATTCAAGGCAGTATTTTTAGTTTAGTCGTTCAACAATTTATCTGTCCTGCCTTGTCATGAACCCGACAACTAAATCCAATATTTCTTCTAAAAGTAGCCCATTAGGAAGTGGTCCTGTTCTTCGTAGTGCCTCAAATGGTAGTACATCTACTTCGATGTCTAAACGGACCAATAATACTTATTCTAATGATGATTTAATGAAAGCTATTCTTGATATGCAAAATTCTCAATCCGTACAATTTCAAGAACTCCATGGTTGTTTGACCTCTTTAAAAAATGAAATCTCTGAACTTAAAAACGAGAATATAGCACTTCGCCATGAATCGTCTGCACTTTCTGCTCGAGTGGCTCAGTTGGAATCAAAACCGGCCGTTACTTCGGATTCTGAAGTGTCGTCAAAACTACTTCGTGAAATTTCTGAGAGAAATTCTTCTGAATATAATGTAATTATATATGGTCTTCCTGAGTCGAATTCGCCTTCAATTAATCAAAGAATCTCTGATGATTGCGCTGAGCTATCTAGTGCTTTGTCACCCATTCAAATTGATTTACCTATTGATTTCAAATTAATTCGCCTTGGTAATAATAAGGCCCGGAAACCTAGACCGATAAAAATAATTTGTAAGTCAAAAGAAAATGCAGCTCAACTCATATCCGAATTCAGGCAGTATTCGTGATGGTCTTCGAATAACCCGAGACAAGACTTCGTTGGAACGGGAGATACTCCGTACTGCTCATATAGAACTTGAAAATAGAAACAAATCAGGCGAGTCAAATTTAGTAATATCCTATGTTAAAGGTGTCCCTACGGTTACAAAGTCACACTCAAAAAACGGAGTCACTGGTCGGGATTGAGACCAGTGAATAATCAATCATACCTTAACGAATTACTTAATTCTAATTTACACGTTTCTTTTAATCCAACTTGTAATAAATGTACTGATGCTAACCTATTGTTTGATAATTTTTTAATAGAATTTACTGATTTTGTTAAAAAGCATACTAATTCCAATATTCCTGTTAATAATATTAAGTCGCATATTTATTCAAATAATAATAAAAATAAATTATCTTATAATTTGCAATGTAACTTTCCTAGTATTAGTCTTGGTTCTAAGTTTAATCTTAAAATTATGTATCAGAATGTTCGTGGGCTCCGGACTAAGTTACATGATGTAATATCTAATTTTCCTATACTTAATTATGACATATTTATACTAACTGAGACTTGGCTCTCCTCGGATATTGTGGATGCAGAATTAGGTCTTACTGGATTTATAGTATTCAGAGCTGATAGAAATGTATATACCAGTTCATGTACTAGAGGTGGTGGGGTCTTGATAGCGGTGAGAATTATGTCCCTCTTTATTATGTTGTGCTGTACAGTCAGTTGAACAGCTATTTATTAAATTATCCTTATCTAAGAAATGTTTATTACTAATAGGAGGAGTATATATACCACCGTCAGCCCCGATCGAGTTATACACGGCACATGCTGAAACTGTTGATGAATTGTGGCAGTCTTCTGGGTGTAATATGGGAATTATATGTGGTGACTTCAATTTACCAAATGTTAATTGGCATAATAGTGTTTCGGGATTGTCATTATCGGGTACCGTTAATGATAATGTCAAGGCAATAGGTGATATATATCGTTTTTTAGATTTTTCTCAAAATAATTCCATTAGAAACCATATTGGTTCACTCTTAGACCTTGTTTTCACATCTGAAATAGACATAGTTGTTGACACATCACCAGACTCATTAGTTACGCCAGATAAGTATCATCCACCATTAAGCATTACATATTCCATGCCCGATGTGCCACCTCAATTGGATGATCAACACTCATTTCGTAATTTTAATTGTGCCGATTATAACTCAATTACTAATAATATGAGCTCCATTAATTGAGAAAGTGAGTTTAACAATCTTAGAATTGAAGCTGCAGCTAGTCGTCTACAAACAATTTTAATAACGTTAATTGAGCAATATGTACCGCTCCATATATTTCATCGCTCAACTTTCCCCAAATGGGTAACACTCAAATTGAAACGTTTAATCATTAGCAAAAAAATTGCACACAAAAAACTGAAACAGTTCGGCACAATGCACTATCGTCATAGATTTTCTTTATTACGTGCTCAAGTAAAACTTGAGTCAAGGCTGGCATATGAGTCCTATCTAGGTAAGATAAATACTTCCCTCCAGAATGACCCGCATACATTTTGGTCGTTTATCAATAATCGCCGAAATACATCAGGTATCCCTAATGTGATGCATTATGGTGATATCATTGCATCAGATATAGATATTGCAAATCTATTTGCACTTCTTTTCAATTCCGTTTATAAATCACCGTTACCCCCTCCACACTGGAATACTGAAAATATTGGCATTAAACCATTTACATTTTTGCCTTCTAGACTTACTATTGAACTTAATGAGGTAGAAGAAAATTCACTATCCTTGAGAATAACTAAGAGTCGTGGGCCTGATGGTATATCAGCCCAATTTTTATTTAATATTAGGGCACAGTTAAAATATCCTCTATTATACTTATTTAACCTCTCATTAGCCGAAGGTATATTTCCATCAATATGGAAAACGAGCCAGGTAACACCTATCTATAAATCAGGAGACCCAGGGTCAGTATCTAATTATCGTCCAATTTCTGGTTTACCTCTAATTGGTAAATTATTTGAAAAAATTGTCCATAAATGTATTGAACGTAAATTTAAACTAGTCTTATTAACAAATCAACATGGGTTTTATGGCGGTCGTTCCACAACAACTAGTGCCTTAGAATTCTCGGCGTTTATCAGGGATAGCTTCAAAAACATGAGTCAAGTTGATGTGATATTTACTGATATTTCTAAAGCTTTCGACTCCATAAATCATATAGTGTTAATTGATATTCTAGATAAATTGGGTGTAGGTGAACCTCTGCTCTCCTGGTTCAAATCCTATATAACCGGTCGACAACAGTTTGTATCCTTATTTAATCAAAAATCCGCGGAATATTTAGTCACTTCCGGAGTCCCACAAGGCGGGCATTTGTCTCCACTTCTATTTAATATTCTAATAAATACTTTATGCGAATCTGTTGACATCAAAATGCTATTATTTGCGGATGATGTTAAATTATTTAATTGCGTTCAATCTGAGAGTGATGCTATTTCGTTACAAGAATCGTTGAATAAGTTAGTCAATTGGTGTAATACAGTTGGGTTAGAGCTGGCAATCCACAAATGTAAAGTTATGTCTTTTTCGAGACGTCACTCAATTATTCATTATGATTACTCTATTGATAACGTGATATTACAGCGAATAAACCAAGTTGAAGATTTAGGTTTTATTTTTACTCCAACGTTATCGTTTGCACCTCATATTGACTGGATAGTAGGCAAAGCATTGAGATCATTAGGGTTTATAAGGCGACATGCAGGGTCGGTCATGTCTGTAAGATGTTTGTTAATATTATATACTTCTCTTGTTAGATCGATTGTAGAGTATGGATCTGTAGTATGGTCTCCAAGGACCAAATGTGACATTGTTCGAATTGAACGTGATCAGCATCGTTTCTTGAATATGGTTTCTCGATCTATGGGCATTATACATGAACCCCATGACTATAAACCCGTCTTAATAGCACTCAATTTATCCACCCTAAGCGAAAGAAGAAATATGAGTGACATTAAACTTTTGAATGGCTTAGTCTCTGGTGTAATTGACTCCCCAGACTTGTTATCTAGAATAGGTTTTCGCATTCCAGGTACAACCCGTTCTCGTGACCCCTACTACCTTGCTGCAGTATCCAAAAATTATTTGGATGATGATCCTCTAAGGAGAGCTATGTCTCTAGTTAATAATCATACTAGTTAATCATTTTTTCTATTTTAGGTTTGTTCAGTTATATTTAATTTTCAGGAGCCTACTATGTACTACTATATAATTCTAATTTATTGATACTCAATGTGTTATGTTTAGATATATATATATGTGTAAAATATATTATATTGTATATTCATTATTATGTAATATTGAAAAAGCTGTATGGCGTTTAAATACAAAATAAAATAAAATAAAAATAAAATAATAATATAGTTGCATCGTATATCATGTACTATAACGTGAAATAATATATTTAATGTATTTTTTTTTTTAGTTGCTACAAGTAAGTTAACTGATTTTAAATTAGTGAAGTAAAATTTATGACGTAATTTATTTTCATGACGAAATTTTAACACAACTATAATTTATATTTAAAGAAGTTATTTGTTTCATATTTAATCCCAAGATTTTATCATAATGATTTGAAAAACGCCGACCTATCCTATCTAATTCCATACGTCGTTGAACCTATCCGATAGCCATTCCATTATTCATACGTTGCCCGTGCTGTAGCATGACCTGTAAATGATCATGTCTCAGGTGACCGTACTGTGACGAGCCATGCCGAGAGTGCTCATGCCACATTTAGTCTGGTTATTCCGTGGTATAACGTAGCACACCATAACACCTACTGCTGAAACCAGCATTCTCGGCAAATCACGTTACAGTATCATCCATTTTATAATGTGTGTAAGTTCTACAAGACTTTGCATCAATAAAAATCGATAATTTTCTATCGTTATGCTAACGACGTCGTTACCATCATAGTTTTAGAGAGGGTGTAATGACTAATATTATAAAAATGCTCGATTCAGCTGTAGAAAAGCGTATATTATATGTTTACTTACGGCTGTAAGGATAAAAGCTATATGACCCTGAAAATGAAATTCATTCACTCAAATCTTAAATATGTGGTAAACCTTGCCTTTTAACAACCTTCTTATTGCACGGTGAAAGGTAAATTGGAAACATAGGTATAAACTCTATACCCAATAAAATTAACGATTGTTAATACATTTTGATTTATCAAATACATCAAAATCATAATAATATAAGTGTATCGTATATCATATACTATAACGTGAAATAATATATTCAATGCATTTTTTTTTTTTAGAAGTTAATAGTAAGTTTACTGGTTTTAAATGAGTGAAGTAAAATTTATGTCATAATTTATTTTTATTACGAAATTTTAACACAATTATAATTTATATTTAAATAACTTAATTGTTTCTTATTTAATCCCAAGATTTCATCATAATGGTTTTAATTAGCATGCGTCATCTTACAAAAATGTATGGTCCTAAACAAAGTTTGTAATACGTCTTTGTTATTCATTAGTCAATTTTTGAATAGGTAGGTACACAATAGCCATAAATTGGTATCATAATGAAAGTCTTAGATATTTGCAAAACAAAAATTATGAATCAACCAACAACCATCTATAATATTGACGGTTATAATATTATAAGACATGATATTATGTAATACATAGTATATATAGTATACTCGTATACCCGTGATTGAATACTCTCGACCCTTCGAGAAATATTTTACTACCGGTCTATAATAATTTGTTATAGTGGCCCATATTTGCCGAACATTATTATTAATAAATAATGATTACCGTATCAGTTATTTATTACATTTGTTGACACTTGATAATATTCTATAATAAATAAAATAGCAACATTTTAACAACATTTTAAAAAGATATTGTCAAATTGCAGTATTACGAATCAACTCAGTGAAAAATTATCTAGAAAACAAAACAAATCATTATAGATTCTGAGCGAAACAATGAATGTATTGATTTTATAATGATGTTTTTTTTTTTTTTTTTTGTGTGTCTGTCATTACCTTTTAGGACAGTAAAAGTGTTAGGATTCTCTTCAACAGTAACTTTTCTGATAGAAAAGTAAATATATTTGTTACCTTGAGGGGTGAAAAAAGTGCCGTGAAAAACAAAAGAAAAATAAACGAACAACTATACGGACATTTTCAAATTTTCATTTTTTTAATTTTTTTTTCTATAAATATCGATCAAATTAAATTTGTTGGGTAAAAAAGCTTGAAAATTTGATACAAGGTCCCTACTATATTATTACAATGACATTTGAAAAAAATTAAAAATCCTTAGTCGCAGTTTTTATTTATAAGGATTTAAAGTTCAAATATTGACAAAATACGAAAAAATCACGAAAATTAGCAAAAATATTTTGAGTTGAGAATTCATAAAAATTTTCTTTTTCAATCTAAGATTTGAAAATGTAATACAAGATTATCCATAAGTTTGTCTACTTTTATTAAAAAAAAAAATGCTTACAAGAAAGTAAAATTAAATTTTTATGAGCGTTTGAAATTCATATATTTACAACATTTGATATTCAATCGTTTTCTCATGTAACGATTTTCTTATTTTGTTGTAATTAAAAACGACTGACTGTAGATACTTGAAAATTTCCCTGAATGTTTATATTAGCATTTTCTATACACGATTAAATTTTGAAAATAACTTGACTCTTTTTGAGCTGTTTACGGACATTGTCAGTTTTCAATTTTTTTAGTTTTTTTTTATAAATATCAATAAAATTTTATTTGTTTTTGTAAAAAAGCGTGAAAAATTAATATAAAGCTACTGATATATCGTTCTAATAGCAGTTGAAATATAATAA
Source organism: Sitobion miscanthi (assembly GCA_008086715.1). Lineage (NCBI taxonomy): Eukaryota > Metazoa > Arthropoda > Insecta > Hemiptera > Aphididae > Sitobion > Sitobion miscanthi. Next base: position 27,689,508 of record CM017803.1, read on the forward strand.
AAATACATAGGCACAATTTTTTTTTTAAGCATTTAAAGTTCAAATTTTGACAACATTTATAAAATTTATAATTTTATAATTATTTTGTAGTTAAAAATTTATAAAAAGTTCTTCTTTTATAGCTAAGGATTAAAAATTTAAAACAAGGCTCCACGTAAAAATGTACTTATTTCTTTTACGAGGGCACCGTCCCATTATATAGCAGTCAAAAAAATCGTTATGCTGCATTGCGGCTATTTAGTATTTTCTCCAACCATCCCAAAATTTTAGTGGACCCCAGAGATGTTCTCAAATGCTTGACTGGCCTATATAGCCCTGCCAGTGACATTCATCATATTCAAATAATATTATATTTATTTAATTCAGTTTTATTTGTAAATCTAGATTGCAAAGGTAAGGGATTTCATATTAGTGTAATATATAATTTATTTTATAATTTATTAATGTACTATTATCATGATAATATAGCACACCTAGGCCTAACTATCATTATTATTTAAATCTTTAATGTGTAACAAACTTCAGCCATAAGTATCCATTCATTTTATTTATTTTTTTATTTTTATTTACGGGCTTAGCCTTTTGATAAAAGTAAAGATATATAAACAATCTTATACTGATATTTTTACAAACAACATATGAATATTACGTATTGATTCTTTTAAGAACACTATGATTATTACACTATTTTTTTTTAAATGTGTATATAATGTTAAAATGCTAATGTGTATATATGTACAAAAGAATAATAATTATGAAGTAGATGAACATAAATAATAACAGATAGCTAACGTAAGTTGGGAAACATTGACATTGGCAAGTGATAACAGTCTTGTAATTAGTTCGTTAACTAAATAACTAGAGGTATAGGGAGGAACATCGAAGGGAATGGAGTGTCAAAAATGACGTTGAGGGACATTGTAGCTTGTTTGAGAATTAAAGTCCATCCAAGTGTTTCCGTTTTGCTTTTGCAAGTGTTTCAATGTTAACTATTCAGTGGCTTAGGGTCAGTAACGGACTCCTAATCAGTTGAATTCGGCCGGTAAGAAAATCTCTTATCGGTCGGTTAAGCATTATCGAAGTGTATACAATGATTGTAAAACTGACTTTTAATATGGATAAAACCAGCAAAGCTAAAGAATTTTGGCTGGACCATTTCAATTTGTCGAGAGTGGCCAGAGGCATGCGAATCCCACAAAATGCGTATTATAGAGTCGGTTGTAGGGTTTTTAAAAATAAAAAAAATTTTAAAATCCTGGGCTAGTCTTTTTACAGATCCAAACAATGCGTAGGCTTTACAGCATATCATATCAATATGAGGTCCGTGAATGAGGCAATTATTGAACTCAAAACCCAAGTAAACAATAAAATCAACACGTGAGATAATAGAGAATAATTAATAGGGCCATTTTATAGAAGAACGCTTCCTGGAGAATGACATTGTCATTGTCATTGTCTAACGATTTTGACCACTCAGCAAAATTATCAAGGTCACTTTGTTACCTTTGACAATCTTCTAGAGAGTTGATTTGAATAAAATTCTTCATATCATCAGAAAAACAGAGCAGTTAGCTATGAGACAAAACCTTAGATGCACTGTTGACAAATAAGAAAAATAATATTGGAGACAAGTGACCTCCTTGTGAACACCAGAAGGGGTAAAGAAAACATCTAATACATTGACTCTAGAATATCTGTACCTGTGAAATTACCTAGACCATGATACAATAGGCTCAGAAACCCCTGACCCAATGAGTATTATTAATAGTGTATCGTGGTTTACTTAATCAAATGTTTTTTTGAAGTCAATAAATACTACGTCTAGTTGAGCATTAATTTTTATCGCATATAAAACGGATAATGTGAAAACAAGATTGCATGAGAGAGTAGATCATCATTGGACGAAAGCCATATTGTTCTTCCCTTAATATTCTATTTATGGAAGATTGTATATATTTTAAAACAAGGGACTCAAATAATTTTGAAATATGGGATTGTATGGATATAGGTCGATTAGTTGAAAACGTCGGATTGGCTACCGGGTTTTGGAATTGGGGTAACAGAGCTCTGTTTAAAGAATGTTGGAAAAGTACCTTCATCTAGCGATCCCCTAGACAGTGTAAATACAGGATACGCAATAATCGATTGAATTAGATATAAGAATTCTCAGGGAATTCCGTCTGGACCTACTGACCAATTGCTTTTTAGAAGAGATAGTCCCAGTTTTTATTAATATATTTCCAGATATCATAAGATATTTTTAAAAAAAATATTCTACACGATAATTAAATTCGTTTAAACATGCTTTTCGCATAAATTTAAAACCATCTCGAAGGGAAGAAAATTTGGTATAGTATTAGGGTAAAGGTTACACAATAAATCAAGCTTGAGGTTTTCGTTTGCCGTGTTTTTATGGACTACTATTCAAGCTAAAAAAGAAATAAAATAAATAACTGGGGCATAAATGAGTGCTGGCCAGCGGGGAATAACTAATAAAAAATTCACAATAATTCTGAGAAATAAATAAATAATAAGAAAACCGTGTTGTTGAAGACGGTGGTGGTGTTGCACTGACGTTTACATGCGACGACAATGACGGTGACGGTGATAGGTAACGACAAACAGGGGTACAAACGGTAAAAACAACCATCGAAAAAATAGAAACGGAAAACAACAATAAGACGGTAAAAATGCGACGAAATCCGACGCTTACGCACACCGCTAGTGGGTCGGGTAGGTACTGATCGTGATTACTTGGTATCGGTGTCGCTGCGAGGCTTGTCGTATCACTTATCAAACAAATTCATTATTATACCATAGGGGATAAATCGATGCTCCAAATTGGAATTTTGACACAAGTTTTAAAATAGACTGATTAAATCATTTATTTCATTTGAATAACCTATAAAGTTCTGGACATAGTTAATGAGATGTATTCGGAAAACGAAAATTCAAACTATATTTTTATTTAAAATAATATACATTTCTATCGTAGCAAAATAAATATAACTTATAAAATAAACTTAGTAATAATATAGGCTGATAGATACCACTCAAAATAGTTTTTTGCATGCAAATTTCACACAATCGTTACCACTGGAACTAGGACCTAGGTACTCAATGACGAGGTCCACTCAATACGTTCTACAGACTCACAGTAAGATAACAGAGAAATTACCTACCTATTGCTCTGGTTTCCCACATGATTTTTGTAAAAACAGACATTGGGCAGATTGAGTTTAGCTTTAGAAGAGTCGGAACTGATTTTATCTATTTTTAGATTATTATATATTTGACTAAAATATTTGGCTTTCATTTAAATCAGTTAACTTGGTTAATATAATATTTTTTATGACGTACATGTTTAACAGTTTTTTATCGAATTTGGGGATTTCGAGTATGTACATAATATATGTTATATGTGTTATAATAACAAAATCATGTATAGCAGCTATTTTTAATAAAGATATGTTGTAAATTAAAGATTATTACAACTTTTTTATAAAATTTGGATAAAATAAGAAAACTATTTTATAATGATTGGTACTACTTTTGGTAAATAAGCATCAAGTTTAACATCATGATATTTCTATATATAGATTATAATGGATTCCTTAACTTCTGTCTTGCACGTCAATTTAGTAAGTAGTTTAAAGTAATACTTATCTATTAATTACGATATAAAAAATTGTAAATAATTTTTTATATCGGTTAGTTTTATACAACAAAATTATATTATACACTTGAAATCATTTTTAAGAAAACTAAAAAATGTTTAGTTTACATATTCACATATTGTGAAGATGTTTCCAGTCATTTTATTTTGTTTCTGATTATGATTCATTTTCTGCAGAATTCTCCATATAATTATTTCACTTTTTCTTTGATCATTAATTCAAATCTTAAAACAATCTTTGTGCATTGTTCTCCAGCACACCGATTTTTATCATGATTCATATCATCTGGTTTTGTGAGTAATTGGTGATGAAATGGTAAAAGTTCCACGTGGCTATTTAGAACTTTATAAAGAATTGTTTTTAACATAGATACTTTTTTATTTTTGAACTTACACTATTGTTAATTACAGGAGTGGGTGGGTGTAGCGCAGCTTATGCGGATAGGTTTGTTTGTGGGGCTAGTGTAGTATATAAGTAAGGGGTAATTATGTGGGTGACCTAGAATTGGCTATTTCATACTAGTAATAGAACATGTAATCCTTCGTATCATCCACTGACTTAAGTCTATCCAATTACACTTATTTGTAAAAATAGTATATACCACAAGTATATTATTACAAGTTTGTACATTTTATCGATTTAGAATTTATTAGTAATGGGTAAATTTAAGAAATGGTTCTGCACGGATGAATCTGAGCTTGTACTATAGAGCACTGATCAATAATCATGCATATATAAAAAAGTAGGTTTTAAAAACAACAGAAGACGGCTTATTTTTCTTCTAAGTCCAAGTAGTTGTAATTTGGTAAAATGCAATGATGATCCATATTATTTTAGTTTGTAGAACCAGGATCCAAAGTATACGCACATTCCCACCCATATACATCAAAAATCAATATTGTATAGGAATAGAATCGTTATATAGTGCCAGTAACTTGCCTAATCCTGGCGTATAATTCCCATCTATATATATAAAAATTTCGTGTCACGATGTATGTTCGCGATAATCTCCGAAACTACTGGATCGATCATGATGAAATTTTTACTATGTGTGTAATTTGGCCGAACTTAAAAGATAGGCTAATTTTAAAAGGGAAAGGATTAATCCCAGGAGGTGCTAAGACGGGAATTTTGTGATTTCAGATGACAATTTTTGTTTATAAATGGTTGTCATGGGTTTTTAATGATAATAATAAAAAAAAAAAAACTATTTGCTTTACTTTTTAAATATAAATTATAATATAATATCAAACTATAAAAACGTGAAATGAAAATCTCTGTACAGGCTAAACTCTGGAACTACTTATCAGATCTTTTTGATTTTTTTTTTTAAACGAAAAAGTATTTCACGAGAAGGTTTATATGAAAGAAAATTTTAGATTGCTATTGGTTAATCGGTCATGTTTGTTGATTTGTATTATTATTTTTTGTCAATATACATACATATAATATAATATACAAGAAGATCTGATAAGTAGTTCCAGAGTTTAGTCTGTATAGTCTCTGTATTTATATAGTTAGATATATATGTAAATTAATGTTCTTGGGTAGATTAGACCTCTGGGAAGAAGATAAGTTAATTTACAAAGGGTTAAATTTATTTATTTTTTATTCATCGGTACGGTTAGATTAGGATAGGATTTTGTATAGGTAAATTGATTATATTAATCCATCGTAGGTAGAATTAAGTAAAAACAACAAACTTGGTATAACTTTGATACTTTAGAGTTAAATCATACACTTTCGTACTAACAGCACGGCGGGGTCCGCGATCTACCACAGGTAGATTGCCTACCTGATGTAATGTACTGCTGCGAATCAGAATTTTTATTCTGGGTAACGGAAAAGTTAAGATAAATTTTGAACACCATTGTAACGAACCCAATAATATACATTCTAATATTATTGCATATATTATTGTGATCGTTTCGCGCAGTACATAATAAATAGCATAACACTAGGATAAATAAATCAACTCATATGTTAATTGGACACGCTAACAGAAAACAAGACAGTCTTGAATTTAGACCTTCATGGGGATAAATAAAACCACTTTTGGGAAACCACCCGAGGGCTAGTTATAGACGAATAATAGGATATTTGGCAATCACGATTAACCAGCCAAGCGAATATGTATATGAATAATTAAACCACATTTCAAAATATATCGTGAGCTCTAATACTAAACGCCGATTTATCTATTGACAAGGGCGTATAACATGTATTGCAAAGATAATAAACAGGATGTGATTCTCGGAATAAGCAGGCGTAGGAACATGTATGTGAATCACGTCCTGTGAGGTCCGCAGATATCGATAGACAAGGGGGGAAGTAGGAGATTAGAAGTCCCTATAAAACCCGGCCGAGACGGCCTGTAAATCAGACGTGTTCTACCATCGTACAAGCGAGCACCTTCACGAAAGTCAACACTGTACATTGTCGAATTGGACTTAGAAATATTTCAATAAAAATAAATAACTTAACTATACTGAGTCTTTGCTTATTTATCAAACCTACCTGAAGAGAAAATCACTATCAACGGTCTTGCTACCTGCAACCTTATAAACTAAGCAGTCTACTAGATTGCTGGTTTATAACACCATACACCGAATATTAAATAATGAATTGAACAAAGTTTGAGTCATACAGAGTTGATACAATTAACGGGCAACGAAGTGTACGGGATCAGCTAGTAGTCATATATATATATACATATATTTAATTTTTTATAAATGATCCTATATATAAACGTTTATGCAAATCCCTATAACAAAATTATAATTATAATAATTCTGCACCAGGATCAGAGTGATTCGTCAATTTCCCTTTCCATAGAAAATCCGTACGTAAACCGAATCGGTACCCCCACACCGACAAACAACGTCGTTTCTACTCCATATTATCTTAGTTCATGGTTACCGTAAAATGTCTATAATATAATATGATAATAATATTATACTTTATAACAAGTTTATATTTCATGAATATGTTGTCAATTTTCACTTTTATGGATGGTTATCATGAAAAATATACTATTTCAGGCGATATAACTCAATTTAGGAAATCTTTGGAAACACATAGAGTTGCATTTGTAAGTAAGTATTTGCCATTATTATACTAAATTACCACCGTATTATAGTTTACGATTTTAATAAACACACTTTTCCGATAAAGAAAACAAGCATGGATGATGCTACTGCAACCGTTGTAATTTTCTTTTAATCAACTTTTTATTTTTGCGTCCTACGCATTATTTATTATCTACAGGTTACTCAAAAACCCTATGCACATATATAACAAAAGTGATGTGCGAACATTTAGATTTAAAACAGCAGATAAACGATAGGAGAAAAGCTTCTAACGCTCTAACCTCCAAGCGTGGTTAACAAAGTGGCCGCTGATTCGCGCGTTTCTGGTGGCGAATTGTTGTGATGGTTTCACAGAATAAAGCGTTTGTGTTTTGAAATGTATTAGACATAGATACAATTATCTAAAACAAATGTATTAGAATTATGTTGTATACGAGTTTTAGAACACCTGTTTTTGAAGAAAACAAAATGTTGCTATCATATTGCTAGCGGCCACTTTACGTTCTCCCGACTATATAATGCAAATGCGTTTACTTTAATTATTCTTTGACAAAATCGTTAATATTTCGTGCAACAAAAAATTAGCTTCGTTGAGTAACGTCCTGTATATTTTGTGTCAATCGTCGTCCTACGTGATGATTATTGTGATAATACTATTATAAATACATGATGGCTGCATAAATATTAAACATATTAGATATGTACCTATGCGACATTAATCCAAAATCCTCAAGCTAGCATAACGGAGAGAAAAACGATATTTGTTTCTAGTATGGGGAGAGAGAAGTAGATTGTGTAATTACGTTTCATAAATTAATATATATATATAACGAAGAAGCTTAATATAAAATATTTCTCTAACTTATCTTATTCGATCAAATAAGATAAAAGTAAATGATGGATGATCATGGAATCCTATGAACGAAAAAATTATAAATAAACAGACAATGTTGCTGATCATTAATTATAAGCTAGTTGAGGAAAATGGTAAAGCTTAAACCTTATTTTTTAAGCTTTATTCGAAAATAACCTCCAAGCCATCAATATTATAAGTAGCAAATTTATGAAATTTAATTGGCAGTGATGGAGTAAAGATACATTATAGAATAATTAACGTATGAAAACCATTTAAACAACTTTTTTATGATGTTTTTTTAATATACAAAAGTCGTAAACACTTCCACGTGAAATGTATAGCTTGACTTATCCGAATTTTATTAGATAGGAACCCATATAACATTTTGTATAACCAAAAATAACATATAGTACAACATAATATAATATTTATCAACATTTCAGCAATATGTTATTGGAACATGTAACATTTAATGTGAGTTACATGCCGCAAGCGTGTACAAATAATATTACTGCAACACCTGCCATGTTATTTCTAATTACAAAGAAACGCCACATTATTAAGCACATATTTTGAAACATAGAAGTGTTGTCTCATGTCACAATGCTAATCAAATGTGTTCAAGTAATGTGTATGGAATATCAAAATCACATATACATAATATCAAGTAGATACATTCTTTTACTATTCCAATAAATATACTATGTATTATATGTGTTTAAATACTGCTACCCAACATTAAATTGTTGCATCATAACAATATGGTATTATATAATTTATTTTTATAATATTTTATTTATTAAACATTGTATTGTAACATGTTGAAATACATCAGTGATTGGCTGTTTGTCTTAAGGATCACGTTGCCAGTTATTCAAATTTTCCACAATTCTATAAAGTTTGAAAATAAAATTTTATATTTTAGTTGCCACTTCAATTATAAGACTTTTACTCTAATTTACAACCCGATACCTATTTAGGGGGGGTTGATAGGGTATATTATATCGAAAAAAATGACGTTGCGGTAAGAACTCTCAAGCTTTGAAGAAATGGATGTCAAACTATTCAATCTTTTATAGCATACCTATTGTACCATAAGATTGTATTTATAAAAAATAAAATTTATGTTTGACAAAAAAACCAAGTTTTATAAAATATAATATTACATTAATTTTTCGCATTCTTATAACCGAAATATGCAATAATATTCATTTTATCCAAAATATGCAAAGTCATGCAAAATAAAAAGACCACCATTAATCTCATCATGAGGTGATTCGTGGATATAACTGACAAAATCAATAATCAGATGTCGCAAAAAAAACATGCTGTTGCATATAACTCTAGCCCTGCTTATAACTCATAAAGTACTAGTCCTAAATTCAATTTTTATGAATCAGAAAACTTAGAAAAATATTATGCTTTGGAATATGATATTAAAACTCAATTTTATCATTCAAAAAAGTAAAAAACTTAAGAAATATAAGGATAAAAATATTTGAAAATAGAATTTGTTAAATAAAACGTAGTTTTTTAATTTTAAAAATTAATACTTTTTGAAATAATGAGTGTTTCATGATAAAAGATTCACCTGTATAAATTAATAATTTTTTGTGTCGTGAATAGATTTCACACCAGGATCACGTAGAATGACCGTAAAAGAAGGTATTTATCTAAAAAAATATAAATTAAAATAGTAAATGATTAAAAAGAAATCAAAGTATTAGGTATACTTAAAATGATGAATTATTTTACAAAATAAATAAATGCATAAAAAATAATAATAACAATTATATTTTAAGATAATGCTATATCCACTTTTAGAATCTATTTTATTTTATAGGTCTCATAAGAATAGAAGTTGATTTGTCAATCTGTTGAACAATTAATTTGATGTTTAAAGTTCATTATAAGGTTTTACAATATTATTAACAACAACAAGCATATCATTTTATAAAAAAATATACTTGTCCTTATTTTAAATATGTTAGGTATAATATATCCTAGACGATATTATTAAATAAGACATAAAGTGGACTGCTCACCATGTCAGTTGCCAATTTGGCACAGTTCACTAATCAGTACAATGTGTGTATGGCTTTTTTTAAAACAATACATATTGAATCACATTAAATAAAAGGAATAAAAATAAAATAAAACATCAATTATAACTGTTCTGAGTAGTTTAAATAGATAATAATATAATCATATAAAATAATATTTTCAAAAAGTGTATAATTTATTAATTTATAAAACAAAGAAGAAGTTGTATTGTCAATTTATTTTAATGTTAATGTTAAATGTTGAAATGGTAATTTATATTGGTGTAGATAAAAATACTTTTTGTATTTTTAATATTATATTATATAACTTCCGGAGGGGATATATTCCCTCTTTTATTAAATATTTTATCTTCTGCAAATAATACTTATATTTAAAAGATTTGTACAAGCAGATATATAAGTTATATGACAAAAATTCTGAAAACAGATTTGAATTTTTGTCAAGTCTACTTGAAATATACTTTCCCACATTTTTGATAATACCCCCCCCCCCAAAAAAAAAAAAAAAAAAAAATCCAAAAAATGTCATATTAAAAAAGAGTATTTAAAAATTTTTGTATTTAAAATTTCGGAGAAACCAAAATTCACTATAGCATCAATGTTTTATAACTTCCGTTGCACAGAGGGACATGTATAGATAGGTTAGATAGTAAATGTTATAAATATAATTTACAATTTATTTATTATTTTAATTTCTAGAAATATTAACTAAATTCTACGAAGATAACTATAATGTTATTTCCAGGAGTAAGTATTTTTGTTTAATGCAATTGTTTTTATTATTATTTACATACATAATTTGTAATAGGCAGTAGGTACCTACCTATATTAACCACAATAGTTTAATAAAATTATATATTTGTGTTAACAGTGCATTGCAATTACATGTAATGAGTGTAAAAAACAACCCTACTGAATACCTACTGTATTTATTTTTTAACTTAATTACAGACAACCTATGTACCCCAATTGATTTTTGTCGTGAATACAGTAAGTATAAACAATTAAATATAAAATCATAACATCGTAAATAATCCAATATAAATACAAATTAATAAATTACATGTTTACCAACATATCATAGAATGGTATGATTTGATTTGGTATCTATATATATTAATGTGAAAATGAAAACCTTTGAGACCTATGTTCTCAAAAACTACTAAAACGGTTGTTATAAATTTTTTTTTTAAACTGAAGAGCTCATTGTGGAGAAGGTTTATATCATTCGATCGATTCTCTAACTTAATAAACAAAGGAATTATCAATTATTATAATTAATGGCCTGTTACACGTAAACGACTGCAATGATTTGGATAATTCTTTTTTGTTGGGTTCGTAAAATTGTCAGGAGAAGGTTCTTAACTCTTAAGTAAGATAATTTTAAGAAAATCCAAAAGTAGGAAATTTGAATGTAGGTGCCATCTGTCCAGTAAGAACAGAAACTAAATATTAATATATTTTTAAATAACTATTAAAAAATATTACAGAATATCTTCAACTCTGCAACGCTCACAGTTTTTTTTGTCATCAGACAATATAAACATGCTTTTTTTAGAGGTTACTCTTGAAAGAGCGACATATAATTGGCCATGTTATAATTATATTATAATAGGCGTTTAAATTGGAACGGTAAATCCGATGGTTAGGTTAACAATTTGATATTGTGACATAGAACCTTGTCATTTTCAACCCTCGAATTTGGTTAATCGGGCATGTTTGATGATTTGTATTATTATTTTAATCAATATACAGTGTGATCACGATAAGTGGAAACACTGAATAACTATGCGCAGGCTTCATATATTTCAATTCTGCTTTTTTGGCTAGCTTATTAACATTATTATACACATTTTCAAATGTTAGACTATTTTTGTGAGAGTTGATTTTACGCATTCGCACAATATATATTTTTTTAAGGGAATGACCTATCTTTGACCACAAATAATTTATTTTTGTATTATTTAATGAATTTCATTGGTTAAATTTCTATTGTAAGTTAAAAAATGGCCGAGTGATAGTAATCTGATTTGCATGGATATTTTTATTATTACATATTTATTATTATTAAATGCGTATTTTATAATCAATTACACCAACGTAAATAACATAAAATCAGGTTACTATAACTCGGCTAAATTGAGTGAGTTCTACTCAGACTGCGTAAACACGTTTTGTCAATGTCGTATGTGTGTAAGACGGAGACTACACATGCGGGTGTGACGTCCTATTAAGGTTTTCTTTTCATTTTTATGAGTAATATTTAGTATTTACCTCAAATCATAACATTTTATCCATACATCAAACATTTATATTTATAAAGTTGCAGATATTGGCAAAAGTGGATCTGGTATAATAACACATTTATCTTAAATTACAATAATAATTCATATAAATTATATAACTTGAGTAAATTTAATATTTATTTATTTATTTATTTTATTCTCTTTCCTATAAAATTAAATTGACAATCATGGTCGGATAATTTTTATTAATAATATGATGCCATACATAAACATTTTTTTCCATTTAAAAAAATTATGTAATTGTTCGTAAGATTTACCATTGAACCAAATTCGTAATAATTTATAATACTTTAATATTATTTGTACATAGGCTGTTTATCGAAATGTAAGTCCACAAATTTGATTCTTAATATTTTATTAAATTTAGTACGCATTAGTGCTAGCTATTATTTAACCATATTGCATGTAAGTATGCAATCTTGGTGTAGCATCCTCTTAAAGGACCATAAAACACTCAAAATTGACTTTTATTTAAAAAATCAGACTCAAAAAATGGTACCAATAATATTTTTCTGCGTTCAATAGTTTTCGACTTAAGAAGTCTTTAAAATCAAGCGAGACGTCATAAGATCCTACTTGCGGCGGCAACGTGTACACGTGCCTGTTACTAATCGGGTTAAACTCGGGTGTCTTCTTACTGTTCTTAGTAAATTGATTCCTATACTTTTGTTTTTCACATAAATTTTCTAAATATGTAATTATTATCTTTTTGATATGATACTATGCTATGATATTGTTTATTTAAGACGAATAACATCTGGTTCATATGAGTAACTAAACAATGTATTTTATTACGTATTAATCATTATTATTATTGTAATTATAACAAGTACGTATACAAACGTTGTTAAAAATTTAAATTGATTTAGTATTATTATAAGACAAGTATTGTATTAAAAAAAAAAACATAATATTTGTACATACAGCGAGTAATTAGAAATACAGAAATAAGGTAGGGAGTTTATCGTTGGGCCAAAATCCTACATAAAAACCATTTTCTTCTGGATAAGTCTGTCTTATTTTATAAATCACACAGGATGGAATTACTATCCTATTTCCCTTTCCAATCGTTATCCATGCATTTATCCACGAAATAAACTGTTTGTAAGCTTTGTGGTTCACTTTTACACAAAACTTTTTTTTTTTTGTTTTTTTAGACTTCAAAATCATTTTATGTCGAGAAATATTTAAAACATCTTTGTCTAAAACTAGTTTTTTGAATAGAACATTGTTTGTTACACAACCAGCTATTCCACTAACTTGTTTTACTTTTTCATTTTCTTGACAACAGACGCTTTCGTGATCCGTCGATAGTAATAATAATAATAATAATAAAAACGGGAAATGGATAATATTTTTGTTTTAATAATAGTTTGTTAGTTTATCAATTTATATTCTTCAAAACTTTAAGTAAATCGTAATGTAAAAAATACTTCGAATGATTTCTCTCGTATTTTTATTTTTTTGTTCTATAAGAAAGCGTTGAAATAAACTACCAGAAATAAAAAATAATTTAAACATGAGCCTATTGTAATAAGAAAAATCATAGACATAGAAATATTTTTTTCAGATATTTGAAAACATTATTAAACTATACTTATTTTTGTAATAATTTACACTACTTAAACCTAGAATACTTTTTTGATTTTAATTCTTCAATATCTGGCTTTGGTGTTTGTACAATATTTTTTGGTATTCAATTTTTTTCTGATAGTTTTAGTGGTCCCGAAGAGCCTTCTATTACCGTAAAATAGACCTTGTTCATAACGTCTATTCTCCAACTTCCTTCCGTTTTTTCATAAGTATTTTTTATTGTATACCGTCCTAGAGGTATGGAATGAACCATTTTATCCCCAACTATTTTTTTGTCGGTATTATCGTTATGATCTAAAATAGCAATTATTGATCGAATATTCATGCCTTCGTACTTCAAATGTATACGTTTTGGCATGTACTTTAAACGTGTGTTGTGGTATGACTCTAGGCGGTCCGTGTAAATAAAATGTTTAGTATGAGGCAAATCTTTCAATAAATCTTTGGCAGTAATAATTTTTTTTAACACAAAATTCAAATCACCATTTTTAGGAATCCATAGTTTATTTTTTGTTTCTTCATCGGTGAGTGGATCATGCTCACATTTTTTTATCTGTTCATTATCATTCCACTGATGAATATTTGAAATGTGATACAGAACTGATGTAAATTGTTCAACTAATACAGCTTCATTACCATCGCACGTTTGATTAGACCACCATAAGTGATTTATTTACTTGTTTTCCACATAAAAGCACTATTATGATTTTTTTCTAGAGTTTTTAGTCGTTTTGTCAAACTTTTTGATAAGTGCAAAACATCGAACTCATGTTCGAATATAACAACGAATTCCCTTATGTCGATCTGTCAAAAATACACTGATAATACATTCGTCGTTTTTTTCAAGTTCTTGAAGTAGTTATTCGCATGCATTTTTTTCTAAGTTACCCTGAACCATTCCTTTTTGAGTAATTTTAAAATCTATTATTTTGAAGCTCCGAACATCCATGACTGAGTACGTGCAGTATTTGGCGCAAAAACCGGGGTAGTCAAATTGACCATCACAAGCTAACCAAATACTTGTACCCATTTTTAGTTCGTTTATATTATTTTGTCCGTGTTGATCCCAAATTAGTTTTACTACAGGAGCTTTATAGTTGTTAATAATTTTATCATTAACTGTTCTTGAAAAAAATGCAAGTTTTAAAGACGAACAAAATGTTTTCATTTGATTAAATAATACACCGGATAAAGTTAAAGCAGGTCCCATTAAAATGTTTCCTACAAGTAGTTTATCAGATAATAGCTGAGACGTCCATTTAAAAATATGTCTATTTTCACATATAGTTTGTACGGCCAACATTTCTCCCTTGGTATAATTATGAACATTTTCTACTTTAGCATTACAGTAATGACAAAATATAGGAAATAATAAGAACTTCATTATGATTAAAAAATATTATGATATGGTATATTATGCTAAATAAAATAAAACCCCGTTAACTACCAAGTATTTATAAACAAATAAATAATAGAACTGTCAACTGATATCAAATTTACTAACAGCTAAAGTAGGAATAAAATAAAATAAAATATATTTCTACATAATTATATTATTTTGGAATTGGTTGGTACTTACTACGAGTACGAGTATATTTGAAAATGAAACAAAATAATGATATTGAAAAAAATATCCAGGGCTACGTAATACGTATGTTCATCAAAAGCGATAATAAATCCATAGAATAACTAATTAATTTAGATTTATAAGACATAAGTAGATACTAGATAGATACCTCGGAGTATGGACTAAGACAATTATACGATTAAGTCCGTGCTATCTTCTAAGACCGTGGTGCTAGGTATAAATATAATTGTTTTCACTAATAAAATAATAATAACGGTCGAACAGTTTGATAACCGATAATGCGTCTATTTTTCCCGGAAAAAGGCCGCCGCCCCGGTGCGCCGTAGAGTTGGATCTTATGATGTCACGCGTAATTTTTAAAACGCTGTAACTATAGAACGAATCACCGTTGACAACTTTTATTTACATTTTTTGTTTATGCAAATTCGTAATAATAATAATAGACAAAAAAAAAATATGATTTTTTTGTTGAATGGTCCTTTAACCATATTATTATAGGTATGTAATATGTGGGGAAAATGGTTTATATAAGATATTTAATGATGAGTAATGAAACGATTTTTTGTTTGCTCGAATATTGTAAATAAATGTATAGTAATTTATGTATTTCAATAATTTTGATACCTAGTACGTTACCAAAACTACTAAAATTAATAAATCTAGAATTTATAACATATTATGTAAATGTTTATATTTTGACTATTTTTGGCGCATTTATGTTTTAACACAAATACATTTTTATTAACAGTTCTATTAATTAAATTGGTGTATTTTATTTGTCATGAAAATAATTATCCTAAACAAAATAATTGAAATATTCTAATAGTTTATGATGCATAAGAGTAATCAATTCATTACCTTAATATAGTTTTAAAATCCCGTGCAAGTAAGCTTATAATTCATTGTATATACAATTTTACCTAATATTTTATAATAAATATGCACATAGCTCAGCTTTGAGCTCTATCTGTATGATTAATCAAGCCCAGATTAAGGGGAGCCAGAGTGGACCATGACTCCCGGGCCCACAACAGATATCAAACATTAGTGGGACCCTTAGGGATACGGTTTTTTTTTATTAAATCAGAAATATTAGAATAAAATACATTTAAGATTCCCATAGGCTATATTGCTATAATATATCGATAATCGATATGTTATTATTATTGTTATGCTGACAATATTGTCTATTTTTAGCAGGATGATAATTGTAAGGAAATGGGATTTGTAGGCATACCCGAGTACAGTGAATACCTCTAATTAACAATTTACGACAGTTAAAAGTGAAACCTTATTACTAGGTAGGTTAGATTATATAAAACTAATTTTTATGTTAACTTTTGAATATTACCTAGAATATTGAACACATTCATATAATAATATTTATAATTTGTTATGTTCATTGTTTAAGCACTAACATTTTATAAAAAAGTATTTAAATAATTAAATATAATATACCTATATAGTAACAAAAAAATGTCATCTCTGAAATATATTTGTTTGGTTTTTTTGTGGGTCACCAATATTTTGATTATGTTAATGGGCTCCTAAAATTATTTGGCTCCAGGATCAAAATTATATTAATCCGGGTTTGTGATTAATGAATGAGATTAAGAATTATATAAGGGGAGGTGCTATCATGGTGCTGTTTATGTTGGCAGAAAATACTGTATTTTTGGGAAAAAGATGGACAAAGTTGTTTATAGATTTGATGAGTGGTTATGGTGAACAGTGATAGGTACAAGGGAACCGGGAAGGAATTAAGTAGTAGTTAAACAGATTTGAATATGTATGAATTTGGAGAATGTAGTCGAAAAATTATCAGGATTAGGCATGTGATGAAGATGTGGGGTGATTTAGTTTGTCAGTGTGTGTGAATAGGTTCAAGTATCTACTTATAGTCTATGGATTCTTTGGTTCGGGAAGAGAGTGAGGGGTCTGGAGGGTACATTCATTTGATCGTGATAAAATCGTTGTCTGAAATTGAACATTTGGTAAATTGGTCGTTTGGAAAATTAATAGTTTCAAAAACAATATGTGCATATAATATAATTATATAAAAATAATAATTTCTCTTGATTCTGTCGAAACTATTGTATCTAAATACTATTTATCTAGAAATATTTAAAATTATATCAAACTTATAAAAAAAAAATATTAATCATACAAGTTAATTAAATTATACCATTTAATAACTTTATTATTTTTATCAACTACTTTTGACATAACATTGTACTTATTAAATTTAAAGTCAGTACCGGTTTTATCTACCCGAGTACAAATCTAATGCACTGTACATAATATTATATACAAAATATATGCTATAATAAATATTAAGATATATTTTAACTTCCATTTACACTTTTCCAGGCAGTATTTTTTAATGATGAGTTTAAAAGATTATTGTTATCATTAATATTCTTACCAAATACAATTTTAATAAAAAATACCTAATTAATTTAATAATACTAAATTCGTCAATCGATTCAGTTAGTAATTTGTTTGTATTGATAACCGTTGTATAAAATTAAATTAATGCCTTTAGTTGTTTCTAATCATATTCATTTTAAATTTGAATTATTAAAATATTAATACTGTGCTAACAAACCTAACTCTACAAAAATGTAATGTGATTAATGTGTATATCATGCTAAATACTGAGTAAACGTTTTCAATGGATGATCTAACTAATTTAAACAATAAAACATTTAAGTAACGCAGCATTAATACAGTATACATATAATATTTCCAACACATATAAGTAAACATATTATATTAAATTAATCCATCATAATACATTTATACCCATAAACAACAAAATGTCAAAATAAAAACGAATATTTATAATATCCAATTATAATACGCTATTAATCTCAACTGTATATGACAACACGTTTTTAAAATGTATTATAAACATATAAAATATATAAGGTATACTATATAATATTATTATAATCTAATATATTATATAGAACCTAAAATTTGATATTCAGGCGAATAAAAATAAAATGTCCGCAAACAGCGCGAAAGAGGTTGCGACCGCATTGGTGCCACCACGTTTTGTTTGCCAAGAAATGTGGTTTTCAATGAGATGACATAAATACATGAATTCCGTTAAGATTAAAAGATTTTATAAGAGATTCGTGCGGCTGGTCATTTTGTATGGGTCGGAATGTCGGACAGTGACACAATATAATTGAAGAGAAGTTTACTGTATCAGTAAAAAGAATGCAAAGGACGAGTAATTAGGGGTGAGAGAATAAAAAATAACTCATCAGAGGAAACATGGCTGCATGGCATACAATTTAGACAAAATTAGAGAAGACAGATTGAATTGTTACGGTTATATTATGAGGAGACGTGACTAGGATGCAATAAGGGCATCAGTATGTTAATGAAAATTAATTTACAAGGAACGAGACAGCAAATAATAGCAGAGCAAAAGGTCCAATTTCAGGAAATGTGAAATCCCTAACTAAAATATATGGTTAAATTTAATACGTTTATAAAAATATTTGTTTAATTTACAATTGTATATTACCTTTAGAAATTGAAGGTAAGATTATCGATTTAATATACAAAACTTTTAAGCTTATAAGTTGTGATAGGAAAGTTATTTTTAAAAATTATATAGTTTAAGTTCTAGATTTGTGGATTTTAAACTGAACTATTTTAAGTACAAGTTGATCGAATCAAATAATTAAATCTTTATAATCATTTTATATCTGCTGCCTCAAACAACGTTGTATCCCGGCGTTTAGTAGTTTTTGATATAGAAAGATGCAACATAATGATAATAAATAAAGATACATACTTCTACATAAACATGCAACGTAACAAATAAAAATACAGTTGGTTGACATAAATGACAAAACGGTTTATAATGCCTTGCCTCATTGGCAAACAAACTATGAAAGTCGTTTAATATATTATTTTGTTAATGTAATTCTGCGATAATCACTCATCTTAGTACCTAGTTCTTTCTGCTATAGTTGTAACATGTAATGGTCAACTACATATTCTTTCATAGGTTATCACTGATAACAAATCAACATTTATTTTGTTATAAGCCAGCATGTGCTTTAAATTATATCATAAATTCACAATATTTTTGAATTCTTATATTAAAATTCACTAATAAAACAACTTTAATTTACATATACTTGTATAGTTGTATGACATGGAATGTCTAAGCTAGTATACAGTACGCAATAGTTTGTAAAATAATTTTAATTTTATTAAGTTTTTAGGGAACCTGATGTAGGTTTAAATATTAAACTTAGGTGAATATCCCACAAATATTACTCTTATCTTCGTGTGGTATAATACAACTAAGGTGGAATCTTCGATAATATTACTCCCTCCTCACTTGCATAAATTATTGTACAGTAATAAAATTAGTGTTCATTCCACTAACTGCCGTCAGAATTTCCATCATCACATTTGTAGCGGCGATACCGCATAACACGCACAATGGACAACTCTTATCTCCCCGCTCTTTACCCTCTCATGTGCATTATACACATGATTCATTCCATACAAAAGTAATTCTAATGTCTTTGCTAAATCAATGTAAATAACGCCATAATTTATATTTTATTTTGTTTCTCTTTTTACATTGGTGACATAACCTAAAAAGAGTTCGTATTATAGTTTGTTTGTGTTCTGTTCATGCTCGCTATTAAAGCAGCTCCCGTTTCGTTTGTATTCGTTTAAATTATATTTTCATGTTACACTTTTCATATATATTTCATCAGAAATATGACACGATAATCATTGTGTTTTTCTCTGGTTTTGCGAATGTTGAATCTGTAGATCGTAATTATTATGCAACGACTACGAATAAATCATATAATATCGCTAACAATTCGGTGAGTATTTATTTATTTGGTCCCTGTTATATTACCTCTTGACCCTCGTTTCTGTATTATAGTCCGGATTAATTATAGTCAATAAGAATTAAGTTAACGGTGATCATTGGGACATCATCGGCTTAATTATTGGCATCACTCTCCGTTAACGTAATTCCGCCAGCAACTATTGTGCGTTCTGTGAGAGGCCGCCCAAGTTCTCCAGGTGCAATACGCTGTGGATCGACCAACCATCTGCCCCCCCACCTAAGTCACTGGTTCTAGGATATTTTGGATTGTTCAATCGATATCATAACAATTGGACCGATCCGTCTACAGAGACCCCCACCCTGTATAATTAAACTGCACAATCCTATTTCCCATTATATAGCTTGTATCTTTTACACCTTCACGTTTCGATACAAGTCAATTCTTTGTTGTCCGTTGTCACGTCATTGCCACTCACCATCACATCTTTGGACTGTGTATTGAATTGCTGATATATTGGAAGTAGGTGCTGTCATATGGTCGTTGTCTGAAGCGTTAATCGAACATGCAATTTTGGTTGCCTACCCTTGACGCCTTCAATCTTTTCGGTAGATAGCTCACTACAAGTTCAATTTATCGAATGGTCCTTCGAAATCATCGTCTACCCAACAATTAGGTACCAGGGAAGTATAAAAATCACCAAACAAATACATTATATTGAAATATAATATAGATCATGTTTTAATATTATGTCAGGCTGTGATAAGAGACATCGTTTGCAATATATTCATATTAATTAAGCGAATTTCTTTTTATCCCATTCAATCATGTGTCATTTACACTGTTATTTAAACTGTATAATTGTATCATGTATTATATAGTCTATCAATAATATACTACAAAAATACCACATTATTTTGAAGAAAATTTACTATAAATCTTATTAAGCATGCATTTATATTGTTTAAATTATTATTAATTTATCTTTATATAATTGTATAGTCGTGGTTAATTGGGTTAATATCATTCTGTAAGTAGCTTATTTATAAAATAATTTTTATTCTTACAGCAAAAAAAACCGTACAATATAGAAGCAAGTACTTACAATAATTGTATTTTAAACATCACGAATACCATTTTGATTCAAATAAAATATCTTATATGATTTGATAATATAGTATAAAGTTATAACAAGGAACGGAATCAGACATTTCAAAATTATAGTATATTAACATTGTATTTAGTAAATATATTTTTTCCCACATATTTTCATCATATAAATATACAAGTAGCGTTATCCACACCGAGTGCTTTGTTCTTACAGTTAACGGAATGAGAGCTGTTCCAATTATTTTCTTTTGCTTTTGTTAACAATTAAAACTATGACATAATTTAAGTGGGTTACTATCAAACTGATCGAATTGCAAAATTAATGAATATATTGTCGTTGATGCAAATCTACCAACAAATGTAATAATTCATTCTAGTGTATTGGTACCTTTAAGTTGTTTAACCTTGAAGCAAATGGTAGTGAAATATTGCAATCAGACAATGTGAAATTAAAAACTCATTAGAGGAAACATGACTTGCATGGCATACATTTTAGACAAAATTAGAGATGACAGGTTGAATTGTTTCAGTTATATTATGAAGAAACTTGACTAGGAGGCAATAAGGGCGTCAGTATGTTAATAAAAATTAATTTACAAGGGACAAGACAGCAAATAATAGCATACCAAAAGGTCCAATTTCAGGAAATGTGGATTCCCTAACCAAAAAATATGGTTAAAATTAATACGTTTATAAAAATATTTGTTTAATTTACAATTGTATATTGCCTTTAGAATGTGAAGGTAAGATTATCGATTTAATATACAAGACTTTTAAGCTTATAAGTTGTGATAGGAAAGTTATTTTTAAAAATTATATAGTTTAAGTTCTAGATTTGTGGATTTTAAACTGAACTATTTCAAGTACAAGTTGATCGAATCAAATAATTTAATCATTATAATCATTTTATATCTGCTGCCTTAAACAGCGTTGTATCCCGGCGTTTAGTAGTTTTTGATATAGAAAGATGCAACACAAAGATAATAAATAAAGATACAGATGTTTGACATAAATTAAAAAAACGGTTTATAATGTCTTGCCTCATAGGCAAACAAACTATGTAAGTCTTTTAATATGTTATATTGTAAATGTAATTCTACGATTTTCACTCATCTTAGTATCTAGTCTTTTCTGCTATAGTTGTAACATGTATATATTCTTCTATAGGTTATCACTGATACCAAATTAACATTTATTTTGCTATAAACCAGCATGTGGTTTAAATTATATCATAAATTCACAATAAAATATACATAATAAAATTAGTGTTCATGCCACTAACTGTCGTCAGAATTTCCGTCACCACATTTGTAGTGGCGATAACGCGTAGCACGCACAATGGAAAACTCTTATCTCCCCGCCCTTTACCCTCTCTTCCTGTGCATTATACACATGGTTCATTCCATACAAAATTAATTCTTATGTCTTTGCTAAATCAATGTAAATAACGCTATAATTTATATTTTATTTTGTTTCTCTTTTTACGTTGTCGACATAACCTAAAAAGAGTTCGTATTATTGTTTGTTCGTGTTCTGTTCATGCTCGCTATTAAAGCAGATCCCGTTTCGTTTAAATTATTTTCATGTTACACTTTTCATGATTATTTCATCAGTAATATGACACGATAATCATTGTATTTTTCTCTGGTTTCGCGAATGAATCTGCTGATTGTAATTATTATGCAACGACTACAAATAAATCATATTATATAGCTTACAATTCGGTGAGTATTTATTTATTTGGTTCATGTTATATTACCTATCGACTCTTGATTCTGCATTTTAGTCCGGATTAATTATAGTGAATATGAATTAAGTTAACGGTGATAATTGCGACATCATTGGCTTAATTATTGACATCAGTCTCCGTTAACGTAATTCCGCCAGCAACTATTGTCCGTTATGTAAGAGGCCGCCCAAGTCGTCCATGTGCGATATCGCAACAATTGGACCGATCCGTCTACAGACCCCCATCCTGTATAATTAAACTACACATTCCTATTTCCCATTATATAGCTTGTATCTTTTACACCTTCGCGTTTCGATACATGTCAATTCTTTGATGTCCGTTGTCACGTCATTGCCACTCACCATCACATCTTTGGGCTGTGTATTGAATTGCTGATATATTGGAAGTAGGTGCTGTCATATGGTCGTTGTCTGAAGCGTTAATCGAACACGCAATTTTGGTTGCCTACCCTTGACGCCTTCAATCTTTTCGGTAGATAGCTCACTACAAGTTCAATTTATCGAATGGTCCTTCGAAATCATCGTCTACCCAACAATTAGGTACCAGGGAAGTATAAAAAAAAACCAAACAAATACATTATATTGAAATATAATATAGATCATGTTTTAATATTATATCATACTGTGATAAGAGACATAGTGATAACATATGTGACTTTTGCAATATAATCACATTAATTAAGCGACATTCTTTTATCCTATTCCATCATGTGTCATTTATACTGTTATTTAAACTGTATAATTGTATCATGTATTAAATAGTGTATCAATATGTATATGATATAGTGTATCAATATTATACTACAAAAATACCAAATTATTTTTAAGAAAATTTATTATAAATGTTCTTGGGAATGCATTTATATTGTTTAATTTATTATTAATTTATTTTTATAAAATTTTTCAGTCGTAGTTAATTGGGTTAATACCATTCTGTAAGTATCTAATTTATAAAATATTTTTATTCTTACAGAAGAAATAACCACAGAATATGAAAGCAAGTACTTACAATAATTTTATTATTGACAACACGAATACCATTTTGATTCAATTAAAATATATTATATAATTTGATAAAATAGTATAAGTTATAACAAGGAATGGAATCAAACATTTCAAAATTATAGTAAATTAACATTGTATTTTGTAAATATAGTTTTCCCCACATATTTTCATCATATAAATATATAAGTAGCGTTATCCACACCGAGTGCTTTGTTCTTACAGTTAACGGAATTAGAGCTGTTCCAATTATTTTGTTTTGTTTGTGTTAACAATGAAAACTATAGCGTTTATGATGTATGACTAGTCATTATAAACGTACATAATTTAAGTGATTTACTATCAAACTGATCACATTGAAAGAATAATGAATATATTGTCGTCGGTGCAAATCTACCACCAAATGTAATAATTTATTCTAGTGTATTAGTGCCTTGAAGTTGTTTAACTTTGAAGCAAATTGTAGTGGAATTGCATTCGAACAATGAGAAATTAAAACTTCAGATTTCTGGATCGTCCACTAGAAATCTAAAGAACCTTATAAACAATTAAGGAAACGAACAATGTGATGAAAAATTCTATAATATTTCAAAATTAACTACAATGTGTTAGTACAGTACGTAGAGTCAATTAATTAAAAAAATACATTGACATATTTTATGGGCAACGAAATGTCGGGATCAATTATATTATAATAAATTAGAAGATATATGGCATCTAAATTGTGTACAAATATATTTATTAAAAATACAAATCATATGCATGAAGAACATCTGGCAGAACAGCTAGTATATAAATATATACTTTGATATAATATTGCCAATAGTACAGTGCAAAAATGAAAATAAATTTATAAAAAAAAATTATGTGAAGCTATCCAAAATAAACTTATATACAATTGATTGTTAGTATAAATAATATTAAATACAAAATAACTAATTAGTTTGGTTATTCTATATAATTTTTTTAAATATAACTAACGAATCAAAAAAAAATTGAAATTTGCTACATTCTTACATTCATCTAAACGGTGATACTCCGGTCTGAACTTGACAATGTTAGTGGGAACCAAAAAGTGACAATGATATCTTGAATTAAAAGCTGATACCTTAAAATTTATTTTTTTTTAAAACTTTGTTTATGATATTTTGTTATTAATTGTTCTATGTATGAAAGCCACGTCATTGAATAACCGCCTGGAAGCCAATGGTTTCATAGCTATGGTATCCAAAGAGACATCAATGCGACCAAGCTTATGTGCCATTACTCTAAGATAGTCCCATTGAATTTTATCCTTCTTATATATTAAGTTCTTATGTTTAGAGTTCCATATCACTGAAGAAAACTCTTAATTGACATCATGAGAGAGCAGTATTATAATACTTTACTATAAATAGTGTCTTTATGAGCATTAAATGTCAATTCTCATGACAACATAATGCCAGATCTTTAATGATTTCTCTGTCAGCTAAATGAGACTACTTTGCATTTAGAGGGGTTAACTGAAAGATTATTTATTCACACCATTTGGTAAACTCATCTAGGTTGCATTGTAAAAGAGTCAAATCATTAATCAAATTTATTTGTAGGAAGATCTTTAAATCGTCTGAAAATAATAGTTATTTACGAAATTTGAAGGTAGCTCCGATTTTGTTGATGAATATAATGAACAAGAGTGAAAATAAATGCCCACCATGGGGTACACCAGATGAAGCTGCAGCGATATTAAATAAAGTGGCTATCCAAGGAAAATCCCAGAGCACAATGAAAGGTTGAATAAATAGTGGATAGGTATGGTTAGGAAGCAATGACACATTTAAAGAAATAATGGTGGAATTAAGTCCAGATCATAGGTAGGGTCTTAACCAATATTAAAAAGTCCATCAGAGACGATATTGATATAATGCAGTTTGATAGATCCATAATCTCGTTCAGATCTTGAAAACAATCTTCGTTAATAATATTTAGTTATGTAAAAACTGAAAAAAAATATTCAGCAAATAAATTGGCCATACCTAATTTGTTATTAGAGTATTTATTCCCTCGTTGCATTGCCGACGGTATTTTTTAATATTTTTAATAAATTGCCAAAATTAACAAGGTTTAGATGTTAAATAGTTTTGAGTGCGCGTCAAATATGCAGAATAACATGTCTTGGTAATTTTTTAACATTTTAATCTTATTTTGGAAAAGGTATTGTTATCACTTGCAACTAGCCCCTCCCCACGTGTATGTGTGTGTTAGACTGCCTGGACAGTAACTTGGGGGAAAAAATTACCTTCATTGAGAAATAAAATCTGTTTTCCGCATTATGTTTCAACCTTAATTTTGTTGAAGATATATTTTCTTTTCCATTTATATTGCCTCCGGTGTACTTAAATGTGCCTTTAAAGAGCGAACATAGTGACATTGAAACCGTTGTCACGAAACAATATTTCAAACCGTGGCTTGCTGTAAATCGGAAACGGTACCAAAATCAGGTTCTCACATCAACTTACCGAAAATTCCATTATCGCATTTTAACGGTGACTTAATTAGTTGGCGGTCCTATAACGACACATTCGATTTGTTTGTTCACGAGAATCTGAATCTTAATAATGTTGAGCGATTTCATTATCTAATTTCTTCTGTCTCTGGACCTGCGCCTGCTGTGGTGGTACGTTCGATCCCTCTTACTGGTCTCAAATATGAAGTGGCGTGGAACGAATTGAATGATCGATTTGACAATACGCGTCTGATACTTCACGCTCATTTAGACAAGCTATTCGGATTTGCTTCAATACAAAATAAATCGTTAAGTGATCTGAACAATTCTTAAATGTATTCCAGGAGAATACAGCAGCGATCCATGCTTGTCTGGCTTTCTATTATTCTATATAGCGTCGCGCGTTCTGGATGATCCAACGAAGCGTTTATTTGAAGCTGATCAAAGCTCGCAGGATCTCCCCACTATAAGTGATATGTTAAAATGTATACAATCTCGGTGCAAAATTTTTCAGAACAGTTCACAGAATGAGTGTTGTGGAATCGAATGATATGCCATTTATACTGGACCTCGTCCTAGGCAAACCTTACGTGCTCAATGCCAACATGAACGTGTCAGACGGAATGGCAAATGGATTTTTTGCCCATCTGAATATATTGAACACGGGGAACCAGTAGAAGAATGGATTTATGGCGATGACGAGAATTGCATCAAACAACTTTGGAAGAATTCTGGACGTGATCATAGGATCTAAAAAATTGGTAGAAAAATAAGGACGAAATTTCGAGTTCTGGTGCACAAAATAACATCCCCGGGACGCCTTATCAACAACAGGTTTTGTACAGCGAAAGATACAATTGTTGAATTTATACGACGCAACAATTAAACCTAATTTTTAACATTAAATTGCCAAAGTCTACGATCTCATAATCTTGACTTACGTATAAAGTCACGCAATAATGTCAATTTCTCTTGCTTTCTGAGACTAATCTCAAAAATGACAAGCAAGTCGATGTACCAATTTTTGAATGCTGCATCCAGTTCAAACGAGTCAATCGTTCTTATTGTGCAATTTACAAAAACCAAAACAGCACCATTGCAATTATACCACACATGACCATCATCAGTCGTTAAGCAAGTGCCACGGGCGTATCAGTAGGAACCATTGGTGATATATGCGCAACTGAAATTAAGTTGGAGAATGGACAGAATGTACTTGCGGTAGTGGTATACATCTCACCAAGTCAACGAATCAAAGCCATCATGAAGTATATACATTTCGAACTTCTTCCATATATTCCAGCTGGACCAGCGCTTCTTGGGGAGAACTGTCACAGTTTACCAATGCTTATGAGTAGAGATTTAAACAAAAATTTCAACGATCCTGAAGCACAGCCACTATCAATTATTGATAGACCAATTTGGACTACAGATAAACTCAAACAGAACTCAACATACAACACAACATGGGACACCATATTGATGCTGTTTTCCAACGGGGGTTGGATACATTAAATACACAAGTTTATGCAACATATTTCACCTATCACGAATTCCTTATTCATAGCCTGCCAAAACTACCCGGACCTCAATTAGCCATTTTACCCGAATCTGTATCATCTTAATTGCCTGAAACATTATAAATGCTAGTAAAGTGATAGTAAAGTTACACATATTTTTAAATTTTGTTGAAAAAAATTACTTATCCCAAAAATCTGAACCGGCCAAAATAAGGCGTAAAATATGTTAACACATCAACATTGAGCGTCAGATACAAACTCTGATACACACCTTTTTTGTACAGATTGTATAAAATCTTTAGTTCTAGATTAAAAATAAAAAAAAGTTTACGGCTCATTATAATCGCCCGTCCACTAAAGAGCAGAGCGAGCCAACCGTACGATACTGTTAGCCATTGACACACACACTTGTCGATATCTCACTGTCTTCACATTAGACCAGCTGTTCCATCGCGGTGCCATATCACCAGTATCAGGTCGTATCTTGATATTATTATTGTAATATCAATCGAAATGTTTGTTTTTGTCCATTATATGAATTTTATTATTTTATATTTATACTGTTATTACGGTGGATCGATTTGTGTTCACCTTAGTTATAATACTGATATAGGTTAAGGCCTCATTTATATATTATTACTACTGTATTCACTTATTACCATTGTGTGGGCCAGGTACGTTCAATTATAGTCCGTGCGCCCGGGTACCGTAACGCTACACGCATCTTGTCATACAGCGATCAACCTGTGTAAATTGTGTGTAGTGGTGTTATAGCTCAGCTAGCATTGGTTAGGTTCGACGCGCAAATACTAGTGAACTATGTGGTGTAATGATGTGTGTGTGTGTGTAGGCTCAAATCTATAGAAATAAAATTAGAAGGCAAGTTTGGAGTGCCAATATGTGTGTATAATTTCAACAAACAAATTATAATATGTACCACCAGGCTCCTACTATATGGCGGTTGGTCTAGGATGGTTATAAAATAATGTTCACCCAGAGATCTGGCAACTTTCATACAAGCAACAGGCCGAAATTAATAACACAAGTGTGTATGTTCAAGCACCGTCGTGCGACAATAAATATTATATAAATAAATGAACAAATACTCGGTGCAAATACCGTACAATAGTATAAAATAATTAATAGAGAGCGCCCAGTAAACTATTACAAGTACATAATAATGATGCAGAATAATAAATAATAAATAATACGGCAAGATCACGCTTTAACACGGCAATAAGCCGATGATAATAATTATGATTATAATCGAGAAGTTATAACGTTGCGGTTGAAGCAGTGACCAGTGTGACCACTCCAGTAGTTGACAATAATGAAGCACCGTTGAAAGCTGATGTTAGCCGGCAGGTTACTGACCTCCGAAAATATGACAACAATTATAGACACCGCGCGCCACTTCATCTACGGCTGATAAGTGATTACCGGTGTCCGAATATGCCCAGGTCTGAATCTCCTTAGTGGAGATTTCAATGGTGGTACACTTACGACCGACGCGTCGGGAATGCTTTTTGTAAGAACTCACTCTGCAGTAAAACGATATTGTCACTGACGTCGTCGAAAGAACACATGAATGTGAACAATGGACGGACACGTAAAACGGTCGACGGCAAAGGCCAAGTCGACTAGCTGAACGGTGCAAAAATCTCTCACAGTAAGAACGTTAGAAAACACGTGCTTGTTAGCACTGTTGCTACAACAAGAGCAACGGCGACAGCGTCTCGTATAACGGTCACGAGAGACCAAAAGGCACTGTCATATTCAATATTGTTTATTGGTGGATAAGAGCCGACCGTCACACAACAACAAGTGAAGGGGGGGGGCGCTGGTGGACCCCTACGGACATATCGTGGGCAAAGGTTAGGCGTGAGATACCTGAGCCAGTGAATAATATATCTTGAATATCCTCTTCCCTTGGAAGGCGTAGGGGCCGCTTCCAACTGGATCTTACATGAATAGACTGCTGGATATGACAAAGTGCCGAAGTGGTTACAGGTTGATAACGTTGATTGGAGAAGCAGCAACCTTATATTCACATAAGTGATTTGGGGAAGTACAACGTTAAAAAAAAGAAAAGAAATAATTTATAATCAAAAGAAACAGATTATAATACCTTACAAAAAAATAAAATTAATAAAATAACGTGAGACTATTAGATAATAATGAAGTTACCAAATAGTCCTAGACCTCCCTCGTATTTTTCTTTTTTAGGTAATGGGCGCAGAGTTGCGTAGTAATTTGAAACAATAGAACCATAGGTAGTATAAGTACAATACAATATATGGAAATTACACAGTATATGTACACATATCATAGATAATCATTTTTTTTAACAATAATAATAGAATGAATAGGAATATATTGAATCACTCTATACGCCTCTTAATTACGGTACTATCGTGGTGGAACCTTAAGTACATTTCACGGTTCAAGTGGTATTTTTTAGAATGTTGGAAAGGTGATTGACAACTAGTAAAATGCGGCGTATTGCAACCCACACGTTGGAGTGGTTCTTAGACCTAAGTGTTTGGTAATTTTACAGCCTTGACCACCGGGCGTATCAAGGTTCCGGTTGCAGTGCTCAAACGAACTACGCACAACTATGATATATTTGTTGCTTTTTTATAACTACTTTATCTTTGTTTAAATATTCAATATTAAGCTCCACGATGTTTAATCTATTATAAAACTATAATTGAACTCTTTACCCCTATGGGGTGTTTAAACTTTAAATAAATAAAATATTGAACAACCTTTATTATAAAAGTTCTATTATGAATATTTGTAATGTTTAGTTTATTATTGGTTACTAAAAATCCAACTGTGTTTATGTCAATATTAAATTTGTAAAATATTATGTTTTTAAATAGGAATAACAACCGTTACATGTAAGTATATTATTATTACTAAACTAACGAATACCTATTTGTTTACGAATGTTGATCTATTTATAGGCATTAGAAAATTTGGATATTAATTAGTTTTTTTTTAACGATTGTCGATAGTAAATAATGGACACCTTAACTTACTTGCCCGCTCTTTGTGTTGCTTCATTTTTTCTTTTTCATTAATAAATGATCTATTTATCTA
Organism: Sitobion miscanthi; assembly: GCA_008086715.1. Taxonomy (NCBI): domain Eukaryota; kingdom Metazoa; phylum Arthropoda; class Insecta; order Hemiptera; family Aphididae; genus Sitobion; species Sitobion miscanthi. The sequence goes on from CM017803.1 coordinate 27,720,489, forward strand.
ATCAACATCCATTCTTCTTTATTTAATTCATCAGCCTTCATAATATTATCTATTTACCCGTTACATTCAACCATTTCAACCGTATATCCTATGAAAGTCTTCGGTCTTCCTCTTTCTTTGATCTATTGATTCTTCCTACAGTAAAAAAATATAAAATTTTCTTTTAAATGGGTTTTAAATTTAGATATATTTTAGTTGGGCACTAGGAACATAATAATAATAAAAACATAAATAAAAATAATTACATTATATATAAACCATGAACTTGGTTTGAAAATCTGTATAAATATTTGAAATTTTTTGTACAATTTCGTGATTTTTATTAATAAAAAAGGTGGGTAAGTGGATGTCCCTCTGCTGTACAGTAGGTTAAAATTGGGTTACTGTAATGGATGGTGTTAAATTTGAATTCAATGATATTATATCATTGTATTAGAAATACGTTTCTGAGTGAAAACGGTCAGTCAGCCTATGATATTTCCAAGTATATTTGATAATATAATTGTGAATAAAGTAATTTATATATAACCTATTTCCGTGGAACCTTGTTTCATATTTTGAACTACAAAATAATTATTAAATTCTAAATTTGATAAATTTTGTCAAAATTTGAACATTAAATGGTTATAAAAAAAAATTGTGCCTATGTATTTTTAATAATTTTCAACTGCTATTGTAACGATATATCAGGAGCCTTATAATAAATTTTCACGTTTTTTTACCCAACAAATAAAATTGTATTGATATTTATAGAAAAAAAAACTAAAAGAAATGGAAACTGGAATTGTCCGTAAACAGCTCAAAAAGAGTCAAATTATATTCAAAATTTTATAGGTATAGGTATAGGTAATGCTAATATAAACATTCAGTGAAATTTTCAAGTATGTACGGTCATTTTTTTTTTTAGTTGCACCAAAAACCAAAATCGATTTTCTCGAAAACAGTAAAAATTCCCGTTTTTCCCCCAAAGTACCTTCTAAATTCATCTTCCTATCAGAAAAGTTACTATTCAAGAAAATCCAAGCACTTTTACTATCCTAAAAGGCGATGACGGACACGAAAAAAAAATAAAAAAATAAATATCATTGTAAAATCAATTCATTCATCGCTTCGCTCAGAATCTAACAATGTATCTAGATGAATTTATTTAGATTAGTAAATAAATTATCTAAGATGAACGTTTAGATATCTTGTTACTATTTATCTAGATAAGATAAAAGATGAACAAATAATTATCTAGATATTCTTCTAAATAAGCCCGACACTGTTTATCGGTGACAAAATAGCCCTTTCTTGAAACCATTTAAGTGAATTAGAAGATATACTTTGAATGTTCGGGAACACGTTTTGAATCAATTTTGTTATAGTGGGTACTGAATTACAGAAACTTTTAATATTTAATTTATCATTCGTTGCTTGAAATTCGTCATTACCTATTAAAAGTAAATCTTTGACAAAATTTATATTATCTTGACCGGTACTCTCATATTAGTTTTAAGTTCTTATATTTGTATATAAGTAGGATCTTTTCTAAGACGCGTTGACTTCATCAGCTCTTGTCTCTCTTGCAATCACAGGCAAGATCTGACAGAAGTCTCCAGAGAACAACACTGTGCAGCCCCCCATAGGACTATTATTATTACGCAAGTCTCGCATCGTTCTATCTAAAGCTTCAATTGAAGTTTTTGGGACATGTCGCTTCATCCCAAATAATTAAAAAGTCCGATTTCATTTTATAAAGTTGTATAGATAATATATTTTGTTAATTTATTGTTATGTTTTGTTTTGTGGTATTTAATTATTTTTTACTATCGCTTTCCATTTTAATTACGTTTACAAATTTCAATCCTAGAATATGACGTAATTATAACGTTTGTCCTGGATCCTAGCCTTACTCCATACTTATAATACTATCATTACTTTTCTTTTCAATCCTGCTAGTGTGGAGTAGTTTTCTCCAGGTCCATATTTCCATTGCCTCTAACTGTTTTTTTGTTTCTACTATACAACAAATTACTCCATACGTAGGTAACTTTTGCAAAGTTTTTCCAGGTCCTTAAGCTAAGATTATTATTCGTGAGTAGTTGTCATTTCTGATCGGACATTCTTTTTGCATTTGCTATTCGATATTTAATTTCTACTGAACATCTGGTGTCATTGATTCATGTACCTACTCTTTAATATTTGTATGATTGTAGTTGATTAATTTTTTGATAGTCAAGTTGTTAACGGTAGGTGCACAGCTTTCTTTACTAACTATCATGGCTTTTATTTTATTTTTATTAATTTTCGTAAGGCATATATTTAAGATTTCATTAAATGTAGAAAGTGATTTATTGCACTTTAATAATATTTTAGATTCTGGCGAAGAAATGAATATATTGATTTTCAATGATGTGTGTTTTTTTTAAATTTTTTTTTTTTGTCTGTCTTCACCTTTTAAGACAGTAAAAGTTCTTAGATTATCTTCAACAATAAATTTTCTGATAAGAAAGTGAATATATTTGGTACTTTGGGAGGTCAAAAGTAAAAATTTCCCTGTTTTTTTCAAAAGCGATGTGAAAAACAAAAGAAAAATTAAGGAAAAATGGACATTTTTACGCAAAATCTGTTTTCGAGAAAATCGATTTTGGTTTATGGTGCAACTCTAAAAAAAATGAACATGGGTACATGAAATTTTGAGTGAATGTTTATATTAGCATTTTTTACACACCATAACAGTAGTACGCAAAAATTAGCAAATTATTTTGAATTGAGAATTCATAAACATTTTTCTATTAAATCTAAGATTTGAAAATGTAATACAAGATTATCCATAAGTTTGTCTACCATTATCAAAAAAAAAAATGTCTACATGAAAGTAAAATTAAATTTTTATGATCGTTTTAGATTCATATTTTTACAACATATGATATTCACTAGATTTCTCTTGTAACGATTTTCTAATTTTATTGTAATTAAAAACGAATGACTGTAGATACTAAAAAACTGCACTGAATATTTATATTAGCATTTTCTATAAGCCATACAGTTTTGAAAATAATTTGACTTTTTTTGAACTGTTTATGGACATTGACATTAGTTTTTTTTTTCTTTAAATATCAATAAAATTTTTTTTGTTGGGTAAAAAAGCGTGAAAAATTAATGCAAAGCTTCGATATATTGTTACAATATCAGTTGAATAATATTAAAAATTCATAGGTATAACTTTTTTTTAAAAGCATTTAAAGTTTGAATTTCGATAAAATTAATCAAATTTAAATTTTAAAAATTAATAATAATTCTTTAGTTAAAAATTTGAAACAAAGTTCCACGTAAATAGGTTATATATAAATTACTTTATTCACAATAATATCATCAAATATACTTGGTAATATCATAGGCTTGCTGACCGTTTTCACTCAGAAACGTATTTCTAATACAATGATATAATATCATTGAATTCAAATTTAACACCATCCATTACAGTAACCCAATTGTAACCTACTAGACAGCAGAGGGACATCCACTTACAATAGATGAAAGAAAGAGGAAGACCGAAGACTTTCATAGGATATACGGTTGAAATGGTTGAATGTAACGGGTACCTAGATAATATTATGAAGGCTGATGAATTAAATAAAGAAGAATGGATGTTGATTAGATAAATAGATCATTTATTAATGAAAAAGAAAAAATGAAGCAACACAAAAAGCGGGCAAGTAAGACAAAGTGTCCATTATTTACTATCGACAATCGTTAAAAAAAAACTAATAAATATCCAAATTTTCACTTACCCAACTTTTTTTTGTTGTTGATGTCAATATAAAATTTATAAAATATTATTTTTTTAAATTGTAGTAGCATCAAATGAGGATGGTGTTGGCAAGTATATTATTATTATTTATTTATGTATATTTATAAATTTTGTCAAAATCTTTTACACCTGAATCAAATAGTTATAACTATGGACTACCTCAGAAATTTGTAAGATGCTAACATTGTAACTCATAAATTTCGTTTTCTCCTACATATTAAGGTTTTACAACATTTTAAATAATAATGTTCTACTAAGAAATTTCCCATTAACCTATCTTCTTTTAGTTTTTAATTATTGTAAGAACATACACATAGGTACACACAATATACGGTCAGTGTTTACATCTAAAACTACAAAACGTACGAACTTTAATTTTTGAATAATGGTTGTTTGCGCCGGGAACGACAACGATTATAGGTCGTGTGCCCGGTCACTATAATGCTTCGTGCACTGTACCACTACTACACACCAACCGACCTGTGTAATTGTGTGTATATATTATGATGTTTAGCGACTCTAAGGAAGTGGACGGGTTCGCCGAGCAAGACCAGAGAGTGCTTGTGTGTGGTGGGTGTGTGTGTGTGTATTTGTGTGTGTGTGTGTACTTATACTAAATAATAAAATGGTAACACGTTTAATATAATAATAAATGTTGCTGTATAATATATGACGTCAATAATAATAATTTTTATAAAATTTATAATAATTACAGCAACGCAAGGATATAATAATAAATAGTAGGCAAGCTATTAGAGCTGCATAAAGGTATAATAATAAATAATAGGCAAGCTATTAGAGCTGCATAAAAGTATAATAAATAATAGGCAAGCTATTAGAGCTGCATAGAAATATAATAATAAATAATTAACAATACAAAATATGCCTTTAAACTCACAGTTTGACGGTGCACTGATGGCGTCTATATAATAATATTCAACAATGTGACTTTCACACATGCACACACAATAATAACATTAATAGCAAAGGCTTTACAATAATAATAATATCAATCATGCGAATTTCTGATACAACTAACAAAAAATACAAATTCGCGACGCATCCGTGTGCCGCGAGAACGAGGAACAAAAACGTACTGATAAAACATAAATTATGGACATGAGACGAGTATAAAATAATAATATTATATAATTCACAATTCAACAATAATAATTAACTTTGATAATCTGTGCGTGTTTGTAAGTGTGTGTGTGTGTGGTGTGTGTGGTGTGTCGTGCCCGCGAAGCCCTACGACCGACCTATCTAAATCGAGCGAGTATCGGCAGCGGCGCAAACAATGGTTCCTCAAATGATCTAGATGTGCAATGAGAATGGATTTTCCGATATTCGCATTTTAAAGAGTTGGTAAAAATCAAAAAAGTATCTTAAGATTCAATATGTAAATTGAAACTTTTTTTTTGTTTATAAATGGTTGCCTAATGCCTATGGTTTTACTTAGGCAGACCAAGTACAAGAATGCATCAAATTGATGCAGTTATGGTCTAGAATAAAAAAATATACCTATTTTAAAACCAAAATTATAATATTCAGCAAGTATTGTATGAAAATTATGAGCTTTAAAATATAAATTATATAGAGGAAAGGTGTTTAAAGCGGCCATCCTAAGGTTCAATACAGTGTCACACTTTAGGATTTTATTTTTTTTTTTATGAAACCTTCAAGATTGTCTAGTTAAACTTGTCAGGAATCATAATTTCCAATCAGAAACTATTTTAAACAAATAAATAAAAAGTTATTTTCATATTTTTAAAAAGTATAAAATTGTTCACTTTGCCCACCTAGGTGTTCAAAGTGGTCAGTCAATGTCCACTTTGACCGCCGGTTTAAAGTTTCTATTATTATTCATTATTTCATAATATTATCATACATATATTTATATATAATATAACTTTTATTATATTCTTACAACTTTTTTTTGATAAATACCTGAGTAACTTCATTTCAAGCTTTGGGTTTCATACTAATATTTTTATAATTAATAAACAAATTAATCAAACTTGATATTATTTGGTGGGTAACAAAGTTATTTTATAAAATAAAAGTATTGACTTAATAAGCTTTTGAAAACAAATAAATAAATTATATTAACAAAAACAATTTTACAAACAAATAAACAACAACTTAATGTTTTTATTAGGTCAAAATTTTAAATTAAATTAACAATTAATCAGACTTAGTAATTACCATCTTGGTAGAAACATTAACAATTTTGTAAACAACTAAGTTTTCATTTAGTTTATATTTTTAAATTTAATTAACAATTAATCAGACTTAGTAATTACCTTCTTAGTAGAAACATTAACAATTTTGTAAACAACTAAGTTTTTAGTTAGGTATTTTTAATATTACAGACTTGGCAACTTAGTAATTTTTTGGTAGGTAACAAAATAAAATAAAATACAAAACTTAATAAGCTTTTGATAGGGTCTTGCAAAAATAACAAATGAAGGTGTCACTTTCACACCCAGCATAACCGTTATGACACCATTTCATACATTTTGAACATCTTACCCAGCCTTCATTTGATTTGGATTGAGAAGATGTTCCACCACAATATGAAAATTCAGCATCACTATCTTCATCATTAGTAGGAGTGTATTTAGACTTTTTTGTCGTTTGCATAATGGATTTTTTTTTTAAATAAACGTTTTTTTGGTGGTGTTATGGTTTTGGAAGTTTCTAGGTCTGTTTTGTATGGACTAGATGTTAATATAGCAGCTGTACCTTTTTTTTCTGTTCGTTGATCGTGCTTTAATACTTGCTTTAGGAATTGGAATGATATGAACTGGACTAACAGTAAATGATGAGCAAGGTTGGGTTTCTCCTTGATTGTTACTTGTTTCAATCTCACTTATAGACATTTCAGTTATTGGTGGATCTATTGCAGCAATTTCTGTAGTTTGAACTGCAATAAAATCAGAATTATCAAATATATTGGGATCTAATGGCACAATTCCACATTTTCTGAAACCATTTATGGCAGTCATATGAGTTGCATTTTTAATGTATGCTTCATCGAAAAGTTTGCTCACTTGAAATTGAGATACAACTCTTCCTGGATTATTTCGTAGGAACTTCTCAATTGCCTGAACATAGTAGATATTTAGAGGTCCCATAAACGAAACGTCTAATGGCTGTAACTTATGGCTATAATGTGGTGCTAAGCACACAACAGTGGTATGATTTTTCCTGGCTAAATCAATAAACTGTAAATTTCTTGTGTGCGTCATATGGCCATCTAGTATAAGCAGAACTGAATCTTCTGCTGTAGGTTTAGCATGATAAATAAAGTGTTGGAACAATTCTGTAAAAATTTCTAATTGCATCCATCCAGATGGTTAACAATGAAAAATAGTTCCTGAAGGAGCACCATCCTGTCGTTCAGCTTTCATTCTCACCCTAGGAAAAATTATCACGGGTGGTATAAAATTTCCACCAGCTGACATACAGACTACAATTGTTGACAAGAGACCTCTCTCTGCTGAAGTTAGAGAACCTACTTGTCTTCTTCCTTTTAATGCCAAAATGTTGGAACATTTTGATTGTACTGTGGTTAGTCCAGTCTCGTCAACATTAAAAACTCTATGTGGTAAGAAGTTATTTATTTGCTGAACATTTTGTAAAATAGTGAAAAATTTCATTACATTTGGACGGTTAAAAGCCTGAGCTCTAGTAGAGGATGTAGCTCTGGGGACCTAAGTGTTACCTGTGGATGGCGCTTTCAGAATCTTTTTACCCAGTCTTTACCAGCCATTTTTTTTGTAACATTGAAGTTGTGTGAAATATTATTTTTTTCAGCTAATTCATAAGCTAATGTTTGTATATTGTTTATTGTTGGTCCATAAAATATTTTTTCCATATCAAATAGATATTTTACAATTTCTTGTTCTTGGTTATTGAAGAAAACCGAACGAAATCGGCCAAGAATTTTTTTGTTACCTGAACAAATATAATAATAAACCTATTTTATATTGTATATTTTGGATATTAAGTATATTATATAATAATAGGTACTAATCAGTAATACGACGTACCTGTTGCATCAATATTAACATCTTTAGCTCTTCTTATTAATGTTGTTCTTGGGACGTTGAAATATTTAGCAGCTTCATTATAACTAATTTTTTTATTTTTAACTGATTTAATTGCTTTTTCCATACTCACAGCATTCCAGCTTTGTTCATTTGAAGTTCTTTTGTAGTTGGAAGGCATCTTAACATTTCTATAATTTAACAGATACAAAATAATACATACTGATGATTGTAGGTATCTAAGAATTATTTGTTTCAGAAGTTTTTGTAATTAATTTTATAGTATTTTTCTTTAATTCAATAATTATATTTATTTACCACTAACATGGTTAAGAAGTAATTTAGTTTATAGAAGTCTTTTTAGTTCTCATGATATAATAACTACCCAAAAAAATTAATTTACATGCATATACAATTATAATTATTAAATAAACATGATCAAAATGTAAAATATTTGAAGTATGGGTAAACTGGTCACCATAGTGACCACTTTGCCCTTTTAATAATGTTTAATTTACTATTTAAAAAAAGATTAATCCTATTGACTAATTAAACTTTAGATAATCTTAATATATATAAATCTCGTGTCACAATGTTTGTCCTCAATGGACTCCTAAACCACTTAACCGATTTTGATGAGATTTTTACTATGTGTGTAATTTGGCCGAACTTAAAAGATAGGCTAATTTTAAAAGGGAAAGGATTAATCCCGGGAGGTGCTAAGACGGGAATTTTGAGATTTCAGATGACAATTTTTGTTTATAAATGGTTGCCATGGGCTTTTAATGATAATAATAATAAAAAAAAACCATTTCTGATAAGTAGTTCCAGAGTTTAGTCTGTATAGTTATAGTCTCTGTATTTATATAGTTAGATATATATAAATTAATGTTCTTGGGTAGATTAGACCTCTGGGAAGAAGATAAGTTAATTTATAAAGGGTTAAATTTGTTTTTTTTTATTCATCGGTACGGTTAGATTAGGATAGGATTTTGTATAGGTAAATTGATTATATTAATCCATCGAAGGTAGAATTAAGTAAAACCAACAAACTTGGTATAACTTTGATACTTGAGAGTTAAATCGTACACTTACGTACTAACAGCACGGCGGGGTCCGCGATCTACCACAGGTAGATTGCCTACCTGATATAATGTACTGCTGCGAATCAGAATTTTTTTTCTGGGCAACGGAAAAGTTAAGATAAATTTTGAACACCATACACCGAATATTAATAGTTTGAGTCATACAGAGTTGATACATTTAACGGGCAACGAAGTGCACGGGATCAGCTAGTTCTATAATATATAAGAACTTATGTAGATTTCGAAAAAAAATAATTTGAATATATTATTACTTTTTTTAAAAAATATTATTTATTCAGAGCACATGTTGTTACATCAACAGCATCCAGATATTAATTTTTTTTTTTTAAACGGAAACGGTAAATGTTTTTATCAATAGTATTTATCAGTTGATAAATATGATAACAATGAACCAATCCACGTGTTGAAACCAGCTGTTTATTTATTTACGACAGAATAATAAGACATGACCACTTTACCCGCTATGGCCACTTTGTACACCTCTCCCCTAAGTTCAATAGGTATATACTAAATTTTTATGAGTGAAAGATGAACATTATATTGATCAAACTGTATTATAAAAGTTTTCAGTCTTTTATTTTGATTCATTAATAATTATTTAACAGTCAATATTACATTTGTTCAATTTTTAATTTTTAAACAGAAAGGCCCCAACGCCAAGGCAAGTATATTATAATTATTAATATAATGAATGACACATTTATTAAAAAAGGAAATCTTTTACTTATAACTTAATAAAACATTTATAAACAGCAGTCGATTGCCTCAGAAATTCATAAGTACCTAGCTTACATCGTAATACAAACATTTAGTTTCACCCCATTTATTGCGTTATATAAAAATTTAAAGTTTAAAAGTTTCATTAAGGTTTTTTCTGTTATTCTATCCTCTATTCATTTTAAATTTATAGTTATTTAAAATTTGATTCTGCGAATTGTAATCACAGATACGATACAACAAATCTACCTATATTAGAACTCAATAGTTTTGAAGATCATTGTAATTCTATTAAATGTTCATAGAATCTAAAGTAAAATCTTGCCACAAATTTTTTTAGAGATTCGGGATAGAATATATCAGTGATATATTGAAAAATTAATAATTATGGTAATGTAAATATTAAATTTGTGAAATATTATTCTTTAAACAGATTCAACATCCCAAACATTTAGTAAAGGTATATTATTATAGACGTTAAAAATACATTTTTTATTTAAATATAAAATATTATATAACTTATTAAAATACCCAAAGTTAGAGGGTATCCACACTGGTGGGCCACCTTCCTCATGTCATTTCATGTTATGTTCCTTATATTAGCTATCAAATTTACCTATTGTATGTATATAAATATTACAGAATGTAAATACTATATTTTTATCTAATCAAAAAAAAAAAAATAAAAATATTTTTTGCCGGGGACTGAATTAGATATTAATGTAACTTATATATTTTATTTTGGCCACATAATGTCATCATATTATTATGTAATTTATATAAACATTTGAAATTTAATTGTTCTACAGCGATATAACCTTTTATTCCATACTCTGTTATTTTTTTAATTACCTATTAGTTGCACATATTATATAATTTACATATAAGCATACGCAACACAAAATGTCAAAGCTAAATTGCAGCAGTAGTTCGTATTATCATTTTAATTTTATTAAGTTCCCGTGGAACCTGACATAGGTAGACTCTTTAAACATATTTTTTAAGTGACTTTCCCTCAAGTTTTATTCTAAAAATAATATTTTTGACAGTCACAATGTACCTAATTAGAATTGTGTTAACATATAGTTTAACAATAGATGAATTACACAAAACTAATTATCATGAAAGAAATATTATATAGACTGGTGCAAATTAAATCAAGTGTGTATATTTTTAAAGGATCTTTGACTACAAAATAATTTGCAAATGTTCATGGTTTTGACAAAAGTCTATGTGTAAACTCTCACCAAAAATCATTTTTTTATAACAGCTATGTCGTGATTATAAACTTTTTGAAACAATAGACAATTTGTTATCGACATCAATAAAAAAAAAGATGTATACTTTTAAGTAACCAAACTAGACAATTATTACAAAATAAAAATAACTGGTTCATTACACGATTACAAAACTTTCTCCTATTTACATTCCCAATGTAAGGCTGTATCCGAATAATGTTTATTTGCTCACATTAATATAACTCAGACTCCACTTACTTCTAATTCCTGTGAATTTTGGTTTTTTATAAAGTATAGACCTAACACTTCTTCGATCCCTAATCAAGCATATTTAAATGATATTTCCACCTGTAATTCAAGGTAGGTAGCAGACCTATCTTCTTATTTTTTCTCCTCCACTAATAAACCATCATCTTTTGCTTCAATTCCTGCTCTTATGAATATTAAAATCCAGCAGTTCTCCTTCTTGCCATCCCCATTACCTATCTCTTCTGAAGAAGTATCTACTCCTCTTAAAACACTATCTAATGTCCATGGGTTGGGATCTGATGATATTCTAGCTTCTTTACTCTTCAAATGTACTGAAGTACTCTGTTACCCACTTTGCAATGGTTTTAACAAATCTCTCACGGATGGGAATTTTTCATCTGTTTGCAAAATTAGCCGTTTTACACCTGTCTTAAAATCAGGTAATCTTACTCTCATCACCAGGGAGCGGATTTTTATGTAAAAAAAAAAGCAAATATATGTAAATATTTATGTTGTTATTTTTGCTAAAATATGTATTAAAAACCATGAAATATTTAACATTTCAATTCGTAATCATTAAAAAAAAGTAATATAGATATAGAATGCTGATATAATTTCGCATAACTTTTTTTGTAATTTAATTTATTCATCTTCATTGCATTCGTCTTCGAAACAGTTTGAAAAAACGTACATATGGAGATTTTCAAATTTAAATGTGCGGCAGTTAGGTCTTAAAATTGATTTGTATCAGGTGAAAGAGCGTTCCACGTCAATCAAGGTTATGAGGCATATTTCATATTTGATATACAAGGTGGTGCAAATTTAATATCCATTGTTGGGTTTTCATTTGTATTTAGAAGAATATGTCTGATAGTTTTTACGTTTTGTAAACCAACATTTTTGGCTAGTACGTCATTTGATTTGTTTTTATTATTCAGCTCGTCATTTTGCATAATATCTTTTGCTTTTGCAATAGAAATTGCATTATCTGAATCAAGATATGAGATAAAATCTTTAATTTTTTTGAAATTGGTAGTTACAAATTATAGACCAGTATAAAATCATCTTTTTCTTGGTTAACTTTTTGAACTTTTAGTACTTACAAAAGTTTGTCATGCTCTTCACTCTATATTGTAAATTTATCAACATGGTTTTTTCCTTGGGCGTTCTACAATGATTAGTTTTTAGATTTCTCATGTTTTATTCGTGATACTCTTAAAGATAGAAGTCAAGTTGATGCTATTTTTACTGACTTTTCGAAAGCGTTTGATTCTGTTGATCATACCTATCTCATCTACACACTGGATAGGTTAGGTCAGTGGTTCCCAACCCATCGGCCGGGGCCTAATTATGGGCCATGAGCAGCGTGGGAAGTGAACCATATAATATTAAATATTATATAAACTTAAAATAATATTAGTATTATATATTTTTATTATATTCATTATAATATTTCTGGTTATAATAATAACTAATAATTATTAATTATTAACTACATTACTACATTGTAAAATTAGTGAATAATTAGCGCTATACGTTTGAATGTTGTTATATTTTATGTAGTTCGTTTATTATTAATTGGTTCCTGTCATTTGAAATTGCGTATTTTACCGTGCATAGTGTGAAGCAAGTAAAGAAGATTCATTGATCAAACTTTTAACAGGGGTAGGAATCTCTATGAATTGGTCAAATCGGGCAAATGTGGCCTTGAACACAGTTGCCAGGGGTTGGGGGAGGGGGTTGGCATACGTGAAATGGGGAATGGTAAACAAGCCGACCCCGCGTAGAATACCCCGCAATAGTCTTGGAACCGTTTTCATAATATTGGTAACCATGGGTCTAACATCATGTTAGTGCGTGGAACCTTTTTCATGTTTTTCGTAGGTTCAGACTTCAGATCATAGGTAACCAAGACCCCAATCAGACATCAGCTGATCGAGTTTCGCTTCTATACTGTTCAATGCTTTTAGGTGATCAAACACTAAAATCATTTATTAAAAGCACACCAATAGTGCCAGGTTAAATGCTTGGCAAGATCATCCAGAAATCGCTAAAATTGTACCACGTGGGTCTAGAATGGAAAATTTCTAAATCGCATTTTCTTCAAAAGTCACTTTTTAACATTAATGGTTTTAGAATGCAAAGGCGCATCTTTTAAGCTAGGATTCAGGATTATACGATCATTATTGATAATTTTTTTTAAAAGTAAAAGGTTCTAAATTGCCAAAAATTTAATTATAAGCACAATTTAATCAAATTGAAAAAACTCGGTTAATAGAACCAAATTATTAACGATACGTTATAGTATGAAAAGGTTCTAATTCAATTAAGCACTACCGATAATACAATAATATTATAATTGTTATTGTACGATAATATTATGGTACACAATAATATTGATAAAATTATAGTCTATTTTACCCACGGACTAGAGATATATCTTACTAAGGTATAAATATACTAAGGTCTGGTATATCTTAGTCCGTGGTTTTACTTGACGTATCATGGATACAACACGGAGCGACCGACAACCGTTGACGACAATGTAATAAATATGTTATCAGTGTTATCACTACATTTCCAGCCATGTACCATGCTAGCAAAAATTTACTACATTTTCTCTCCAGACTTACTTATATAAGTAAATAATACAATCATTACAATTTATAAAATAGTATAAATTAATAAATATTATACTAAACAGTACCGAATAATTATTAATTGCATTTATTGTATGCATACCTATTCAACATAATTTTACGATCAAGATAAATACGATTAATACGATTTCGATGTTTCATAATTATTATTACATTGTTTTGTGTTAGAAGGTTGGTAGCAATGAGAAAGCATTATTCTGAAAAGGATTCAGTTAACAAAAATACAAATTACAATTATGTATGAAAAAGTTCTAATTAAATATATTTTTTTTTATTTTAGGATGAAAAGGTTCGAATATTGTAGAACCTTTTCATACTAAACAATTTATAATTTGTATTTTATTAATTGAATTACCAACCAATACAGCAAATTATTATTATAATGATGTGAATTAAACTACACAAGTTGCTACGTGCCTTAGAACTTTAATTTAAACAAAATGTTGATCAAGGAGTAAAATATTTTAACTCAAACCTTAAAATTGCTCTCCTGGACAATTTCATAAAACGATTTAGAACCTTTTCATTCTAGACCCACGACCAAGAAACTTGATGGGTTTTTCGATAACTTATCTGTGTCGAAGCTAGTGGTTTAACATGGTGTTTATATTTATTTTTTTATTTTTTTTTTATCCTGTATAGAAAATTCGAAGGAGTACTTTGATTTCACCATAGAAACGAATACAAATAAAAATAACGATTTTAGTTATTTTGTTGTAATTTATAATATTAATTCAACTTACAGGCTATAATAAAATATAATAATTATAGAAAACATCTAGGCTGACAAACTGTCTCCGCTCAGAATCGTTTTTTGTATACAATGATATGATATTATTGAGTTAAAATTTAATACAATCCATTACAGTGACCCACTTGTAACCTACTGTACAGAAGAGCGAAATCCACTTGCCCTGTTTTTTTTAAGTATTGGATATATTATTAATCAATAATGAATATTTAATCATATTTCGACATTTTTAGAATCTGCGCGGCTTGCGAAATGATGAATGTATTGGTTTTACAATGTGTTTTTAATTTGAAAACCGAAAAACCTTTTGGGACGGTAAAAACCCTTTGATTTTTTTTTAACAGCATCATTTATGATAGTAACTATAGTTATATAGTTGTTACTTCAGTGGATCAAAAGTAAAATTTTCCCAACAATAATAATCTTTCAATTTTGTTTTGTTTTAACACCATAGGAACGAATAAAATATAATAATGTTATTATATTAATTCAGCTAACATGCTATAATAAATAAATAATAACAATATAAAAACTCCAGACTGACAAACCGTCTACGCTCAGAATCGTTTTTCTTATACAATGATACTATATCATTGAATTCAAATTAAATACAATCCATTATACAGTGACCACTTGTAACCTACTGTACAGCAGAGTGACATCCACTTAACCGCTTTTAATATTTGATTTTCTTATTTTTTCAAAATATATTATGTTGGTAGGTAAAAAATATTTAGACGATGCTTATGCTGTTGGTCCTTATTCCTCGATACTGAGTTAGAAACACCAAATTTTACTTGTTGCAGTATGTTTTAATTATGAGTAAAAGAGCCAAATACCATCTTCCTCTTTTGTTTAACATAATCACAATCAGTGGAAAACCATACCAATAATTATACCACTAAGTAGTTATGGTGAACTTATTTACTCGATGGTTTGAGTTGAAAATATGACGAGATTCAAGAAAATATTGAGAATTACTCTTAATACCACCAAGATCAAATATGCGACTATTATTGAGTAAACAAGTTTCACCATAACTATTCATTGGTACAATTATTGGTATAGTTTTCCACTAATTTGTGACCATGTTAAACAAAAGAGCAATATGGTGTATGTTTCTTTATTTCGGCACATTTGTTAGGACTTTTTCAGCCAGCTCGTCTAGATCAAATTATTCCTCTCATTGCAATTAGTGATTGAATGCCTCATTGGTCTTTCAAAAAGCTGAGAGAATAGTCAGCGACCAATGTTGGCCGCGCCTCCTTCAGTTGCGATGGCGTCACATAAGTGGATGTACTCGTCTGATCATAACTCAAACTGATAGAAACAAATGAATCTACCTGCAACCTGACTTTTTTCTTTTGTGTGATTTTATCGGCGTGTACAGATGAATTGTTTCGAGAAGTAAAATTCAACAGTCTAAATATATCTATACTTCTATATTCATACATTTATGTGCTAAATATACGCTATATATATATGTGTGAAAATGGAATCTTTGTGTCGAATGTACTCTGAAACAACTCATCCGATTTTCTTGATTTTTATTTTAAAAGAAAGAGTACATCGCGGACCAGGCTATAGGTTTAATTCAATATACAACAATTTTAAAAATGATAAGAAACTGTTTTCCTGTATATCTTCCAATACCAATTGTATATTCCTTTAGTCATCGTTAAATAGTCTTGTCAACTGGTGTCATGTTATTGGAATTAAATTATTATAAATCTATAACCATAAACTAATAAATTATGACAAGTGTAAAGTAACACAGTTTCTAGATCATGCAATCTTGCTGATTACACTTATACCAATGATGATTTACTCTTAAATCAAGTCTCCCAGTTAAAAAATCTAGGTATAATATATACATTTTCAGTTTCACCTCATATTGATATAAAACTTGTAAGGCCTTAGACTAATTGGTTCTTACGTCACCATACTAATTTTTTGACCTCAGCATCCTGTTTAATAACTCTTTATTTCGCTCTTAAATTTTTGATTATGACTCGATCATTTTGCATCATTATTTCCGTATCAGAAAAAAATTTGTTGTATTAGTGCATAATCACTTCTTACTAAACATTTTTTTATTAAAATTAATTCAGAGTAATTTCGATGCACCACATCTCATTGAGCATATAAGCCATAGATCCCCCGAACCTTTCACATCATAACTTTTAATTCAAACTTTTTATCGAATGATCCTTTGGTTAGAACAATCCGTAGCTTAAATGATAATAATGTTGATATATTGGCCATACTTTGCTATAATTTGAATGTGTTTTTTTTATTTTTAAATGTATTAACATTTTTTTGTCTATAACACTTATGTCATTATAATGTTATAATAATTATCTTTATATGTATTATTTCATTCTATTTATATGTAAAAGATGATTGGCGTTTGTATAATAAAGAAAAAAATATAAAATATTAATATGAGTATATATTTATTAAATCTTAGGAAATATGTACGAAAATGTCGTTGTAACACATAACTTAAGTAAGAACATTATTATAGAATAAATATTTCTATTTAACTTCAATTGGAGAACTTAAATTAATTATGCTTTACTAATAAGCATTAATACAGATCAAATTTCTACAAATTTCAATACAGAAACAAAGCCAGTTTTTAATTTTCACTTTTCAACAAAAAAAAATGTTTTACTATCGTCGAGTTATCATGTGTTACTTGGAAGACTTAAACAATATTTATAATTTACACTTTAATATTTTATGGTGTAGATTTTCAGAATTATAATGCAAGGACCAAAATGACAATTGATGGTATGTTAATTATATTGTACTATGTAGACTGTGATGATTAGGGATAGATTAGAAAAAAACCTAACCTCATCTAACGTAAATCATTATTTAGTAACGAATTTTTTTGCTATTGTTACAGAAATTGTGCAGTCATGGCCAGGTAGACAATTTTTACATCATTTTTCCAAAGTAAAAATTTGAATAATGTATTCAGAACATAAAAATAATAGACAGCTATTTTTAACTATTATTAACTTTCGGATTAGGCTAATAAGTTAAAAGGCACAATATACAATCCATTTGTTTAATTGACACTTTAACAACAACACAATATAATTGATCGAATGCGTTTCGACGCGTACGGTAAACGTACCGTCACGCTCTCCTCGTACTACACTCCCCGCAACGCGCAGTCGCCTGAACCTAACTCCGGACTGCAGGGGGGGGGGGCGTCGTCGGCAGGACCGACCTGCTATCTGGAGGAGTTTACACTCGTCCTTCCTACTCAAGGACTGTTGTCCTCAACAGTTACAAATTGGCCTTTTAACATTTATAATTAAAATACACTTATATTTTCTTTTCAATTACAATTTGCACAACTAATATCATTCAAACATTTCATTGAATATTACAATTTATAATAATTAAACAGTTTAGTAATGACATAACAGTCTAATCAAGTTCTGACAAAATTACTTCTTTGACCTGACATTTGATTACATCTTTGTGCTCTTCATCCCAACTGAACTTTTCTCCTTTCCGAGTTAATCCAGTGAGAGGTGCGGCAATAAGTGCAAACTTTGGAATAAACCACCTGAAAAAGCTTGCCAATTCCAGGAACCTCCTCATCGGATGAACGTCTTCAGGAACAGGGTACTCATTGATCCAGCGCGTCTTCCTCGGTCCTGGCCTTTTTTCAACTCCACCAACTACGAACCCGAGAAACTCGATACTTTTCGTTCCGAAAAGGCATTTCGACGGCTTTAATGTCAATTTTGCAGCTTTAAGTCGTCCCAGTACGGACTTCATCTTGCTCAACAGTTCGGCCCAATCCGCACCGTCAATTACTATGTCGTCGAGGTAGTTATGCACTATCTTCCCCTGCATCGGTCCTAACACTTGTTGCATCAGCCTTGTAAATTTGGCAACAGCGCTTGTCAGTTGAATGACATACGAACGAACTGGCCCGTCGTATCAGCGGTGATAAATGCGGTCTTTTCAGCGGCTTACGGCGTTAGTGGTATTTTTAGGTATCCACTTACCAAATCCAGCTGAACGAACAATATCCCAGTAACCTTGAGCTGTTCTGTCATATCTGGCAGTGGATAGTGCTGACAAAGAGTCTGCTTGTTTAGTCGCCGATAATCCACGCACAGCTCGCCTTTACAGTTTTGCTTCACGAGCAACACTGGGCTTGTATTAATGTCTACCGTCATAAGCGACGTATATCCGAGCTCATTCAAATTTTTTGCGAAACATTCCCGATATTCATTGACCAATTCTAGTAGTCCTTTCTCGTCATCAATTGTCAACTCTGGGTCTACGTACCTGAAGTCTACGACACACAAAGGCTCCTTTACTGGGAGGGCGTCCACTTCAACCACATGCAGGTAGTCGGCCTCGCTCCCAAACACATCAGCCGCAACTTCCGTTTCACCATCACAAGATTCGGCTTCATATAAATGCAGTCTCCCGCCGGACTTGTGGTAAGCGACTTCCGGTAAGTCTAGCCAAACACGTCCGACGATTATGTTCGGTACCTGCACTGTGTCGCTCATCACTAGCTCACCACTAACTCGACAGCGACGGAAGCTCGCGTCATGCCGACCGTTCGCACCAACGGCACTGTTGTGCTGCCAAGTCTATAGAGCGGCTTCTCCAAGGGCTTAATAGAAAGCCCACAACTTACGGCGACACTCGCCTTGATTAATATATGATGACAGCCCGTGTCGAGCAATACGTCAACTTCACGGCTGTTTATCCGTCCAATGCAGTGGTACGGATGCGAGGCAACTGCTCGACCCGGCACAACTACACTAGATTGGTTACGCCCGGGACAATTTGGCCATATGTGCCCTTCAACCCCACAACCATAGCACGTATTTTTACGTTTACTGAGGTAATCACTCGACTGATGTTTTCTTGCAAATCAAAAACTTGAAGTATTTCCGGTCGGAACGCCTTCCGTTGTTTTCTCTTCGACTGGTTTAAACCGAGTCCTCGCGTGAACACCGGGTTTCGACACCTTGAAATCATTTTTCTTGGTGGTCGGTTTCGATTCTTTGGACTTAGTTTCAAATGAGTGAATGGCATCCATTCTAGCCCATTCTAGCAGGTCTCCGAGCAGATCTTTCTCGATTAGATGCGTACATCCGAGCGGGTACAACTCCATCTCGCGCGAGTACAAACCTTTTAGTACATGATCTCGGACTTCAAGGAATGGCAGAGATAGGTCTCGGCACAGCCTTACCTTAGGTTGAAAATAGATGTGCATCCTTTTTCTGGACTCGTGCCTTAAGCAGGTCGTAGCGATCGGACGTATTCAGCGAATGAATAAAAGTCGACCTGAATCGTGACTCAAAGCTAGGCCAGTCATTAAACGTCCTGTCCACGAACCAATCCCGAGCAGCTCTTGTATATTCGCCCGTATGATTTGTAAACGGTACCCAAACGGCTAACCGTTCGCCGAAGCGGTACCGTTCATACTGTCAAGCCAGTTCTTAGCCTCATGAGACGACTCTCGGCCCGTAAATTGACTTATGGTTTTGTTCAAATCGGGAACCACCCGAAACTCAGCAACTTCCGATTTCGTAACCGACGTCGTGTTCTGCAACGCACTCTGCTCAACTTGCGACGTGATTTGTCGAGCGTTCGCTAACTCGACTTGTTCACGGAGTTGTTGAACGAGATTGAATAATTCAATATATGTCGGCACCATAACTGGCTGAGAGTGTTCACCGTTGTCACTCATCGCGTTATCGACACAACGGAAACATATAACAACCACAACGATGGTAACAATTAATGATAAACAAAGTGACTGATAACCACCAGATACCACAACACGGTTCCCTGTAACCGCGGCAACTGTACTTACCCGCTTTCAGATATGCCAACTTCCCCGACGCAACAACGATCAAGGTTATGTCACAACTCGAAACATGTTATTTTTTTCTAATTTTTTTTAAAGAAATAACGACTTACGAATTAAACGCATTACGGAACTCTTGAACGAACCGCACCGGAACTCGTTTCCGAAACACTCGATTAATCGATTTACTATCGCGCACTTTAATCGTCATCGGACAACGTGTAGTATAAAGCATTACGTCTTTTCCTTTTCCGATATCCCACTTCTGATAGATGTTAACTTCTCAAGGGGAAATAACATCAAAAAGTCTAGCCGCCGGACCGGAAATCGAACTAGAGTCTCTTGCGGCGATTGCTCTATCACTGAGCTACCCGACCGCATAGACCCATGACGTTATCTCCCCCAGTTAACGGGAGTTTACACTATATAAAAAAAATATCCATTGTATTTTTCTAGTTCTGTGATTTAATATTGATTAAAAATCATATTGATTTCTGTCTAAATTATAATTCATTTAAGTCATATTATGTAAAGAGTAGTTCATATGAAAAATCCAATTTTTACCGTGATTAAATAATTTAATTTGAGTAAGTGATAAATTTATTTCAAATGATTTGTAATAAAATAATAAATACATAATATAAAATACGTCATAGTTTTACATTTTTCTCAATAAATTCATTTTTTCCTACTCACAAATAAATCATTTAATATATATTACGTTGATTATTGATATGTTTTATAACTGTAACTAAATATACCTACTTTTTTAGTTTTGTGACTGTTGAAAGTGACGCTTGATGGACTAATGACTTTAGTATTAGTATAAATGAATAACAACACGACAATATGATTATTTATAAGTATAATATATAATAACGTAGGTACAACTGGACTATTTAACTGTGACAGTACACACACACCGTATACGCACTGTACAACGGTGGCTGTGCAAGTAAGTATTACGATTGATTAAATATACATAGATAGCCCAAGTAACAGTAAAATTCGTTAACGCTTGATAAAGTGAAATGGGAGGCAGAAATCCAGTAGTGTAGGAGCCATGCCAATAGGTTGCACTGATCATAATTTATTCTGCCATGAAAATGTAATTTTACCAGGATAATTTAAAAAAACGATATAAGGCATTGATTAAATATAATCAATGATACAGATATGAATGGCTATCAGTTATTAATGTTATCATTAATAATATTTAAAAATTTAAATCATTGTTATTGTTGTCTAAACTTCCGTCAGGTATTTACCCCTCGATTACTGTATAATATCACATTTTTAAATTTTATTTTTCATGCTAGGTACTTAAACTATTGATTAAATATACAATTTTAATCAATGCTTAAACATGTTAAGTTCATAATTTCTAGACATTTTGTTTTTAGGAAATATAAATTTATTACATCTGGATATAGCAGATTTGTACAAAATGAGAATTTGTCATCATTATTTTGTGCAAAATGATTTCACAAGTTCCAGTAAACAACGCTTAAAAAAGTCCTCAGTACCCCAGATGTTCTCTGTAGTAGAAGACAACCTTTTACATGTTACTACACCAACCAAAACATACAAAAAAACTAATTCTTATCTGTTAAGTCCATGTCCTGTTGCCTCAAAAAGAAAAGTATTATCACCAACAAATTATTCTCCAACAACAATGACACTTAGCCCTAATGAAACAATTCATTTTTTAACACCTACTACGTCTCATTATTTACCGTCTTCAGCTTCAAATGCCAATACTCCTGATATTACACCAAAAACCAGAACTCTATTACACAAAAGATTGATTTCCCATCTACGATAGAACCTGGGATAAAACCAAAAAAATTATTTTCCAGCTCTAATACTAATGTTTTAAATAAGTTAGAAATTAGTTGCACATCAAAAAAAGCTATTTAAGTACGGTGATGAAATGATAGACCAAAAAAACACACATCATTTAAAATCAATACGTCATTCCTCTAAATCTAAAATGTTTCTACGTAAATGCGTGTTATCTATTTTTCGCATGGGCTAGAGAAAGAAAACAAACAGTGCGCTTTGCAAATATCATCTTATGCGCAATGATTTAATTGTCTTAAGTTGCAATGTTACGAAAAAAAAATGAAAAATAAATTGTAAGAAATATCAAACAAGGAAAAATAATGTAATGGGTAAATAAAATAACATAATAACGTTTTGAGATTATGATATCTTATCGTAAATTATTTTTACTCGAACTGGGATTTCTACGAATCAACAGTGGACTTTGGACTGTCGTTTCTACTTTATTTGTGCGATAATAATTCAATTGTTAAATCGTGACACTACACACTCTCTATTGACATATTGCGCTATTAATTTACTAGTTTCTATTATACCCATTAACTTTGGCTATTTATGTATATTTAATCAATGGTATTACATACTACAAAGGTCCTATATATATGCACCACCGAGGTCGTGTTACATCCGTAAAGAGAGTGAGTCGTACACTCGTATAACAAGTTACTAAAAGGTACACACGTGTCAAGGTTGACTACTAGTATTAATTATATATTTCAACAGTGACAATTTCATGTTTTCAATAGTATACGTCCACAAATTAATATATTTCAGGAACATTTATTTATGGTCGACATAAGTTAGATTATCGAGTTTTATGACCCAGAAAAACGATTGTCAATATTAGTCCATGGTAATGATAATTTTAAATAATTATCCATAATCGTGCGTTTAGGATGGTACATCGGGGTAATACCATTGGTAGTGGCAGTTAAAGATAAAATGTATAGTGTATTAAATACAAATACTGATTTAAACTGCCTACATTCAATCGGAGATATCCATTGTGGTATAAATGGGATATTTTTCCAGACGGATCTCACCCGTTTGGACATTGAAAATATGACATTTCCACCACTGTATTTTCCTTTTTTATTAAATATATTTACATAATTTGGTTCTATTAATATATGATAATCTTTGCTCTGTTCATAACTAACACCTATTTTAAATAATGTAATATATTGTCGTTCACCTAAAGTTAAAAAAATATTATAATTCAAATTATTAAAAAGTTGAACAATATTCTTTGTTATAGGGTCGAAACAAGGCTACTTCAATAAGCTGACACAAGAGTTAAGTTCCCAGGGCAAATGTTCGTATAATTGTGCAAACCAATAATAAATAATAATATTTATTTATTTTCAAATAATTAGTAAAATAATGATAAATTATTAAATCCTTAATTTTTATCTGTTTCTATTTTCAGTGGATACTAGTTGCCTCCCAAAATATACGAATTGCCTCCCATTCTTATCGCAAATAAAAAGGTATTGTAATAAATACCATTCGACATCAGTGGCATGCCCAGGAATTTAAAATAGGGGGACAACATTTTTTTTTTAAATAAACAAAAAAAAGCGGGTAAGTGGAAGTCGCTCTGCTGTACAGTAGGCTACAAGTGGGTGACTATAAATTTGAATTCAATTATTTATATCATGTGTGCAAAAAACAGTTCTGAGCAGAGACGGTTTGGCAACCTAGGATATTTTATATTATACTTATATTGTTATTATTAATATATATACATTTTTAACTATAAAATCATTTTAGAAGCTTGTGGCTTTACAATGGTATTTATTTATTTAGTTTTTTTTATCCTGGATACAAAATTTATACCAAAGGGAGTGCTTTGATTTCACATATAGTATCTTATATTTTAGCATATTGGATAAAGATGGTACTTTAAAAAGGTAATTTTTAATTTACTCAATAGTAATTTAATGCCACGGAAAAACCACCGACAAATTACGAAAAACCGGTAAAAACATGTTTTTAACTTCTAACGCTTTGTTCATCAACATAAAAACGAATAAAAAATAATAATATTATAATATTATTTCAACATAAAAGCTATAGGTTATAAATAATAACAATATAAAGTATCCAGACTGACAAACCGTCTCCGCTCAGAATCATTTTTCTTACACAAAGATATTATATCATTTATATCATTGAATTCAAGTTTAATACAATCCATTATGCATTGACTCACTTGTAACTTACAGTACAGCATAGTGACATCCACTTACCCACTGTTTAAATTTTAAGTTTAATACATTTTGTCGAAATTAAAACTTGAAATATTTAAAAAAAAAATGTACATATGTGTTTTTAATATTTTTCAACTGCTATTGTAAAAATATATTAGGCGCCAAGTATTATATTTTCACGATTTTTAACCAAACAAATAAAAATGTATTGATATATCATATATATTATATAAAAAAAAAAAATCAATATAAGAAAATCGTTACATGGGAAATCGAGTGATTCCAATGATGTTAAAATTTGAATTTCAGACGCTCATAAAAATTTGACTTTCCGGTAAACATTTTTTTTTTTGATAAAGGTAAACAAACTTATGAGGAATCTAGTATTAAATTATCAATTCTTAGATAGTTAGATAATTCGATAAAAAATTGTATAAATTTCTAACTCAAAATAATTTGCACATTTTCGTGATTTTTACGTAATTTATCAAAATTCGAACTAAATGCTAATAATAAAAATGGTGACTTTTTTTTAAATATTTTTCAACTGCCATTGTAAAAATATATTAAGAGCTTCGTATTAAATTTCAGGCTTGGTGACTCAAAGAATAAAATTAATAATTTAGAAAAATTAATGGCTCTTGACAGCTGTAATAACTAATAAGCTGTTTTCTGTAAGTCGGTAAAAAAAGACAATGGGGAGGGGGATATAACCCATAACCTTCCCCCCCCCCTGAGCACGCCACTGTTTGACATAAATATGTGCGGTAATTAATTCACTTTGACCACTCAAATCCAGGTGGAGTACACTTTGCCCGTATAATCTCGTACAGGACCCACTAATGTATAGACAATTTGAGTATTAAAATGGTATTATTACATTGGCCAAAATGTTCGGCCATTGCATAATAATGCCCGATTTCCTAATTTGCCCAAGTCTGATATTTATATTTATTTATTTAATAGCAACAATGACTAAACATTATTTAGCTTAGTTTAACGGACCAGAGTCCTTAACAAAGTACAGTGGTCACCGCTTATTATAATCACGGTTAAATAAAACGTTTATTGTTATCGAAAAGTTTAAGTACGGGCCGGATGTATACTTATATGTGTAAATTATGTTGGCTATTGTAATCAATACGCCGCATAATATTATCAGTTTAAGGTCATAAAATCATAATTTTGTAACATACAATCAAATTTTTCGTCGAATGTCTCATAATAAAGATAAAAATTGTAATAAACATATAAATTTCTATACAGTATATACATTGATATCACATTTATATCTACCTTTCGTTCGTACAGCATTAAGACAGTACCGTCGCTGCCGGTCGACCAGTATCGCGTTTGTATGCATCCGTGTCGCGTGTGAGTAAAAATGAGTGAAAAACGAAAAAGAAATGACCTAACAATTTATGATAAAATTTCAATACTACAACTTTAGGACAATTTACCAAAAATGGAACAGCGAGAAGCAGCTTAACGAATGGTTAATTAAGTGGGATAAACAATTAAATAATAAAATCGTTTTACTCATTGACAACTGTCCTGCACGCGTGGTTAATGTATCTTTAAAACACATTAGAATCATATTTTTGCCAGCAAATACAATATCATTAATACAACCATGTGACCAAGGAATAATAAAAACCTTAAAATCATATTATCGCAAACAAATGCGGACAAGAATAATAGACACTATAGAAAATACAAATGATCAACAAAAATTGTCCGCTAATGAATTAGCAAAACAAACCAATCTCTTAGATTTATTATTTTATTATATTTTAATAATTATTATTTTTAATTTCAAATTTCAAATATTATTTTTATAACTTTTTTAACTTTCGTTTAGTGTTATCAATCGGATTATGTTATCAGTTATGTTCCGTACCAAAGTGATTACATTAAGCGGCGACCACTGTATAATCAAAAGGAAAACGAATAACATATAACTTAAAATAGTTTATTATTTAATATATAATATTATATCATATTATTAAGTATAGTATGTTAGTTTTATAAATTAATCTATTTATTTGGAATTGTTTAGTGAAGTTTATGAACCACTACTTACTTAATTCTATGCGGGAGGCAACTAGTCCGAAAATTCTTGGGAGGCCACTCGTATATAATTATGAACTACCTGGTCATCGGAGGCAACTATTGTAAATTAACCTTTTTATTTGCGATAAGAATGGGAGGCAATTCGTATATTTTAGGTGGCAACTATAGTATGCACTGAAAATAGAAACTGCCGATAATACGAACCGATCCGTAATTTGAACGAAAAAGTGTACACATAATATATTGCGCATTTGTGCAAGCTCTATAATAATTTCAAACAGTATAGGTAATAAAGATAATATTTCATTATCTCATCATAAAGCCCCTACCTATTCGAAATCGAATGATTATAATATTGTCACGACGTCGGGTAATCTGTCATTACTACTGTATATAATGTAATACCAATCGGTTTAGATGCAAAAAATTTGGTCGACTTTTGTACCTCAAAGTGTCATAATAGTTGAGTACCTATGTGTTTATGAATTAAGTATAATTTAACGCTACTTAACGTGACTAAGAATCTATTGTTAACTTCTCCAGGGGAAATAACGTCAGAAATCTAGCCGCCGGACCGAGAATCGAACCCGAGTCTCCGCTTGCCGGGCGATTGCTCTACCACTGAGCTACCCGACCGCATAGACCCATGACGCTATCTCCTCCGGTTAACGGGAGTTTACACTATGATGATTGATGACTTTTTAGTAACAGTTAATTAATAATTAGAGCTCGATGTAATTTTTTTTTATACACACTACATCGGTAGTTGAAATATAGTATCTATTTATGGTATCTTAATTTATTCTGCATATAATAACTTTGAAGACCTTTCACATGATAATGTTTCAGTGACTGCTTTTCTTTTTAAAGAGTTACTAATTGCTACATGATTATTATGATTCAACTTACTTTCGTCAAAGATTACTTTTATAAAAGCCTTACATACTTTTGACGTACAGTTTCACCTTTCTTAGTTAGTTAACTCGCATATAGTCGGATGGCAATTCATATAATTTATACTAGAAACTACCCTGAATATTGTAACAAAAAAAAAGAGGAAAGTAGGTAACACTACTTTTACTTTTAATTTTTAATTAAAATTATTATTATTTGTAGGTACGCAATACTGGACTAAAACAAGTTGGTGCATGAAATATTACAATCAGCAACCGATTCAAGGTAGCACATCTGGAAACAATCGACGTTAGAAGAAATAAAAATAGTTAGTTTTATAGAAATGTTATTTAATTTAATATGACCTTTCACTGTATTTTAAAAATGTATAATATTTACAAAAACCAAGGAACTTATGCTATATACTAATATTATATATTACAAGTGTAAATCAGTCCATTTAAATTATTATTTTATTTAATTTAAATATATGATATTTAGAATAGGTACTTATAAAGTATAAAAATGTACTAACATTGATGCATATGATAATAACTTTTATGAATTTACAAAAAATATACTGGTGTATAACATATTAACATTACTCGTTGTTTTGCTAACTAATAAATTAATAATCAAATTAACAAAATAAACAGAGTTTAGATAAAATAGTGTAAAAACAGTTATTCAGTTTACCAACTTAGTATGACGCTACAAGCAATCAATAAAAAAATAGTTCTAAACATAATATAATTTTAGGAATTATTAATCATTAATCGAAGCATATGCCATGAATTAATGGGTGTTTGGTGAATGGGGCTAATATAGGCAAGTGTAAATATCGTACTACTGCAAGAATAGTGACACAACTCAAAATTCTAATAGACTGTGCTCTGGTCTTTATTTTAGTTTATGTGATTCAAATATATTATTTCACTCGAACTGACTTAAAAACTGTAATATGTCATTATTCTTGTTGAACGTTTTCATTAATTTCGTGCAAGAATAGTGTCACAACTCAAAATTATTTTTTTTTTTGAGTTGTGACATTATTCCTGATTCACTTGACACAATATTATGTGCAGCAAAACGACACGTTATTGTATTATTGTTTTACAATAAATTGTATTCAGCACTAGTGTGGAAGCTTGTTAATAGTGGTTAGTGAGTAGTGACTTAAACATATTAGTATAAGACGTATATTACTTTAACTATGTTAATTCATAATAATCATTTTTTAACCAGAAAAATAAATTTTTTATTGCAAGTTGTCGCTTTATAAATGTATGTCATTATTTTTATTTAATTTAATTATAAGGTTATTAGTTTTTATTTTATTTAATGATACTGCTAAAATAAAATAATATTATGTTAATTGTATTGTTGTTGTTAATTTATTTTTTAACTACCTAACATAAATGCATGGTTTAGTATTAAAAATAGCCTTATTGTAGTTAATAATATAGTTTACAATTTTAATTTACATGTTTATTTACTACTTGAAAGAAAGACACATAAAGAAAATAAATTATTATTTCAGTCACAAACAGTGACACAAGTCAAAATGTTTTCAAACATTTGTTAATAACATCAATAATAATAAATTTAAATTATAATTTACCAAGTATTATTAGGAACAATGTTATTCAACATATTTCTATCAAAACAGAATAACAATCTAATACAAATTTGAATTGTTGTGTCTGTTTTAAACCTTAAGTGATTACCAACAGTTGTGTTTTTTGAGTTGCGTCACTATTCTTGCAGTAGAGGTATATATATATATATATATATATATATATATGTGTGTGTGTGTGTGTGTGTGTGTTAAGGGGAACGTCACATTCACCGAAATTTCTGGTGAATTTTAATTTCTTCTTAGATGTAGACATTCGCTGGTTAATGTTGACGTGCACTTTCTGTTTTTGAGGAATCTTGATATTTTGTAAAAAAGATGAATTATGATAAAATAATTTTTACAAATTAATTCGTCACTCAAAGTGTTAATAAATTAACCATAAATTATTTTATTTTATATTATAAATTATTTGTTACAACAAGATAAACTATTATGACATTTTGAGTTACATAAAAGTCCTGAGGATCTACAACTGCACTTCTTCAATAGACACTTTGCCTAACATCTCAAGTCCAACTGTTTGAGAAATTGTAGTGAAAGCTTTCCTTAAGGACACGGATTGGTCAGTAGCAACTTCTTCAGGAGATAATATTTGTTCTTTACTTACAGCAAATTGATTACGGGTGTATAATTGATTTATTACACCCTCTATTGTGCCTAGTGTATAATATTAATTATCGACAGCTACGACAACTCCCAATATTTTCTGTGGGTCCATACGCTCTCGGTCAACATCGGGGACTCGGATATGAACAGTATCAGTGGTATCACCAGGTTTGGCTGGAGTAAACTTTTGTCTTGACGAACGTAGCATTCTTTCAGCTTGTAATTCAAGTCTCATTTTTGCTGCTGCTGCTCTATTTTGAATCATGTTTTTTTTTTTTTTTAATTCATGAGCTAGTTCACTTTACTCAATGTCATCATCATTATGTTCTACCTGCTCAGTGTTATCATCTTGCTTGTCATTAGCTGGAAGATAAGTAAATAATTTATCAACAATTTGAAGCACAAGATTTTTCTGAATAGAATTGAATATAATTTATAATTTTTACTGTTTATCAGATATTTTTTCTATTTTGAATAGTTCTGACACCTAACGGATAATTTTAGCAACTTATTAAACCAGATATTATGATAAAATATATTTCATTATTATTATTGTATTTAATTATTTATTTATTATATATATAGTTTACCTAATACACTATCTGGTTGTATATCATTGTCATTTTGTTCCACCTTGCTCAGTGTTATCATCATCTAATAAATTCATTATTCATATCATAATTTTTAAATTAAATTTGTAGGTACTCACCAATTAACTGTATAATTTGTTCAAGCTGTTCTTCTGTCTCAGTGTTTTTATCTGTTCTTGTGGCAACGAACTTATTAGCAGGCCCTTTTTAGCAACATTATCAAACATTGCCTCATACGGTGTCTGTTTATTCCTTGATGATAATCCGTGTTTTTTGCGAATTGAACAAATGGTAAACCTTCTGATCATTTTGTTGTATATTTTCCATTATGGCCCTGAGTATATTTTAAAAATTTTGATTGGATCCTATTCCAATTTGGGTCTTTCTTAGAAATGTGCTTTCATTTAAGTCATCTTGTGTAGCGAGAACTTAGTACCGATTTGGACTTATGAATATTTTGTTATTCATTTCGTTGGTGAAATTGAAGAAAATGATAGATTTATTTTGCTTGGAGTTGAATTTTTATTTGTATTACTGCGATTGTTAAATGATTGGGCCACTATTATACGTAACAGCAGATAAAAATGCGCATGAAAAACCGATAACGTAACGTGCTTAATGATCGTTTGTTCATCGAGAAGATTTTTTAATCTATGAGTGTACCTAATACATGATATTTGACAATATAACAACATTTATTTTGAACTAATAATGTTGTGCACCAAATCGTTATTTAAAAAATTTTATATATTTGTATCTAGTGGTACATTATTATCATGTACATTATTCTAAGGTGGCGTACACTTAATAATAAACTCAGAGAAATTAAAAATACTACCGTATACTGGCCTAAATCCCATACATAAAATCAACAGACTACGTATAGGTCACTCAAAGATGTCCCATGGACATCTTATGCGTAGAGAAGAACCTTTAATGTGCCAAACCTGCGGAGAACCTCTCACAGTCAAGCATCCAGAATAGGCCTAGAAATGTATTATAATTTCTTCGAAGACCTCAGCCCAATCCAAGACAAAACCAACAAAATCATCACGTTTCTATAACCTATTGATATGTACAACTTAATTTAAAGAAACTATTGTATTATTTATATGTAAATTTATTAATTTTACAATAATTTAGGGGCAGTAAAAGCTATAATATGTGGTTTATATGGTATTTGGGAGACTGATAGATGGTGTGAGATTTTGGCTTATTAGGAGCGTACTTACTACCCATTAACTGATGTTAAGATGAACATCCAATATTATATTAATATTGCCCACCTATATTATATTAACAATTATTAATTAGAAACTTGTTATTACAATTTAAACATTTAAAGTTGTATAATATAAATAACATATATTTTATTAACAACTCAATAAGTAATTGTAGGTAGTCATCAACTATTCCAATAAATATACTATGTATTATATATGTTTAAATAAATTGTTGCATCAAAACAATATGGCATTATATAATTTATTGTTATAATATTTTATTTATTAGACATTGTGTTGTAACATTTAAACAATATTTTTTGTGGTTATATATATTTTAAATTCTGAGCGGAATGAGGATCTAGTGGTTAGATTACTTCAATTTCAACATAATATAGTTCCTTATCTTTTAGATAATTGGATCAAGATGGTACTTTATAACCGTCATTTTTCGGTTTTCTTAATAGTTATTTAATACCACAAGAAAAACCACTAAAAATGGGATTTTAATTTCTAGCGCTTTGTTTATCAATTATTACCATAGAAACGAATACAACTAAAAATAACGATTTTAATTATTTAGTTGTAATTTAGAATATTAATTCAACTTATCCGCGGCTACCATATTGATAATAATTAATAAGTATTAACAACATAAAATATATTATAATATAAAATATCCACTCTGTCAAACCGTCACCGCTCAGAATTATTTTTCGTGTACAATGATATTATATGATTGAATTCAAATTTAATACAATCCATTATACAACTTGTAACCCACTTATAACCTACTGTATAACAGAGCGACATCCACTTACCCGTTTTTTTATTTATTAGACTAAATCAGACACGATTCTCTACTCTCTACTATACAAGATGATTCTCTTATCACGAAACACTCATTATTTCAAAAAGTATAAATGTTTCTGAAAATATTTATTTACATAGTTTAAAGTTCTTACAAAAAACTACGTTTTTACTAAGAATTTCTATTTTTAAATATTTTTTATCCTTATAATTTCTTTTTTTTACTTTTTTGAATGACAACATTGAGTTTTAATTTCATATTCTAAAGCATAATATTTTTCTAAGTATTCTGATTCATAAAAATTGAATTTAGGACTAGTAGTTTATGAGCTATAAGTATTTAAAGTTTAGACAAGTGGAGTACCTAGTGGACAAACTTTTTGCGGGGTAACCCTGTTCCACTCCACACCGCCCATCAAAACTTTAAATACTTATAACCAGAGCTAGGATTTGTATGCAATAAAAATAGTAAAATATGCAAAAATTTTCATAAGATAAACACAAAAATATATTGTTACAAAAAAAATATTTATTTGTTGAAATATATCAGTGATTGGCTGTTTGTCTTAAGGATCACGTTGCCAGTTATTCAAATTTTCCACAATTCTATAAAGTTTGAAAATAAAATTTTATATTTTAGTTGCCACTTCAATTATAAGACTTTTACTCTAATTTATTTACCCGATACCTATTTAGGGGGGTTGATAGGGTATATTATATCGAAAAAAATGACTTTGCGGTAAGAACTCTCAAGCTTTGTAGAATTGTCGGATTTTGATGATTATTGTTTTATCTGAAAGAAGAATACTTCCTACAGCCCACATCGATCTCTAATTGTGTATTTTATTTCAAATAATTGTATTAAATGGTTTGTAAAAAATGCCTTCTATCTTGTATTTTTTTAGACATATTATAAAGTTTGAGAATAAAATATTAAAAAACAGAGATCGGATGCGAGCTGTAGACTATTTCCCTCTAGGGCTCTAGCAATTAAAAAAAAAAATATGAAATTTGGTTGATTCTACAAGGTGGTATCGTTAGTTACGTTATTCGTTCGTGTTATCGTACCTACCTATATTCACCACAATAGTTTAATAAAATTATATATTTGTGTTAACAGTGCATTGCAATTACATGTAATGAGTGTAAAAAACAACCCCACTGAATACCTACTGTATTTATTTTTTAACTTAATTACAGACAAACTATGTACCCCAATTGATTTTTGTCGTAAACGCAGTGAGTATAAACAATTAAGTATAAAATAATAACATTGTAACTAATCCAATATAAGTTCATATTAATAAATTACATGTTTACCAACATATCATAGACTGGTATAATTTGATTTGGTATCTATATATATAAATGTGAAAATGAAAACCTTTGAGACCTATGTTCTCAAAACTACTGACCCCAATAATACTAATAATAAACTAATAATACTAAAATACTGATAATAATAAAATAATAATTTAGTTTATTATTGCAGATTAAAATAAGAATAGTGTATAATATATTGGTTGCTATTGCGCGGGCTGAGAATAAAAAGGTTCTATGTCCACTTTTTTTCCAGTTTTTTGGGTTTTATACAATGTGTGGATGTCCAATACTTAATATTAACAATATATTTGACAACAATTGTATTTATTTATTCATTAAAATTATGGTTAAAGTCATAAGATAACTTGAAAAAAGATATTGAGTTTAAAGTTAAGAATCGCTCTGCTGATTAATTTGATATTGTGAAATAGACCTTGTCATTCTCAACCCGTGAATTTGGTTAATCGGGCGTGTTTGTTGATTTGTGTTATTATTTGTTATCAATATACAGTGTGATCACGATAAGTGGAAACACTGAATAACTATGTGCAGGCTTCATATATTTCAACTCTGCTTTTTTGGCTAGCTTATTCAGCTTTTTTAGCTATATTATACAAAAATATTTATTTAAATAAAAATTCAAACAAGAATTTTGAGATTTACGATGGAAATGTTTGTTTATTTATGGTTGAAATAGACACAAACAAATAGAAAATATTCAAAGTAAAAAATAATAATAAATAAATATGGTACTCAAATTTTATAACCCATTACAACCCAAATTTGATTCGAATATTCTCATAAATTCCAGCAAAACGCTAAGTGCCAATTTTTGTCGTAGAATAAATGCAGACGAGCACAACCACTTGCGTGTCGTATTCTATTAAGTCTGGTAGTTTATTACGATTTTCTCTATCATACTTGATAAAAATTGTATAATCATAAATAAAAAAGTAAAATTATTATATATCAAAATATATATATTTATACTTATACATACATAATAATATACGAATTTATATAAATATCATAATAACTAGTACAATATTATTATTAAAATATATTTATGTCATTGTAATTTATAATAAACATAAACAATAATTGGAACATTATTTAGTTTTGGTCAAGCCGTTTCGGAGGAGTTCAAAACAAACATTGCGACAGGATATTTTTATATATTAGATACACATAACTTCATGGTATGCTGTCGTTCATTATCCATGATCCGTTGTCGGATTGACTACCAGGGTGGCTGAATTGCACTTACTGCTGTGAGTTTGATCTAAGAGGATTTGAACAGTCACAATTTTTTGAAGAGTTTTCATTTTTTAAGTGCAAGGGGTCAGCTAGTTCATACATGTAAATGAATGTGTGTGAGTAGATGAGACCTCTGGAATGAAGATATGCTTGTGGTAGAATAAAAATAAAGTTAAGTGGTTGGGCTAAGAAATATTGTTGAAGTATATGTGTAAATGATATTTTTATTCTACCACGAGATATTGTTATAGTTCGTGATGGGAGATGGAGTGCTGTTTCGACTTAAACGCTAATAAATGCAAAGTCACTTACCTTGATCGTCGTTGCACCGTAGTTGTCAATCTGGATGTTTTTGAAGTCATTACTTCTGCTCGTGGTTCGATGCGCGTTATTATTACAACATATAATTTACTTCTACGGTCACACGTTTGATTTAAGATTTTTATGTTTAGTGGTATTATTTATTTTGTATTTCGATTTATAATTTAGTTTTGTAGGATTACTAAACACCTTAGTGTTTGTTTGTAATAACAACCTGATATACACAATATTTTAATGTTTACGTAGAAAATGTAATTTTTAGGAGGCTTGTTAGTTATATGTATTTATCTGGCGAATGACCTTAATGTTCAGGATTTAATGAGTGATTTTGTTAGTGGATAAGTAGTTATTTTTATACTATAGTCAAAATACAGATACTTCAAAGCATGTTTCGAATATCGCCGAACCCTTATACGCTATTAGTATTTATTTTAATTATATTATAAATCTGATACTCAAGATTTTTGGTGGATGAGTAGTTATTTTTATACTATAGTCGAAATACAGATACTTCAAAGAATGTGTCCAATCAGTTATTCTTTCGAATATTGCCGAACCCTTGTACTCTATTGGTATTGTATTTCAATTATACTATAAGTTTAACACTTAAGGTATGTGGAATTAAATTTATTAGCTTTTGAGAATGAAAATGTAAACGAATATTGTGTATATTAATAAGGAAATTTAGTGTGGTTGAGATATAAAAGAAAGAAGATAATTTGTTTTTTGTTTGAATAATTATAAATGATTTTGAACCAATAAGACCATACGTGGTATGTTAATTTAATGCAATGTTTGAATTTGAATTTTGAATAGATAATACCCAATGATAGAATGAAAGTTTGTGCGTGTCTTCGATGTTGAATGGCGTAGGTCTTGAGTACTGCTCTTTGCAGAGAAGCATCGTGCCCGTGAAGGTATACACTGCTCTGCTTATGGCAATGGACAACTCTCGAGATCAACTCTGGATCGACTGTTGTGATGAACTGCTGTTCTCGATATCGACTGAGCTGTTATATAACTGGTTTTGTCCCCTCTTAGATCATCGTAGCGCAGCATCACGCGTGCTGGCTGTCTGGCCTTGAAGTTTAGATGTTGACGCGCGTCTTACACGCTAGTATTGAAATTCGCACTTTGACGAATATTTATTGTTGTATATTATTGTTAAGGTAAGCACATATTACTTGTGGTATTATGGTTTTATGTTCTTGTAACTTGGAGAACTCATGCGTGGTTGTTCTGTGACTTGTTGGTTGACAAGGATTCGTTTTAACGGTACTTGAAGGGCGTGTGTCTTACATGGCGAGGGGTGTGATGTGTAGGGTAATTGTGAATAAATAAGTTCGTATTTTAGCATTTTGACTTATGAATTGTTTGCTTGTTTTTACTGTTGGTATTCGTGTATTAATCTTATTATTTTTTGTGTGGAATGCCGGACGCTGTCTAGATGTTTTTTAGTTTGAGATGTGTAGTTGTTTTAATGGTCTTGTTGTTGTAGACGATTTCGTTTTGTGGTGTATGCCTATATCATTTCTTTGTGTAGGCGGTGAGGTGGTGTGTATAGTGTAGCTAGTTTCTATTACTCTGTTATTGAAGATATGGCTGATGATTTAATTATTTGGTGTTTCACCGGATGCCCGTTATCATAATTGTTGTTTTTTTGTCGGGTTTAATAATTCTCTCAGTCTGATCGTATTTCTGGTAATCTGCATCTGTATGTGGTTATTGTTTTGGATATTTTTCTTTGACGTGGCTGTGAGATGCCGCGGTATGATACAATCGCATTCCTTCTGAGTGGTCCGAATTTATATTGATTTAAGTTATGTAAATAATTTATAATTTTAAATTGCGTTTTTAAGTTTTCTACTTCGATGTATGATCGTTATTGGTTCCAAATCATTTTATGTGTTTATTAACGTAGAAAGTAGACATATAATATATTACATGCTAATTTAAAAAGTGTTAAATTTGGTTTTTTTTTATCGAATTTTACATCTACGTACAAACAGCACAGGGTCCGCGATCTACCGCAGGTAGACTGCTTACCTGATAATATACTACTGTGGCCAGCAGTTTATTGCCAATTATTTTATTTTATTTTATTATTTTTTCACACAGTTGTAGGTAATAATGAATAAAAAAAAATCACATGTTTAAAGTTCAGTTGTTATAAACTATAATTGTGAATTTTAAAGAAAACCGTAAGTACTGGCCGAAAAGGGAACGGTAAGTATTGGCTGAATAGGGAAGGGTACATTTTGGCAAAAAGAGGGCTGTCCACTGCTGTGAATCAGAATTTTTATTCCAGGCAACAGAAAAGTTAAGATAATTTTGAACACCATACACCGAATATTAAAATATTAAAATAACGAATTGAACAAAGTTTGAGTCATATAGAGTTTGTACGTTTAACGGCAACGAAGTGCACGGAATCAGCTAGTAAACTATAAATACAAGTTACAATGGGTTTATTTAAAATAATATTATTGATACAATTTATTATTTTAATTGACTTAAGTAGGTAGGTATATTCAATAATATTAAATACTCCGTTTTTAGTTGTGTCACTATTTTTTCAGCAGGAAATATACACAAAAAATAATTATTTCAGTCACAAACAGTGACAAACTGACATAAGTCAAAATGTTTTCAAATATATTTTGTTATTAACATTAAGAGGAAGCCACACCCGAATGTGTTGTCTTACACACTTACGACATTGACAAAAGGTATTTACACAGTCTGAGTAGAACTCACTCAATGTTGGTTCTAGAGTAAAAATACTTAAAATACAATTGAATTAATATGACAATATTTCTTAGGGAAAGTCATTTCGTTTTTTTAAAAAATTTAAGTTTTGAAAAGTTTAAGGTATTTTCAAAATGTTGAAATTGTTTCTATTTCTAAACGATTTAATTAACGTCACATTGGGAATAATGGAAATAACGCAACGACATGCACTCAAAAATATTGTAACAATTCAATTTTATAATAGGTATTATTACTCTAGAACCGAAATTGAGTGAGTTCTACTCAGACATTATTTTTGTATTTGTTAATGAATTTCATTGGTTAAATTTCTATTCTAAGTTAAAAAATGGCCGAGTGATAGTAATCTGATTTGCATGGATATTTTTATTATTACGTATTTATTATTATTAAATACGTATTTTATAATCAATTACACCAACGCAAATAACATAAAATCAGATTACTATAACTCGGCTCAAATCTCGGCTAAATTGAGTGAGTTCTACTCAGACTGCGTAAACACATTTTGTCAATGTCGTACGTGTGTAAGACGGAGACTACATATGCGGGTGTGACGTCCTCTTAAGGTTTTTTTTTCATTTCTATGAGTAGTATTTAGTATTTACCTCAAATCATAACATTTTATCTATACATCAAATATTTATATTTATAAATTTGCAGATTTTGGCAAACGTGGAATTGTGGGTATTATAATAATACATTTATTTTAAATTACAATAATAATTCATATGAATTATATAGCTTGAGTACATTTAATATTTATTTATTTATTAATTTATTCTCTTTCCTATAAATTTAAATTGACAATCGTGGTCGGATAATTTTTATTGATAATATGATGACATGGATGTGAAGTCCTAACAAATATATTCATTAGCTTATGAGTACATTTTCTTGATAAATATTTAATACATAATATTTGTATTATTATAGATTATAATACACTATTTATATAAAATTGTGAAATATTACATAAACATTTTTTTTCCATTTAAAATAATAATGTAATTGTTCTTAAAATGTACCATTGTACCAAATTCTTAATAATTTATAGTTCTTTAATATATGATTATTTGTACATAGGCTGTATATTGCATTGTAAATCCATAAATTTGATTCTTAATATTTTATTAAATTTAATACGCTTTAGTGCCAGCTATTACTTAACCATATTGCATGTAAGTATGCAATCTGGGTGTAGCATCCTCTTAAAGGACCATAAAACACTCAAAATTGACTTTTATTTAAAAAATCAGACTCAAAAAATGGTACCAATAATATTTTTCTGCGTTCAATAGTTTTCGACTTACGAAGTCTTTAAAATCAAGCGTGACGTCATAAGATCCTACTTGCGGCGGCAACGTGTACACGTGCCTGTTACTAATCGGGTTAAACTCGGGTGTCTTCTTACTGATTTTAGTAAATTGATTCCTATACTTATGTTTTTCACATAAATTTTCTAAATATGTAATTATTATCTTTTTGATATGATACTATGCTATGATATTGTTTATTTAAGACGAATAACATCTGGTTCATATGAGTAACTAAACGATGTATTTTATTACGTATTAATCATTATTATTATTATTGTTATTATAACAAGTACATATACAAACGTTGTTAAAAATTTAAATTGATTTAGTATTATTATAAGACAAGTATTGTATTAAAAAAAAAAACATAATATTTGTACAAACAGCGAGTAATTAGAAATACAGAAATAAGGTAGGAAGTTTATCGTTGGGCCAAAATCATTCATAAAAACCATTTTCTTCTGGATAAGTCTGTCTTATTTTATAAATCACACAGGATGGAATTACTATCCTATTTCCCTTTCCAATTGTTGTCCATGCATTTATCCACGAAATAAACTGTTTGTAAGCTTTGTGGTTCACTTTTACACAAAACTTTTTTTTTTGTTTTTTTAGACTTTAAAATCATTTTATGACGAGAAATATTTAAAACATCTTTGTCTAAAACTAGTTTGTTGAATAAAACACTGTTTATTACACAACCAGCTATTCCACTAACTTGTTTTACTTTTTCACTTTCTTGACAACAGACGCTTTCTTGATCCGTCGTCATAACTACGCACTGTCCACATTTGCACCAATTTAATTTACCACTTCGATTATCTACGTTAATTTCAAACTCATTATTTTCAGTAAAAGTGTTTGAATCCCACTCATTTAAACAATCTGGTTCCAATTGATAATGTTTTACACTCACCATAACGAACAACAACTGATCCAAAAGTAGACTAAAACATTACTGCTGTAATACTGATCCATAATAATAATAATAAACGGGAAATGGATAGTATTATTGTTTTAATAATAGTTTGTTAGTTTATCAATTTACATTCTTCAAAACTATAAATAAATCGTAAATCGTAATGTAAAAAAATACTTCGAATGATTTCTCTCGTATTTTTATTTTTATTTTTTTTTGTATAAGAAAGCGTTGGAATA
Organism: Sitobion miscanthi; assembly: GCA_008086715.1. Taxonomy (NCBI): domain Eukaryota; kingdom Metazoa; phylum Arthropoda; class Insecta; order Hemiptera; family Aphididae; genus Sitobion; species Sitobion miscanthi. Next base: position 27,760,964 of record CM017803.1, read on the forward strand.
AACCACCAGAAATAAAAAATAATATGAACATGAGCCTATTTGCTACAAAAACTCCACACGGACGAAGACGGGATATTCAGCTTGTAATACTATAATATAGACGGTTTTTAAGAGAAAGGGCTTAAGTCAATTTTGGACATTTTCAGTTTACACATTAATTCTGTATGAAATTTCAAGCCGTTCTGAATAATACCACTGTAGATGCCTTGTGGGATTTGGTTTACGAGATAAATAGAATACGCATGGTAATAAGTCTTTATACAGAATTTTTTTTATGAGAAACAATCAAAGTTACTAATTTATAATTATAACTTATTTTAATGACAGAGGGCATACATTTTATATTATTACATGCAATAGGTCTTAAGTCATGATGCGAAAGGGGTGAAGTTAAACAGGTATAATATGCAATAGGTCATAAGTCATTATAATTTGAAAAAAAAAAATAAATAAATACTAAAATGTATTTAATAGTAAAATAAAAAAACATTTATTAAACATGATTATGAATACAAAATTTAAAAACGTTAAATATGTACAAAGTTATAATGTCTTTTGTGTCTCCTGAAAAGTATCAATTTTTCTCTTAAAAACCGTCCATATATTCTGTAATTATGATAATTAAACATTCATTGTACAAGGTGTTATTCAACTTACTATCGCAAAATGTGTAGGGACAATGTAGGTACATAGAATATATTATAATTTACTCGAATAAATAAAGAACGAGTAATTAGGGAGGAGAGAATAAAAAATAACTCATTAGAGGAAACATAGCTTGCATGGCATACATTTTAGACAAAATTAGAGAAGACAGGTTGAATTGTTTCAGTTGTTACGGTTATATTATGAGGAGATGTGACTAGGATGCAATAAGGGCGTCAGTATGTTAATGAAAATTAATTTACAAGGAACAAGACAGAAAATAATAGCATATCAAAAGGTCCAATTTCAGGGAATGTGAATTCCCTAACTAAAAAATATGGTTAAAATTAATACGTTTATAAAAATATTTGTTTAATTTACAATTGTATATTACCTTTAGAATGTGAAGGTAAGAATATCGATTTAATATAAAAAACTTTTAAGCTTAGAAGTTATGATAGGAAAGTTATTTTTAAAAATTATATAGATTAAATTCTAGATTTTTGGTTTTTAAACAGAACTATTTCAAGTAAAAGTTGATTGAATCAAATAATTAACTCTTTATAATCATTTTAAATCTGCTGCCTTAAACAACGTTGTTTGTGGTTTAAATTTTATCATAAATTCACAATAAAATATACATAATAAAATTAGTGTTCATGCCACTAACTGTCGTCAGAAATTCCGTCACCACATTTGTAGCGACGATACCACGGCATAGCACGCACAATGGACAACTCTTATCTCCCCGCTCTTTACCCTCTCATCAAGTGCATTATACACATGATTCATTCCATACAAAAGTAATTCTAATGTCTTTGCTAAATCAATTTAAATAACGCCATAATTTATATTTTCTTTTGTTTTTCTTTTTACTTTGTCGACATAACCTAAAAAGAGTTTGTATTATGGTTTGTTCGTGTTCTGTTCATGCTTGCTATTAAAGCAGCTCCCGTTTCGTTTAAATTATTTTCATGTTACACTTTTCATGTATATTTCATCAGTTATATGACACGATAATCATTTCTCTGGTTTTGCGAATGTTGATCGTAAATAACTCTGAATCCATATACAAATATCGTTGAACGTTGAGATTTTTACTGAATATTTAGGTATAAAATTATATTACTGATGCAATATTGATGGTTTATTTTTATGGTTTGATGGTACTGTAATCCCTATACTTCGGTATTCATTACATATTAATTTAGGAAAAGATTTCAACATTTTTGAATTCAATATTATTACAACTATGCCGTTTACACATTAAATAATAATTATTATTTATTATTAATATACGGAGCAAAACTCCATTTAAATCTGTGTATGAATATGACAGTCATATAAGGTATTTTGATAAATTTAAGAGCATAAGTAATAATTATTAATTATGTATAAATTATGTATAGTATAAATAAGGTGTTGCATAGTGGATAAGTGAATTATATAATAAGTGTATGTAACAAGAAAAAGTAGAAAAAATAAAAAAAATATATTGAATATAAGAATAAAATAAAATAAAGACAAAAGTTAAAATAATAATATAATTAATATATATTTTTATCAGTCAAAAATATTTATGTATTTGATTTAAAATATAAATACTACATACCTAGCTTTATATTATTTAGTAGGTACCGTAAGTTTTTTTTTGTTGATTGACCTCAAAGTATACTATATGTATTTTAATTTTTAATAGTTGAATAATATCGTGTATTTTCGTGTATACCGTTTCTTTATGTGTAAATATGAATAACTGTCGGGATGTGATTTTTCAAGAAGTGAATCATTATAATAAATTGGTAACTTAAAGTTTAAAACTTTATACAACTTCTTATACAAAACAATTATTTTAGTAAATTGATATTTTAGTGCAGACATTTTTAATTTTAAAACCTTTTGGATTTTGAGCTGAGCGAAGGATGTATTGATATTACAAGTATTTCGCAATTCTGCGGGATAATATAAATGCAGGAAAATGTAGATGGGTAATTATATCCATTTTTATATGGCCTGGTGAAATTTCAAAATGGCCTGCTTGAATCCTTGCACCTGGAATAAAACTGGTATAAATATTGTTAAAAATATACGATAATGAGTAAAAAAGATTAAAAAATGAATACAATCATAAGGTTTATTTTCTTATAATAGTCGAAACATGTCCTTACCACAATTACTAAATTTACTATAGATATATTATAGTTACTTTGCTTTTACAAGCACACTTAAACCTGCTTTACCTATAAATATTTATGTTCAAAATTTATATTTTTTGTAAATAGGCAAATTGAAATAACAGTTATAATATTATGTGTAATATAGTAGGTATACAGTAGTAGGTACGTGAACTACGATTATGGTTGTAAAAGTTGTAAGACATCAAGAAAAATCGAATAGGAAATATAGACCTACTTTTGGCAGAAACCGGCTATGTCCAGAATATTATTGTTCTAAGAATTTCAATATAATATATAAATCAAATTGCGAACCATTAGGTCAATATTCAATAATTAGTTGTAAAACACTAAAACGTATTTATAGTTTAGCCGATAAGATAACAAGGTACCCCGTAAAATGTTGGTCCACTAAAACTATGATTTTTATAATATACCTGTGTTGAATGGAAACAAATTTCTTTGAGTTTTTGATGAAACTGCCGCCGTGACCTTTCAACCTTCAATATTTAGCTATGTAGTGTTTTCGTCACTGTTATTGCAATAACAGCTTATAATATGCTATGAACAACTCTGAGTTACAAGTCTCATGTTTGGTTGATCGATGTGTTTGACAATCCGTTTCAAATGTGTAAATCAAAAAAATAATATTTATTTTCGGTCGTTCAAAAATAACAATTATTAAAAACGTGATAGATTTTTATTTGAACACAATTGTAGAATAAAAATGAACGAATAATAAAATATTTATAATATAGTTTATCGACAGACGACAATGTATATTATTGTATAATATTATCATCGATGATTTAATTAACGTCGACGAATTATTTTACTGAACTAATATAATTTCAGTCATTGTCCATAAAAATAAGTTAGTTTTCGAGATCGTATTTTGATTAATAATATACGGTCAAAACATTTCGTTTTAATATACAATTTAAAATCATTGTGTACAAACGTTTGTCCTTGTTTAATTCCCAGTCTTTATATAAGAAAAATTTCTGACTATTCGAGTTCCACATAAATAATGGCTATCTAGATGTTGTACGAGAACAGACATTTTAATTATATTTTCTTTAGTTAACAAAATAGTAACAAAAACACATTATATAAGCATTAGGCATGTATTAAACTTGATGTTTATATTATTATTTATTCAAAACCATTTCTCGTTTTTATCAAACAGAACTGATTTGGGTTATATTCATTATCCATATAAAAAAATTAAAAAATTAAATTTTTAATATTTGATGTCCAATTGCAGGTAATAAATTAAATACAAATATTTAACAAAGAGGAGGTAGGTACTTTTCAAAATGTATTGTGATTAGGTATCAAGTATTTGAATACGTAATATAAATTAAATACTTTTTAAAAATATTTGAATAAATATTTAAATATTTAGACGTCAGTCAAAAATAGATACTTAAACTTATTTAAAAATATTTCAATTAAATAGTCAATATCTATATACGTTAAACTTTAATAGGTTCGAGAATAATTTCAGTCTTGGTTAGAACCAGTTAGGTGTTCTGTAATCTGCTCATTTGATGAAATCTTATGTTTATGCATTTTCAGAACCATTAAAAAATATTATTTTAGACACAAAATTTAAAATACTAAAATACTAAAATATTGTTCATTGTCATACAAAGGTAAAAAAAAAGCAGGTAAGTGGATGTCGCTCAGCTATACAGTAGGTTACAAGTGGGTCACTGTATAATGGATTGTATTAAATTTGAATTCAATGATATCATATTATCATTGTATACGAAAAACGATTTTGAGCGGAGACGGTTTGTCAGTCTGGATATTTTATGTTGTTATTATATTTTATTATAGCCAGTTTGTTGAATTAATATTATAAATATTAAATTACAACAAAATAACTAAATTCGTTATTTTTATTTTTATTCGTTTCTATGGTGATATCAAAAAGCGTTAGAAATTAAAATCCCATTCTTAGCGGTTTTTTGTAATTTGTCGTTGGTTTTTCCCGTGGCATTAAATAATTATTGAGAACATCGAAAAAGACCTCTATAAAGTACCATTTTAATCCAATTTTTTGAAAGATAAGATACTATATGTTGACATCAAAGCACTCCATCTGGTAAAAATTGTGTATATATCTAAGTAGGATAAAAAAAAATAAACTCCATTGTAAAACCACTAGATCCCTCGCTCCGCTAGGAACCTAAAATACATGTTTAGTATTCCGGAAAAAAAACGCAAAGTAAAATACGTATTTTTAAAACCCACTAAGTGATTTTGGATTTTACGAGTAATGGGGTGGTTTACAAGTTTTTAAATTTATTGTGGTTACAGATTTGTACAAATTGTATAACAATTACTGGTGTAGTTTTTGAACTGAATTTCAAACATACGCGAGTGCCATCCTCACGAAGCTTATTTAAAGGAAATATTACAAAAAAGTAGATATATATTCAAATGCTTGACCAGTTGATTGCAAGTCTGCAAATTACTATTTACAGTCAAGTCACGATAACTCAAAGTTGAAGGGGGATACAAATTCACTTCGATATATGTATATTATTCGAGACATCCAACTAATTTATAGGGGAAAAATTTTCTAGGGGAATAAAACACAATTCGAGTTACCGTGACTCGACTGTAGATTGTTTTTCAAAAGTTAGGTGCATAGTGTATTGAAAACTAACGCGTGAATACAAATTGCTAGAAAACGATAAAAAAACGGTTAGGATTTTATTACCAACGTGTTATTAACGTTTGACTCGTATAATATATTATAATATAATATTTAAATACCTATACATAATAAAATATGCTTACAGACATTATAGGTCCATTGGTTTTTCAAAAGTGGTATTTCCGGTTTGTAGGTAACTACTTCTCATAGATAACTCTTTTTATTTTGTGTAAACAATAAATTCTTACACGACGATATATATTTAGGTATATCCGTAAAATATATACGAATAATTTCGTATTGTTTTTAAAACGCATTATACATTCCTGCAGACTTCAGAGTTGATTCTAAACCTAAACATTTCTGGCGCAGCCTACACTGGAATATAATAATAATATTATTATTTACCTGTGGGGCTTATTATACGGATATTACATTATTACATTTTTATTATATTATATTGTCACTTCTTATCTGCTAAAATAAGTATTAATAGCCAATAGGTATATGATATCAAAAAAAAAACGCTGTTAAACATGCATAGTATAATGATCTGGTTATCTATTTGGTTGCTTAAAAATTGTTGTAGCTTTCGAGTGGTTGTTTTTCACGCATTTATTTACCCGAGACACGTTGACGCACAGTTTGAATAGGTAGTAAAAAAAAACATGTCGCCAATTTATTTAGGTTATAATATATACTACGTATTGTGTAGTATAGTGTCACTATATTATATTAAGAGCCAATAGTTTTTACTTGTTATCAGCTATTCGTAGGCCTGTAAACTGTAATGCAGTGGGGTATTTACAGGGGGGTAGGGCCTATGGGGTCCGGACCTCTCCTCCATCGGCCTCCTAAATAACAATCTAAACATCTAATATATATATATTAATATATTTTGTAGCGAAGATTTGGAAAGTTATTTGGAAGATTAACTGGACCCTCTCCATGAAAAATTCCTAAATACGCCACTGCTGTTAGTGGGCCGGCAAAGTAAGGAGAAAATATCGCGGAGGGCCACCCAAAATATGGGTCGGTCATGAGTGTCTGGCAGTAATTTTAGTTTTATATGATAATGAGAAATTAATACAAACATTAGTAGAAAATATAATTGAATGGAATTATCATAATATTTTCTTCTGTATCGAGTTTAAGTTTGGTAGGGTAAAGACTGTGGCTCGAGTGGTTATTTTTCGTGCGTGAAACGTATTCTACAACAATTACATTTATAGATGTGTGGCGCCCTCTTAACGTAAAAATATTTACTTGATACGTTGACGTCCAACATCTGATGAAAATACCGAATTTAAATTATGTGCTACTATCTATGACGTTAAATTCGAAGTAATCGATTTGTAAAAAATTGTTTGTGAAAAATGAGGCCAAATGTGGCCCCTGAGGTTTATTTACATATTCCTAGGTCACTCCTCAATGCGATATAATTTTTAGATTCTGAGTGGAACGATGAATGTATTGATTTTACAATGATGTGTGTTTTTATATTTTTTTTTTATTTTTTTTTGTGTCTGTGTACACGAAAAGTAGCCGAAATAATGCTTCGATTTTCAACTTCAGTATCTTTTTCGATTGAAAAGTGAATATCGTTGGTTCATTGAGGAGGTCAAAATTTAAAATTTCCAGTAATTTTCAAAAGCGCCGAGAAAAACAAAAGAAAAATTAAGGAAAAACGGGAATTTTTCACAAAATCGATTTTTCACAAAATTGAATTTGGTTTTTGTTGTAATTTTAAAACAAATGACCGTAGATACATGCAATTTTCACTGGTTGCTTATATTTTCATTTTCTATACACCATAAAATTTTCCAAATATTTTGACTTATTTTGAGCTGTTTACGGACATTTTCAGTTTCCATTTTTTTTAGTTTTTTTTTCTATAAATATCAATAAAATTTTATCTGTTGAGTAAAAAAACTTGAAAATTTTATAGAAGGCTCCTAGGTTATTGTTTCAAAGGCAGATGAAAAAAATTAAAAATCCTTAGTCACAGTTTTTATTTATAAGCATTTAAAGTTCAAATCTTGACAAATTACGGGAAAATCACGAAAATTAGCAAATTATTTTGAGTTGAGAGTTCATAAAAATTTTTCTTTTTAAATCTAAGATTTGAAAATGTAATACAAGATTACCCATAAGTTTGTATACCTTTATCAAAAAAAAAATGTCTACAAACAAATCAAATTAAATTTTTATGAGCGTTTGAAATTCATATTTTTACAACATTTGATATTCACTCGATTTCTCATGTAACGATTTTCTTATTTTATTGTAATTAAAAAACGAATGACTGTAGATATTTGAAAATTTCGCTGAATGTTTATATTAGCATTTTCTATACACGATAACATTTTGAAAATAATTTGACTCTTTTTGAGCTGTTTACGGACATTGCCAGTTTTCAATTTTTTAGTTTTTTTTCTATAAATATCAATAAAATTTTATTTTTTGGGAAATAAAGCATGAAAATTTAATACAAGGCTCCTGATATATTTTTACAATAGCAGTTGAAAAATATTAAAAATACATAGGCACAATTTTTTTTTATAAGCATTTAAAGTTCAAATTTCGACAAAATGTATATAATTTATAATTTAATAATTATTTTGTTGTTAAAAATTTATAAAATGTTCAACTTTTATAGCTAAGGATTGAAAATTTAAAACAAGGCTCCACGTAAATAGGTTATATATAAATTACTTTACGCACAATAATATCATCAAATATACTTAGTAACATCATAGTCTGACTGACCGTTTTCGCTCAGAATCGTTTTTCTTATACAATGATATTATATCATTGAATTCAAATTTAACACTATCCATTACAGTGACCCACTTGTAACCTACTGTACAGCAAAGCGACATCTACTTACCCACCTTTTTTAAATTACTTTTGCACCACTTTCGTTGAATTATCGCAAGCTGGAACCCTATCTGATTTTATTTTTTATTTTTTCATCGCTCAAACTATAACATTATATAATAATACTATCATATACGATAGGTATGTATAAGTACATAATATATATTATTACTGAATATGCAAAGACACAAATATTGTTAAAAATAATATGACTAGCCATTTTCCTTCAAAAATTATGTATTGTTTTCCCCCACTGGAGGACTAATTAACAAAACATTTTAAAGATGTACCTACATACATTTTAAATAAATGAATATTTTTAGTAGATACATGCAAAACATGGTTAGTTTATCACTCCCAGTGGAGAGGCTCCGGTCTTAGTCTAATATTTTATTTTAAGTCATAACATTATATTATAGTCTTTGGCGGTTGAGACGACTAATGTCTTTATAGTTGTCAAGTACCTGAGTAATTGAACTGGTGTGTTGATCCAGCTTTATCTCGTGATTGCTCTATACATTAGGTACTCTTCTAACGGTAACACAATATTATCAATTAGCCCAAAAAACTATTAATGCGTTTGAAAACATTTTTTTACATAATAACTCGAGATAATAACCAAATATTGTTTTAACAATAAAAACTATATTTTTACTATATTTACCGTGTAAAAGGTTTTACTTTTTTGAAAAGGCAACACAATTCATAAGATTATACGAATTAGGTAGTTAAAAATGTATAGATACATTTTCAATTACTTTGATACCTGAGACTTGTATAAGTAATACAACTGCATCTGCTGGATCATCGTGAGTGCGTTTTACACACGTATTTAAAATATTATCGAATATGCATGACCTTCATAAGTCATAACCTTATAATATAGTTTAACAGTTTTCTTGCGCTGAACGTTTAAAGCTTAAAGTTAAAACTATCCAACTCTGTCTTCGTTTAGAATCGTTTTCCCGATATTACTATGGAGTATGGACGATCCACGGGTGCATCGTTTTGTATTTTGCAGTCGATATAATAATTATTAATTTGTATATTTTATTATAATATATATTTTTTTTTTTTTTTTTTAATTGATCATTAAGCCCAGCAACTATGGCTTTTAGCTGTTTGTTGGTTTGTAAACACATGTGTGTAGTTTTGGCAGATTTTCTAGTGGGCACCCGTAAGTATCTGCCATGCCCGGGCTGGGGATGGCGGCACTTGTTCTCCGGACACCGTGACTTGCCCGAAGAGAAATGCCGCACTTGAACCGAGGTTTGAACCAGCGCCGGTGTGCGTCACAACCGACGCCTTAGTCCGCTCGGCCACTCCGTCCCCCTACTAAAACATAGTATGGTCGTAACAATAGCGAGATAAGATGCGTGATTTCCATTGTTATGGTTTGTATATAGTTTATTGAATTATATCATAATATCAACGCCGTAGTAACGTCAGAAAGAGATAAAGGCTCAAAAGGATAAGCACGTCAAAGACTTTAATATTATACATATTATTATATAATATTGTTTCAACGTGTATTGGGTATTGTGTATAGTTGTATAGTGTACAACTGTATAATATTTATAACTTACTAGTTACTATAATATTAATACGATTGTACATATTACATAGTGCTATGTTTGACAGTGTATAATCATATAATATTAGATTGCATAATACGAGTATACGGACATACAGTAAAACGCATACATATATAGCTACAATATTATATAGTTTATTTATATGATTTCGACTTGGACGGCTGAAGAGAATAAACGTCAGAGACTTTAATATTATACATATTATATTATCATACTAATTTAACGTGTATAATATTAATGATAACTTACTATGATAATAGGACGTATTATGCTGTGTACCTATAATAATAGTATTTGATTGTACAGCAAAACGCATACGTCATAATGCAATATTATTTTTTTTGTTTACGACTTCGACGACTTGGAGTCTCAAACGTTTCTTGGGCTCCAGGAAAAAATATTTTTGTCACTTCATTCTCCGTGGTGGATTGCACGAACACTCCTTGCGGGAATAATGAGCACTGGCCCACCGGCGACAATATTTTCCCTGTGCTTCGCTCCTTAAAATTCGACACAGACTGCGCGGACTTGATCCACCAGTGCACGGGCTGCGTGCGAAACGCTCTGGGAAACAGAAAGTTCATCCAGACTTGGAACAGACTGATGTAGTCGTAGTTATCTTCTTCGTCGTCGTCGCAGTCTTCGTAGTCATCTTCAGAATCACTGCTACTCAGGCAACTGTTATAGAAGTTAAAAAAAATTTTAATTCTAGTTTGGGTTGCACTGAATGGTTAATGTATTAATGTACACGAGTTCTACAGGTTTAATGGACAATTTCAAAATGTATACTTTTGATAAAGCGTTTGTGCATCGTTTGTGCGCCAAATCCCATATTTTTTGTTCTCAAACTTTAATTAAGTTAAAACATAACAGCAAACTATTAAAAACAAATTCTATGTTGAAATGTACACATTTACAGTTTTACCTTTTACTCACCCATAAATTAACTGGAACACCATAATTTTTTTTTCATATAAAAATAACTTATAGCTACTAATTACTAATATTAATATAAAACTAAAAAACATAATACTGTTTAAATAACGCCTTGTAAAACATTTAATCTCGAACATTAAAATATTAATATGAAATTATATTTTCCCAATATTAGCTTATAATTATACTGGTTAAAAGTTTTTTTCAAAAGTACTCATTTTGTTTTGGCAACAATTCAATATGACGAATAAGACAATAGACAAAGGACATTTTTTTTGGAATAGCGCATAATAATTTGGCTTTGTGACCTACCGTTTAAATAGTAACCATTATTATGGTTCAATATTTTCATATTCATATTTCAATAAAAAGACACTCACAAATCGACTACGGCGGCGTGAACGAAGTGTACTTACTCATTGTACGAAATTATTGTTTCGACATTATTTCTTTCGTTTTTCGCGGTGCTTTTATATCCCAACCGCTTGATTGGTTTGAATTCCTTTCGTGTTATCGCATTATCAGAATCAGAATACATTTTTCAACGCTTTATCGCCACAATCGCATATAAATAAATATATTATATTATACGTCGTTACGATCGACAAAAATAATAACATACTGTTTTATCCAAACAGATGATTTCGGAACGCTTAAATATTATTTATTAATTACTTTAACCAGAAAGTAAATATAGGTATAATATAGGTATAATATAGGTATGATATAGGTACCTCCTATTAAACCTAACCGGGTATATTTTTTTTTCAAACGAATGTAGGTATTGAATAGAGGTAAACAATAGATGTTTTGTTAAAACTAACTGGTTGTATTATTTTCTTTGGCAGGAAAACAAAATAAGTATATATTTTAAAATATTTCATAATTTTACAATGTAACAATATAATAAACTAAAGGCACCTATGTCTTATAGATAACAATAATTAATGCTAAATAATAAAAATCAAAAATTGTATTATTTTGAACTTAAAATGTATGTTATGGTTTTATGAGTTTGTATGCATGAAGGTTGTGTAGCTTGTATTATGTTTAACTATAAAATATTACGTAAACAAAGCAATTTCTATACGTTGCACGTTATGTGGTCGTCGCACCCACATAATATGTTGTCTCCGTCTTACACACGTACGGCAATAGCAAAGACGTTTTGGCGCGGGAAAGAACCGAAAAGACTACAGTCATAACTAAGAAACGAAGTTTTCACCACATGTAAAGTAGAACTTTGGCTGTGCAATATCGTTTTTATTTTTTTGATATCACTTATATGAAAAAAGTTCCCATTGTTTCAAAATGCATTATTATTTGTGTTTTTCAAAATGTAATAAATTTTTTTTTCGTTCCGATAGCCAAAAAATTAAACGATATTGCACAGCCAAAGTTCTCCTTTTTATGTGGTGAAAATTTCGTTTCTTAGTTATGGCTATAGCGTTTCTGGTTCTTTCCCACACAAAACAGTTTTTGCTATGTTGTACATTAATTTTAAGATGGAGAGACACACGCGGGTGCAACGTTCCCTTATGAGTTAACTGTTAAGAGGACGTGACACCCACATGTGTTGTCACCGTCTTACAAGTGAGTAACATAGCAAATGTTATGCTCAGAAGATCACGTTTAGCTCCGTTTGTTTAAAAAATAGAGTGAAATGACTGAATTATCTAGGGAATCTCATAGGTTTTTTTTATTATATTTTAATTTTAAAGCGAGTTATTAGTATTTCAAAACTGTAAATTGTTCGTACATATTAAAATACTCATACCTCACTTTAAAATTAAAATATAATAAAAATACTATGAAATTGCCTAGAAAATAATCTTACATTACATTTTTATTAGAGATCAATTCACTGTAATTTATAAATTAACGGAACTAAACGCGATCTTCTGAGTGTAAAATTTGCCAAGTTAAGCACCCGTATGACGGTTAAAAGCTTATTATTATTTTATAAATAGATATTAAGTGGTACTAATACAGTAATTAGTGGGAATTTAAAATTTCATGACACGTGTTTTTTTGAAATATTTCATTCGTATGTAAAATCAAAAATATTATTGTGAACGATTTTAATGACGCCTCATTTGATGTCTACGTCTTACAAGACGTGCGTAATATAGCAAATTTACGCCCGACAGTTTAGTTTTGTTAGTTTAATAATTTAATAATTAGTGTGAATTGACGTATTATGGAAGTTATGGTAAGAACATTATCTGTACTCGTATGTCAGTCTTTTATGATACTTCAGATTTGTATGCGAGTTATGATTGTTTTTAAAATGTGCAATTTTATATTCGTAAAACTCGTAAAAAAATGTTATTATAGTTTGTTCAGACCATTCAGTTTCACACTAGAGGTCAATGCGCTCTAATTTTTAAACTAACAAAGTTAAACGTTAACAACTGATGAGCGTAGATTATCTATGTTAAACACTTGTAAGAGAGAAATTAAATAATATGCGTCCACTAAGACAATAGTTATATTTTTTGAAGTTTTATTTACACGAATGAAATATTTCAGGAAAAAATGTTGTGATGGACGGGACGGTGAAGATTATGAAATACGGATTTCGAAATTGTGAACTCCATCTAACGGATCAAAATGTCAACGCCCTACTTGTCAAACTTAGCAAATACCAAATTCACGGCGCTAAGTAGGTGACCACTGTGATCGGATCGTGTGTTTGTTACCATCGAGATGTCGTTGAAGACGCGTGAAATTTCGAATTTTTGACGGGCGGTAGAAAGTACTTTACTCGCACCATAAGGCATAAGCAGTGGCGCATCAAGAGGGGGGGGGGGGTGTAAAAGGAGAAGTCTCACCAGGTTTCAAGAGCGGGTAAAACATTTCTGCCTTAAATAATCTCTGAACAGTAACTCCAAAAAGTATTATTTCAGGAAATAATAAAACCGTTTTCAACAATTAATTAGTCCATAAAGTAAAAACAATAACACGTCACCCGTGACTGAAATAGCTCATATCCCACCCTTGCCACACAATATACTTTTTTGTCAAGCCTGCGCCGAAAGTTCAGTTTTCGATGATACTCACTCATCAACGAAGGTCGGTGACCTTTTTCCGTCCAGCGGCAATATTATTTATTTATTTTTGTGGGCGATAGGGGTGGGGGTGGTGGTAAGCCGTACATATTATATATTATAAGCTGGTCATTATCCTGCAATTCTATTTACATTTACACGAATTTAATATGAAGTTCAATAATATTATTTGTAGATTAAAAAAGAAAAGTACTCGATCAGGTAAAACATAAACTATAATAATACTTCGCAATATGTTAAGTTTGTGATGATTCATTCCGTATAAAAATCTTTCGCTGGATCTAGAAAAATTGATACTGACTTTTTACTATTATTTGCAAGAGTATCACAAATGAATTTACCAACACTCAACATGAACATATTATTTTAAATCATTCAAACTTATGTAAATAATGATGAATTATTAGAAATATTTTGAAATTAAATTTAAAAGTAAAAATAAAAGCACTCGATCAAGTAAATATATATTATCATAATATGTTAACAAGTTCAATATTGTTATTTACAGTGTCAAAACTCAAAGGCAATCACTAGATCTGGAAACATTGACATTGACTTTTTACTATTATCAAGATTCAAGAGCATCATATATTATATATAAATAAATATAAATGGTTATCAATAACAACTCACATCATTTTATAATCCCAAAAATAAATATTTATATAATAACCAAGCATATTTTAAAATTTATATTTTTAAAATTCAAATGGCATAGAATTGAAATAAGTATGGACATTTTATTAATAATTAGATAACATTGTGTACATACTATAAACATTGTTCATTTTAGCTGAATATTCATCTTCAATTCTATTTGTTATAACTAATGATTTGACAAGGATAATTCGGTCTAATATAATCAGTGATGGGAAAGAACCAGGGCTTGCATCTGAAAAAATAATCTGTTTTAATGTAATTTACAATTAAAACGTTACACAATTTTTGCGTTTATCGTTATTAAGAATTAAATTGTTATAAAAGTTTTGCGCTTATCGTTATTTAGAATAGTGTTAAATGTCAATGCCTATTAAATATATTAATAATAATTAATAACCAAAGCAGGCAGGTAATGGCCCGGATACGAAACATAAATACATAATAATATAATCAATTCTAATGTCCGTATGCATGAAATAAATATTTCTACGAAACCAATATAACTTTTAAATAAATGGATTTTAAATAATTTCGTTTTGCGTTATTTTTCGTTTAATGAAATTCTATATGTTACATTTTCCGATATTTTTTGTTGAATGATATTTCTATAAATTGCGTTTTGCGTTATGTTTTGTTAAATGATATATAAATATATAATATATTTTGTTAATCGTTATGACATTTTGTTTTCCAGTATTTAGTTATTTTTGATCATCGCTTTCTGTTATAATTACGTTTACAAATTTCAATCGTTTTTTGTCAAATATAACATTATAATCATTACGTTATTATAACGTTTGCAAGCCCTGGAACGAACACGTTCAACTTGACATGATTGAGTTTATTTTTCGAGAAATCGTTCGTTCGTTTATTGACAAATTAATTTTCATAGACCATAGTTATATTTATAATGTTTAATAAGTTTAATTTATATAATAATAATACATTGGAGAAAAATCTGAAGAAACTTTTAATTTTTTGCAAAGACTTTTTATTACCAAAGAAAAAACCTTGCGTACAAATAAAATTGTTTTATCAAAGAGGTTACCGGTTGGCATCCTAATTAATAATTCGTTCACTCTATCTATAGCCGTATAGTACCTATATCTATAAAAAATAACAACCGATTAAAAAACCAAATTCAAATTGGATGGACTTAAATTAGTTTATTTTAAAAACTATGAACTAATTCATATTTAATGTCTTGAACTTTAACTTGAATTAGCTAATTTTTGAAAAGAACTTTCCCGTCACTGAACACAATATAAAAATGTATTTACTTGTATCATTTTACTACAGGTATGTAACATAATGTAGCCCATTTACCATATCCTGGGATAATGTGTTACGATTATTTTTTTTTTTACTAGTCATCATAATTATATCAATCATTGCACTGAAAAATCAAAAATTAAGAATTATTTTACTGCATCAGTTTTGTGCAAAATACAAAAAGGCCAAAAGTCTATCATATAGCCCTATATGATTCTCTACCTATACTGTATTAGGTATACCTAGTCCAATAAATAAAAACCTGAAAATGCACAAACTCTTGGAACCTAATTATAAATAATTAATTAACTGTTGAATAGTTCAACATAGATCATAATAATATGCATTCATAATCAAAATTTAAATAATTAAATAGGTAGGTACTGAATAACCTGTATGTTTTTCTCGCACGGGATGAAAAATGAAATAATAAAAATATATAACATTTATCGTTAGGTCCTTTCACTCGATGATAATTTGTTTCGTAAACGTTACCAAAATAAAATAAACGTTATACCTATTCGACGATTCAATATCTTCCTATAGCGGTTATAATTTAAATTAAATATAACGACATTATAAAACTAATGACATTATGACTGTAATTTATGATTTTTATTTTTGAAAATTATAATGACTATAATTCATATTTATTATCTTATACATCAAGACTTTAAGGAGGCCCCTAGAAATATTCAGAAAATGAGGCATGAGGAAAAAATTGTCCCTCTGGCCCTGAACTATAAGTGTCTACACATTAATTACAATGTTTTTGTTCAAGTAACTTACTGTGGCAAAAATGAAAAAAACCAAACGATTCTTTATAATTTTAACCCTTATATATCCACGAAGAGTATACGTCACATTATATTCGAACACAATACAACGGAAGAAGAATATTATTGTAGCCCATACTAATGTTATTACTATCGTTTATCGTATTGCAATATATTTCGTTTTTAAACGATGCATAATATTATTATTATTATTACTATCGCGGAATATTGCAGTTTGTTTTATAAATATATCGCCTTGCACGCACAGAAAGTACCAATATAGGTACCTACATTAATCACAGGATAAATGAAATAAATAATTTATTCTGTGGTACAACAGTATTATATAGATAATAAAACTGGGATAATAGTAATAATAATATAATAATAACAATAATAAATAAATAATAAATCGCAAATATATTATATACCTACCTACATTGCATTCAATGTACCTACACATGAACTAGGAAAGCACCAAATGATTCTTTATAATTTTAACCCTTATATATCCACGAAGAGTATACGTCATATTATATTCGAACACAATACGACGGAAGAAGAATATTATTGTAGCCCATACTAATGTTATTACTATCGTTTATCGAATTGCAATATATTTCGTTTTTAAGCGGTGCATTATTACTATTATCGCAGAATATTGTAGCTTTTTGTGTTGCCTTACACACAGCCAGGGGCCAGAGTACAATCATAGAATAAATTTAATTAAATGTATTCTATTATACAACATCATTATAATATAGATAATAGGTATGAATTATAATAATATTAATGTGGTGATAATCATAGTGACTACAATAAATGATAAATAATAAATCGTAAAAATATTAAATACATTGTATTCGTTTTACAATATTTTGCTCATCAGGAACTCAGAAGGAGAGCTTTACCACAATTTGTCTTGTAATATTGTAACACATATATTATATTAAACATTATAGTGCCGCCGTAGACTGCCGTTAAGTACTTATAGGTATACACTCACACTCACACTCACAGAAGACCACACGTCATAAAATATTTTATTATTATTATTATTATTATGATTATTGTTGTTACTGTGGCGAAAACGAGCGCGGCTCGACGGCACCGTTTTCCTCCTGGGTTCCTAGTACCGAATATTACCGTTTTGAGGAACAATTTTGCGTGGGCGGTCCAATTCACAACAACTTTTCAAGTGCAGCCAAATTAGTTGCAATCGATAGAAAGCCGAAATTCTACAAACGGTTTCTACTGCGCGTCTGCTCGTGTGCGTGCCCGTATTACCCGAATAACGTAAAAGAAAACACCTACACAACGTAATAATTTATTCAATATTGTGATTACCGAGTAAAAAACACTTTTGTTATAAATAAAAACAAAATGGGAAAGTAAATAATATAAAAACTGAGTGCACAAATATATTATTATAATATTATTTTCATAATATTAATTATTAGAAAATAATTATAATAATAAATCTATTAATGATTGAATATTGATTATATATATTATGATCAGACTATTAAATGACTACCATCGAAACAACAAAATAGATCATCAATAATATATCAAATATATTAATTATAAGCTCGATGTAAAATCAGTGGCTAAAAACTACCTAATAAACCATATTATGTGTCAGGAATTTTTATTTTTGCAAATTAGCAAATTTTAACTTTACACTAAGTTAAGTTACTTTTTTTTTCAAAGTTGACTCTTAACTTAACTAGTTAATGAAAAAAAATACAAGTAACTTTTAATTTTATTATCTTAAAATAAACTAAATTAACGAGTTAAGACAAATCGTTAACTTGCCCAGCCTTAGTAATTACTTGCAATTAATTTGAAAATAATTAATAGTATTATGTATAATTGAATCGAACAAAGTAGAAAAATTAAAAATGTAATGCCTCATTGCCGTTTTAAAATATGCTCATACTAATTATTTACTCAGGTAATCAAAGAAACAATAATGAACAATAAAAGGTGTTTAAGACAAATGTCGAATTATTGTTTCATATACCTATTATGACTCATTACTGAATCAATAACGTATTATGAATTTTGCGTTTATTTAATTTTCCGAAACGAATATTTTAGTATATTTCATACAAAAACGTGAATAATTTTAACTATTCAAGTAAGACATTTGTGACGTTTATCTTAAGTGGAATGAATAATATATAGTATATTGCTTATTGAATCACAACGATTGGGACTGTATACACAGATCCTCAGGAGTGCTCATACCTCAGTCAAACAATATAAATCTAAAGATATAGGTTAAATGTATCGACGATTACAATATACGTCTCAAAAATAAAACTTTAAACACTCAATACGATATCATATTAAAAATGTATGGTATATATCTTTAGTATATCTCAACAACCATAGAAAATACTTTTGTTAGTATATATTCGGGGTCATGGTCACTTAAAACGACGCCATTGATCATTTCGAAATAAGTTTTTTTTTTTTTACTGATTACAATGTTTTTTACCACAAAAACAGCCTGTATACAGCTATAATCGGTGCATTCGATTGCGCCCTAATTATATATGTCCGGATTGGCGTCCGTGGTTTGTCACGGCACATCGAGTTGCGTCGCGGTATTCTCCGACAGTACCGAATTGCGTCCACGGTTTCAACGACAAGAATAATGTTTGATGATAAACTCCGAATAATATCGATTAGGAATATCCTTATCTAAAATTAATTGTGTTCGCGTTAGCATCATCGACGTCACACTTGACATTCCATGTTCGACAAATTTATTATCATCGTATTTGTAATATTTTTATTATACTTTATTTAACTTTGCAATGGAAAATCTTGAACGAGTTAAAATATGCAGTGAAAAAATAAACTATTATATTGTATTAATGGATACAAATTCTTTTCCAAAAAATTTAAATGATGAAATTCACAAAGTGGTCTTGTTCAAACCTAGTTGAAGTGTTATTCAAAATGAACGAAAATGAAGGAAACAATTTTCGGCTTTTAAATCACGAAACACGACAAGACAACGAAAACGTTTTAAATCGTCAAAAACTCACTTAAAACTAGAACGGAAATCTCTCGATGACCATGTGAAAAAGCCATGCAAAAATATACATCGGGGTGCGTGAAAGAGATGTATACAGTTCTACCACGATGTAAAAACAGTATTAGGAAAAGATTATATGCTCGAGCATAATCCAAAATGCCTAACATTTGAGAGTTGAATTTGGCGCTAACCAATTTGGGTGAGATAAAAACTAACAAGACGAAATGTTTATTAATACCTGATGTAGAAAAAGAAGAATTCCCCATCCCCCAAAAATACTGTGACTGAATGAAAACAACAATAAACCACGTTTGACTTCGTTGAACGTCTTGCCGCGGGACCGCATTCGGATGCTGCTGTGCAACAAAACGGACGCCAACCGGCTATCGTGACTTATATTTTTTCGTATTCTGGACGCATCGTATGCAGCCCTATTAATTAAAGTAAAATGATTTTAAATAGTGAACAAATATAACACGATCTATATATACCCTACCAATTACACCTACACTTCCATTTAGTAATTAAAAAAAAAATTTAATCAGTCTACGTTCGACGTTTCCTCAACCAATCCCATTCAACACTCACCAATATTAAACAGTTGGTTAGTGAATGTCGCACTGCTGTTACGTAGGTTACAAGTGACCGTAACTTGTAAGGCCCCCGATGCGACCTCAAATGAATGCAATGACTCACTGACAACCAATCAAGCATTAGAAACACAACGCATTCTAACGAAAACCCTGTCCATGTAGCCTAATGATATAACCACCAAAGTATATTGGATGATATATTGTCAATAAATAATTTCATATATAACCTAATTCGTGGAGCCGCTGTTTTCACTTTTTCAATCCTAGCTATAAAAGTTGAACATGTTTATAAGTTTCAACAACAAATTAATTATTAAATCTATAATTTGATAAATATTGTCCAAAATTTGAACTTAATGCTTATAAAAAAAAAAAAAATAAAAAAAAAATAGTGGCCTATGTATTTTAATATTTTTCAACGTATTGTAAAAATATATCAGGAGCCCTTATTATTAAATTTTCACGCTTTTCACCCAACAGATAAAAATTCAATGATATTTATAGAAAAAAAAAAATATTGAACAAAAATTTCAAAACGCTTATAAAAATTCAATTTGACTTTCTTGTATACATTTTTTTTTTTGATAAAGTAGACAAACTTATGGATAATCTGGTATTACATTTTAAAATCTTAGATTAAAAAGGAAAATTTTTGTATGAATCTCAACTGAAAATGATTGCTTAATATACGTGATTTTCCGTATTTTGTCAGATTTGAACTTAAATGCTTATAATAAACCTGTGATCAGGATTTTATTTTTTTTATCCTGACCTTGAAAAAATAACCTAGGACCTTCTATGAAATTTCAAGCTTTTTACCAACCGATAAAATTTTATGATTAAAACAAAAAAATGGAGACTGCAAATGTCAGTAAACAGCTCAAAATAAGTCAAAATATTTGGAAAAGTGTGATGTTATGGTGTATAAAAACTACTAATATAAAATTCAGTCAAAATTTCAGATACTAACGGTTATGTGTTTTGAGTTGCACCACAAAACCATAAATCTGAATTTTCTCGAAAAAGATTTTGCCGTAAAAATCCAATTTTTCCTATATTTTCTCTGTTTTCACGTCGCTTTTGAAAAACCACTGAGAAAGTTTGCTTTTGACACAGCCTCCCCCACAAGTACCAAAACTAGATTCTTTCCTATCAGAACGTGACTATTGACGAAAATCCAAGCACTTTGACTGTCCTAAAAAGGTTATGGACAGAACAAAAAGAAAATAAAAAAAAAAACACAAAGTCATAATTGGAAAAACAATATCCATTCATCGGTTCCATGCATGATATCTAAAACTGTTTTACTATTAACATTATTTACCAACTTGTTTTATTTTTTCAATGGAAAGGACAATATTTACACTCCCTGTGTGGACTTACGTTTTAACCACTATATCTGTACAAAAGCTGACTAATAACGAGTGGCCAACTAATATTAAGACTTAAAAATTAAAGGCGTGTTACCATAATATGATTGTACAGTATTCGAATTTAAACTATTTAGTGTTTTGATATTTTCATAGTCTATAACTTTCTATTACATATTTTTTTCAACCCTTTTCTCTCCATTAAAATTTCATGAGATGCCTCTGACCATACTGTAATAGTTTGTTCCGCTATTAAATTTTGTAAGAGGATTAATTTATTCACAAAAGGATTAAAAGTCCACCAAAAAATAAGGAGGGAACAAAAATCCCCGTGGAACGAAATGCATCTTTAAAGGACGTTTCATGAAGTTTAAGATTTTGTTCTGCGATTGATTATTTTGAGAAAAGAACAAAAATATCACCTGGTGTTGAGTATATATAGGCATATCGAAACATAAGAATAGTCATCAAAGTAGGAAGATGTGTTCGGCGAATTTGTATGATGTTTGGATATAGGATTTACCTATTCATAAAATGGATAATACACGTTTAACCTATAGTATTGCATGTTTATGATATAGTCATTACGATATTTATCATGGGTCAATCACTGAATTTACTTGAGGATATTCTATTACTAAAGTTTATTATACTTTTTATATCGTGTCACGTTTAAAAATCTGTGCAATGCTTTATTATTTTAAATTGTATAGTTTGAAAGTAAAGTTTAAAAATAGGCAGTAAATAGTGAATTAATTAAACTAAAACTGAAGAAAATTGTTTTTCAAATGTTTTTTTTTAGAACTGAAATTAGAAATTAATTGTGCGTATTTTTTTAGATTTAGATGCTAGTTTTGCATTTTTCGTGCTGTTTTGCAAAATTGGTCATATTGATAAAATGACATCAAATAAATATGTTTTTGATTATTGTCTGATTGTAAAAGTTAATATAGACCGACTGCATTCATAATTTCATATTATTTCATATTTCCCCATAATTCGGCTCTAATTTTAAACTTTTTTATTGCTCATCTTGATTGGACCCATTCTTTTATGAATAAAGCATCGATTACTGTTTTTTTGGTGACGCGTTGTGCTTATTGTGGTTACGTCTTAACGTATACCCAACTTATTAAAAAGCCAATTTTGTTTGTCTTCCATTTCAAGTGTATGTGTGAGTCTAAGATAGAATATATAAGCGTTTTCGGCCAACTATTTCCAAGCAACGAAATATCCTGAATTGTAAAACAGTAGACCCGCATTATTTATACACCGTAAATAATTAACCTACGTAATAATGCAGGTGTGCGATTTATATTAAATTGAAATAAATATTTTTTGATTTTAAAGAAAGGGCGTGTGTGGACGAAATTTACAATTTAGTTTTTGTTGTGAAAGTTGTGCCGGATTGGGGAAATACATAATTTATCTGTCATCCACGGAGAAGTTAAAAATTTTTATTTAATCATCACCGAGTATTTTTATTAAACAGTAAACTACTGTGTTTGGTTTTCAAAATACTTGTTCGTATCCGTTTGAGTGAAAAACCATTATTTGGTTTTGTTTCTGATTTCATTTGAACACACACAATATAAATAAACAATGTGTCTTGGCAACCACTATTCGGGTATAAGCCGACAGATGCACACTGTTTAGGGACCACTGCATGAAAGGCCACATGGGAACATTAGTTTTTAAACAACTGAAATTAGGTTAAAAAAATAGTATTATTTATTTTAACTTTTTAAACTATGCTAGTTATTACTTTTATTTTTAACTTATTACCTTATTTAGTCAAAATTGTTTTTGTTATAACTTAATTTTTTATAGATACTTATTCATTGACTGCAGTTTAAAGTTAATTTCTTTTCGTGCTATGTGGAACCAATTAGACAAGACTGATTTCGATGGACCAAATTTTGATTTGGAATGTGGTAGAAATGATTAGTATTAACTTCAATTTTTTACACAGTGGTAACACATGTTGATAAATGTTTATGTATTTACACTAGTTTTTGTATTTAAGACCAAATGTAATTACCAGGCTGAGGCAATAGGCATTCACGAGTGAAAAGTCATTATTACGTAATTAACTCGTAACTCTTTGTTTAAATGAACTTTTATTAATAAGTACTTTTTTTCAAGCTTAAAACGGTAAACTCAAGTTAATTTTATTTCAAAAATATCTAAACTAAGTTACATTATGTTCGAAGATAATGCAAATTGTTTAATGGGTTTTGCTTGATTATCATTTTTAATTTCCCCCGAATTTCTTGAGCGTAAGAGAAAACGACCGAAAAATAAGATGTATGTATATGGAATTTTTATTTTTGCAAATTAACAAATTTAACTTTACCTAGGTAAGTTCTTTTTTTTCAAAGGTGACTCTTAACTTAAAAACGGTTAATGAAAAAAAATACAAGTAACTATTTAACTGCATTATCTAAAAATAAACCTAAGTAACGAGATAACACAAATCGTTAACTGCCCAGCCTTAGTAGTCCTGCAATTAATTGAAAATAATTAATATAGTATGTTATAATTGAATCGAACAAAGTAGAAAAAGTAAAAGGTAGTGCCTCGATTGCGTTTTAAAAATAGGTTCATACTAAGATTTATCAGGTAATCAAAGAAAACAAAACGAACATAAAGGTGTGTAAGACAAATATCGAAATATTGGTTCATATACCTATTAGGCTTATTACTGAAAATCAATCACGATTATGAATTGGGCCGTTTAGTAATTTGTCCGAAACAGAATAATTTTTAGTATATTTTCATAAAAAAACGTTAAAATTGTAACGAGGCAAGTAATTACATTTTTGAAGTTTATAGGAAGTGGAATGGAATTAATTATAGATATTGTTTTAGTGAATCACAAACGATTGGAAAGGTATTACAAGCTCCTCAGGAGTTGCTCATACCTCAGTAAAACAATAAAATTACTAAAGATATAGTTAAATTTAGAGTACGGAGTACAATAGAGTCTCAAAACAGAACAGCGGTAAACCATGCATCGATATCATAGGTTAAAAAATGTATGGATATATATTTAAGTTATATCTCAACCACCATAAACACTACTTTTTGTTAGTAAATATACTTCTGTGTCAGTTCACTAAACGACATCCATGGATTATTCGAAAATAAGTTTTTTTTTGTACTGTTGTACAAGTTTTTTTACCCAAAAAACAGATGTGTATACAGCTATTAATTAGGTAACAATGATTTAAAATAGCACAAATATTAAAAACAGAATGAATATACTAAACAGAAAAATAGAAAAAAATAGTTAATCAGTGTGATTGTTAGATTATTCCTAACATTAAATTTAATATTAAACAAGTGATAAGTGGATGGTGCTTTGCTGTAAAGTAGTTAAAAGGAGTCACTGTAATGGATGGTGTTAAATATGATTCAATGATATAAATCAATGTATGTAGAATAACGGTGCTGAGCGAAAACGGTCAGTAAGCCTATGATATTACATGTATATGTGATGATATTAACTTCGTATACCCAACTTATTATAAAATGCCAATTTTAATGTAGATTAAATATTATTTTTTATAGGGTCCGGATACATTAAATGTTTACAAAGTTATTAGCGTTTGTGGTTTTTAAAAAGTTTTTTGTAGTTGTATTAATCTTCTAGATATATAATATATGAAGAAAACTAGGAAAAAGCAGATTTACTACATTTCTGTGGATGAGCTGTGTGTATTTGATTTTTTAAACCAACCTAATTCAACTTTTTTATAGAACCTATATATCAATATAATAATTTTGCGTGAACAGCCATACCCAAATGGCAATACTTTTATTATCTATGTAACTCACGGCTGAACCACATTTGATTTAAGTATTGAGGTTCGTTACAATGTCCGATACTCTATAGCATTTTATAACATAACAATGATAATATTAGATGGCTTGACTTCATTTAAGGCCGACGTATCGCCTTCCCATTTTTCTTCTGCACGACAAAATTTGAACAATGTGTGGATCACATTTTTAGTGGTATTTGAAGTCCGGAAAAGCCGTAAAAATTGAGAAAACATGTGTTCTGGGTAGGTACCTTAGAGCATCTTTGCCACATTTAATTTTCCGACGATATTATTTACTCAGTTGATATGGAAAAGTAAAACATATGGACGTGCTAAACAATTAGTGAATACATATCATTGTATGGTTAGATATATATTACTGTTACCTACTGAATAAACAACTTATGGTGAATAATATCTTTTTACCGGGAGTGTTATTAGGAAAATAGTGTACTGCTTATAAAAGAAATCGAGAAGTAGTATTCTGATTCTTGTTGCTCAACGTTCACATTATATTTTATTATTTTCTCATATTAAATATTATATCAAAATGATTGTGTTTTAAGTATATTTAATAACGCGACATTATTTTAATTTCAGTTGGGTATGCCGGCGGCTACTGACTACAGATTTGGAAAATTAAAAGGTAAGGATTAATTTATGATTTACAATGATTAAAAATGTGTATTATAATTTTATTTTCTGAAAGAACAGCAACACGTTTTATAATACCAGACAATAAATTATAATAAATAATAATTATACCTTGTTTTCTGATAAGCTAGCGACAAAACGAAAACACCAGTTCTTTCTTTTAGTTTAACATAATAGATATAGCCAATAAAAATGGATGCCTAGATATGTCTTAAAAAAGAAATAATATTTGACATTATTGTATAAACTAAGAAAACCTATTCTAGATATCCGGTGAAGTATAGAATATATTAATCACAACTGGGTTAATAGTTTATTAGACTTCAGTTAATCAAGCAACAATCAATTTAAGTATATTACCCTAACACATAATTAAATCAATTCTTTACCATGGTTTAGAAATTATCTTAACATAGGGTTTAGAAATTCTCTCAACGTGTGTGGTGGACGCACACACACAATAATCAGAAGATGGTAAAAATGTGTAATGTTCCCTAATTTTGTAATAATTCGACAAGATGGCTAATTAAAAAAATTGTGTGATGTGTCAGATCTTTGTATAGGTAATATTTTTAATTTATAATCAACTAGTAATTGATAATAGTTATGATATACACAATTTTATATCGTACAAAAATTTTTGGAGGGTGTAAAATTTGCAGACTGAGGAAATCAATGAAAATAATCTTTATAGCTATTAGGATTTTAGGAAAATATATTAAAATACCATATTATTAAAATGTTATGGTCAATTTAGTTGCTATGATTGGATCATAAGAAATTTAGTAAATAGAAACATTTAAATTTAAGATCAAACTAATACATTTATGGTACACCTACTAAGCATGGTTTTTATAATTTTGTTTTAATAATTTTTAAAATGGTATAAACCTTATAGAAAAATGTACGAATTTAACCCGTAAGAATCTTATTGAATATTATTGTAACCTTGTTATTAGTCAATCCAGTGGTTTGATGTTTGTTCATATGCCCTGGCGAGATTCCAAATGCCACACAAAAAAAGTAATTCATGTTATCTCAATTATTTTAATGGTATAACTAGACATTACGAGCTCATTCACTTAATTTTTTGTAGATAACGGGAATTGTATAATTTTTAATTATTTTAATTGTTGGATAACTTTTTTTGCCTTAGTTAATAAGTTACAAAACGGTGTAATGTCTACCAGCTACAAGATTTTTATCCCATGACTTTTACTTTTTAAAGTTATGAGGAGGTGATATAATATGCTATGTAAGTATATAAGGTTAGTCCATACCTATATATGGTTGATCCCTCTATTAACTATCTTAGTTTTTAACGACGAAGTTTTCCCTATATTCTGACATAAATTATAATATAGTTAAAGCTACATACAGCTGATTCACCAATAAGGCTTTGGGAACAGAAGGTGGGTCGCCACAAGATGTACTCTTTTAAATAGTAAAAAAAAAATTTGGAAAATTTTGAGAAAATTGTCTTTAAAACTGTATTTATTTGAGGTGAGACATGCTTAATGAGAAAAACTATGTATATTATAAGTTTAGTTAGCTTGCACCATGATTAGTCAAAGAGATAGTAAACATAAAACTAAATAAATTTATGTACCTAGTCCATCCTCGATCTTTCCTTCCGGTGTTATCGTCAAAAAATAATATTACCAACAAAAACCTAAAAAATCAAAAAAAAGACAACGAAAAAAGCAAATTACAATGACGCAAAAAACAAAAAAACGATAAAATCAAATTTAAGTAAGCAAAAAAAAAAAAAGAAAAATTCACAAAAAAAAAACTAGTTTTGTTGTTGAGAGAGATGTACTAGGTACCATAAATTATTAGGTAAGGGTTTACTAATCTCTTATGACCTCATCTTGGGCAAACAACTAAACTTTATAATATACAGGTGTTTCATTAAGCATGCTCACCTCAAATAAATTACAGGTATTTAAAGACAATTGTTTCAAATTTTCAAATTTTTTTTTACTATTTAAAGAGTACAGTCTTGTGCGACACAACTTCGTTTCCACAGCATTATTGGTGCTTCACGCTGTCTGTATAGAAACTACGTATAATATGATGTAGGAATATAATGGAAAATTTCGTCTTAAAAACTAAGTAGTTAATATGGACAGACCATATATAGTATAGGAACATAACCTTATATAATACATAAATATTATATACCTACTCATACTTAAAAAGTAAGTAAAGTCATGGGTTAAAAATATTTGTAGGCTGGGTAGACATTACACCGTTTGAACTTATTAAAGAAGGCAAAAAAATGTTATCCAAACAATTTAAATAATTAAAAATATACAATTACCGTATCTACAAAAAATTAGGTGAATGACTCTTAAATGTCATATTAAAATAAATAAA
Organism: Sitobion miscanthi; assembly: GCA_008086715.1. Classification (NCBI taxonomy): domain Eukaryota; kingdom Metazoa; phylum Arthropoda; class Insecta; order Hemiptera; family Aphididae; genus Sitobion; species Sitobion miscanthi. Next base: position 27,789,519 of record CM017803.1, read on the forward strand.
GTGAGGGACATGAATTAATTTGTGTGTGTGAGCCATGGAAAAATCTAGCAGGGCATAATAATAATGATATGATGAATAATGAACAAACAATCAAAAACACGATTTGATATAAACAAGGTTACACTAATATTACAATAATAGTTACGGGTTAATTCAGTACATTTTTCTATAAGTTTATTATAACCATGTTAAAATGATGAAACAAAATTATAAAAAAACAATGCTTAAGTAGGTGTCATAAAATGTAGTAGTTGAATTCTTAAAGTAAAGGGTTTAATATTTACGAATGTCTTATGATCAATCTAGGCAACTAAATCTTGACCTACATTTTACATTAATATGGTATTTTAAGATATTTCCATAAATCCTAATAGCTATAAGATTGTATTTTCATATGTGGTCCTCAGTCTGCAAATGTTTACACCGCCCCAAAATTTTTGTACGAATATAAAAATTGTGGAATCATAACTATATCAATTACATTGATTATAAATTAAAAATATTTAACTATACAAAGTCTGAAGAAAATTATTTTTATTAGCCAATCTTTGTCTAATAGTACAAATTAGGGAAACTATTAACACATTCGTTTACATCTGTCTGATTATTTTGGCGAAGCATTAAATTTGAGAGAATTTCTAAAACACTATGTATAAAATTAATTTCTAAACCATGTAAAATAGTGATTAAGGTATTGTTAGTAATATACTTAATGATTGTTGCTTGAATTAAATAGAAGTCTAAGTAAAAATATAAAACAAATGTTGTGAGTTATTATTACTACTTCACCGGATATACTAGACAGGTTTCTAGTTTATACAACTATTAAGGTAAGAAATAGTTATTTTCTTTTTTAAGAAAGTCTAGGCATACAATTTTTAGGCTATATATATTTTATGTTAAACTGAACGAAATAAATGGGGAGGTTCTGTTTGTCTCTAGATTATTCATTAAAACAAAGAATAATGATAGTTATTTATTTAAAATAATTATGATATAAAACGTGTTGTGTAAATCGAAAATAAAAATTATAATACACATAGGTAATCATTTTGTAAAACTCATAACTTAAATCCTTACCTTTTAATTTTCAAAAACTGTAGGTTCAGTAGCCGCCCGGCATAACCAACTGTGAAATTAAAAAGACATGTAAGCGGTATTAAATATTACTAAAAAAAAATATTTTGATTTTGTATAATATTTTCTAATATGAGCAAATAATAATAAAAATAATGGAACGTTGATGCAACAAATGAATCAGCATCCTATTTCGCTTTTCTTTTAGAAGCAGTACCTGGTTCCCTAATCAAACTCCCGGTAAAAAAATAAAATATTATGTCACAATAAGTTGTTATTCAGGATGGTAACACGTATATAATATAACCAGACAATGATATTCTTCACTAATGTTAGCGACCGTCAATGTGTACTTTTCCTATCAACTGAGTAAATAATCGTCTGCAAAATTAAAGTGGCACAAAGATGCTATATAGGTACCTACCCGCAAACATGTTTCAATTACGCTTTTCGACCTTCAAAATACCACTAAAATGTGATACGAACATTTTTCAAAATATTGGTAGTGCAGACGAAAGGAACAAATGGAAGGCGATTACGTATGCGTGTAAATGAAGTCATAGCCATTGAATATTCATATGTATTGATACAAATGCTATAGGAGTATAGGAAATAGTACGAAATACAATACGTTAAATCAGTGGTTCAGCCGGTTCAGTTACATCATATCCAGTATTGCCATTGGGTATGGGTTAACGCAAAAAATAATGTATAGTGATAAATGTATCTATAAAAAATGTTTAATTATTTAAAAAATAAAATAAAACGCTCATCAACACAGAAAAAATGTAAGTAAATCTGCATTTTTCTAGTTCTTATATATTATATATCTAAGAAAATTAATACAATATAAAAAAAAACTTTTTAAACAACAAAAAGACTAATAACTTTGTAATACATATTAATGTACAGGACCCTATATAAAAAATAATATTAAGAATAATATTAAAAATTGGCATTTTATAATAAAGTTGGGTATAAGTTAATATCATCAAATATACTTGGTAATATCATAGGCTGACTGACCGTTTTCGCTCAGAATCGTTATTCTAATACATTGATTTTATATCATTGAATTCATATTTAACACCATCCATTACAGTGACTCACTTTTAACCTACTTTACAGCAAAGCACCATCCACTTATCAACTTTTTTAATATTAATAATTTAATGTTAGGAAGAATCTAACTGACTGATTAACTATTTTTTTATATTTTTAATTTAGTATATTATATTCTGTTTTATAATTTGTGCTATTTTAAAATCATTTTACCTAATTAATAGCTGTATACACATCTGTTTTTGTGGTAAAAAAACATTGTACAACAGTAAAAAAAAAAACTTATTTTCGAAATAATCAATGGATGTCGTTTTAAGTGAACATGACACAGATAGATATTATACTAACAAAAAGTATGTTATATGGTGGTTGAGATATAACTTAAAATATATATACACATACATTTTTAAATATGATATCGTATTGATGTGTTTAAAGATGTTATTTTTGAGACGTATATTGTAATACGTATATAAATTTAACTATATCTTTAGTATTTATATTGTTTGACTGAGGTATGAGCAACTCCTGAGGATCTGTGTAATACATTTCCAATCGTTGTGATTCAATAAAACAATATACTATATATTATTCATTCCACTTATATAAACTTCAAAAATGTATTACTTGAATAGTTAAATTTTAACGTTTTTGTATGAAATATACTAAAAATTATTCTGTTTCGGAAAATTAAATAAACGCAAAATTCATAATACGTTATTGATTCAGTAATAAGCCATAATAGGTATATGAAACAATATTTCGATATTTGTCTTAAACACCTTTTATTGTTCGTTATTGTTTCTTTGATTACCTGAGTAAATAATTAGTATGAACATATTTTAAAACGGCAATGAGGCACTACATTTTTAATTTTTCTACTTTGTTCGATTCAATTATACATAATACTATTAATTATTTTCAAATTAATTGCAAGTAATTACTAAGGCTGGGCAAGTTAACGATTTGTTTTATCTCGTTAATTTAGGTTATTTTAAGATAATAAAGTTAAAAGTTACTTGTATTTTTTTTCATTAACTCGTTAAGTTAAGAGTCAACTTTGAAAAAAAAGTAACTTAACTTAGTGTAAAGTTAAAATTTGTTAATTTGCAAAAATAAAAATTCCAGATACATAATATGATTTATTAGGTAGTTTTTCTTTACGCTCAAGAAAATTACTGGGGAAATTAAAAATGATACATCAAAGCAAAAACCCATTAAAAAATTTGCATTATTCTTCGAACGGAAATTAACTTAGTTTAGATATTTTTGAAATAAAATTAACTTGAAGTTAACCCGTTAATCTTGAAAAAAAGTAACTTATTAAGTTAAAAGTTAATTTAAAAAAAAAAGTTACGAGTTAATTAACTTAATATTAACTTTTAACTCGTTAATGCCTATTGCCCAGCCTCGGTAATTACATTTGGTAGTTAAATACAAAAAACTAGTTGTAAGTACATAAACATTTATCAACATGTTTAACACTGTGTAAAAAATTTGATGATTATAATACATAATTAGAAAAAAATTACCAAAATCAAAATTGGTCATCGAATCAGTATTGTCTAATTGGTTCCACATAGCACGAAAAGAAAATTAACTTAACTGCACGTCAATGATAATTATCTATAAAAAATTAAGTTATAACAAAAACAATTTTGACTAAATAAGTTAATAAGTTAAAAATAAAAATAATTAACTAGCTAAGTTAAAAAGTTAAAAATAAATAAATAAATAATTTTTTAACCTAATTTTAAGTTTTTAAAAACTTAATGTTCACATTTGCCTTCATGGCAGTGGTCCTAAACCAGTGTGTCTATCTTGTGTGTCGCTTATTACCCGAGATATGTGTTGCCAAAGAAATTGTTTATTTATATTGTGTGTGTTCAAAATTTAAAATCAGAAACAAAACAAAATAATGGTTTCAATTCAAACGATAACGAAACAATTGAGGTTGAAAACAAACGACATTAGTTACTGTTTAAATAAAAATACGCGTGATGAATTAAAATAAAATTTTTAACTTCTCCTTGGATGACAGATAAAAATTATGTATTTCCAGCATCCTG